>OY725338.1:1200000-1537455 GCA_963243735.1 Neocrepidodera transversa | reverse complement strand
GAATTTATTGCTTTTATATTAATGAATGAATAGCTTATAGAACCTTGTTGCTTATGTTGATTTTCATTGGTTCTTATAATATTCATTAATTCATAAAATCAATAAAAATTATTTAATATATTTTAAAAGTGGCGCTGCTTCTTGACCAATAATTAACGTTTTACTTTCTACAGCGTTGCCAAGATTGAAACTTTGTTCGTTTGTAGAAAAATTTGACATACTTCTTTCCTGAATGAATGAAAACATGGCCAAATATAATTTGTTTCAATTGGACCACGCCACTATAGCCACCGATATTCAAATTTTAATAATTAATTACAGCCGCAGGATCGGTTCTCAGAAGGACTGACCCGGTGCAATGTGTTATGGGTAGACCAAAATTATAAAATAAAAATATTAAAAAAATATGACTGGATGAGTCCATTGCCTAGATCATGAAAAAACTAAGGTAATACATATTTAAAAAAAAACTCAATTAATTACCATGATACTCCATCTTTTCCAGGATACAATTTAGAAATTCGTTTTTTAAGCGCCAAATACTAGGTGGATACAATTTTTTAGGATGACGTACCTGTAGGAAATTGTCAAAAGTAACATCACGATCTTCTGAGCAACACTAAGAGTCTGCCAGGACGAGTAATGTTGCTTCTCGGCAACACAATTGAGTAAACAGTAAGAGACAGAATTATGAGACAATATTCAGAACAAATTATTTCACGAAGGTTTATTTTTCGTAAAATTTATTTATTATAAGGGCTTCACACGAGACGAGATAAGGCGATATTTTCAAAAATCTCATCTTGGTCTCGTTAGTTGAGAAAAAAATAAGTCTCGTTTCAGTCTCGGCCTCGTCTCGTTATTGCTGTAACTTATTTCTAAGATAATATAAAACCAGGTTAATAAATGTCTTTTCATTCCTGTCGAATTATTGTCTTTTCTGCTAATTATTTGTCTTAGTCTATATTTTTCACACACTAAACATTGCTTTTTCTCAACAGTAAAAACACAAGAAATTTATCCTTAAAAAAAAGCTTGAGTGTTTTTTGGCAAAATAAATTAAAGACAGAATATAGAATGAACAACAATAATAATTATCTATATTGATACAATTAAATTATTTCATTATTACTGTTATTACTATTTTTTAATAATTTTTATTATTTTATTATTCATCTTCCATATTTCAATATCAACAAAACCAATAATTTTAACTGACAGAACTAACGTTAAAGTGACGTGCCGACGCGATTCACAGCTACTAGATATAGTCTGATTATGACGAACAGGCATTTTTATCGCGATAAAAAAGGATGCACATTTTTTATCGCTATCTGACGAAACTGTCATCATTAAATGAGACATTTTATATAGGAGTTAATTTATTGGGAGTAATACCACTAGGGCTCAGATTTGGCCGGATATTTTTTATAAGTTTTATTTCGAGTATTTATTTTCATTAGCAATTTTACGAGACCGTTAGGTCGAGAGATTTTGTCAAATAAGTCGAGTTAAATTTTCAATGAAAATAAATATAAAAAATATGCTGCCCAAAATCTGAGCTCACGTGATATTTGGTAACACAATTCCATGAATAGAAAACTCAATTCAATTAAACTTTATTTAACAAACTAAAAGAACAATAAGTAGAAGAATAATGTTTAGAAAGAATAATTGTTAAGATTACAATTATTGGTAACGCAATTTATTAAAATTTTTTATTCACATGCAATTCCTATTTATCCGATTTATCCACTTGCAATTCTGTTCCTTCCTATTTATCCGATAGCAAACTGACATTTTTGTATTAATATATGGCATTATTTACATATGAGTGGAATTGTCATCTTTAATTATTTCAAATTTACATTTTTTTTTTAAATTTGATGCCACCAAAGTATTTTTTATTAAACAGTTTATTATACTGCTTCAATTTCACTTAACATCACTTTAATTTACTGTCGGCCTTTTATTAGGATTAACATTACTAGCACCTGATGTTATAATTTATATAATACAATATTTCACAATGGTTATACCAGATTTTAGATTTTATAAATGTATCGTAACCTATGCAGATCTTTTTTTATTATAAAAAAAATAAATTTCAAAAAGGTCTCGTCTCGGTTTTTCGAGACGAGAAGAGAAAAGTATCTTTCTCGAAGCCCTATTTTTTACCTAATTTTGAACTATAATTATTTTAATTGGTACAATTATAAAATTTTGGATTAATTTGACGGTTGTTTAGGCATGATTCATTGTTGATTTTGATATTACTAGATATACATGGAGTGTTTCCAAAAGTATTCATTATATTCTACATTTCGCACTATGATCGTAAAGACATTAATTGAGGCCAGAAAGTTTCTTGTCTTGTACGACTAATTAAATGAAAGATGGCGCGACATTCTAAAATATTCGTAAAACTTCGTCTCATCTCACTTCAATGTGGGAGCAGTGACACAAATTCCCTTTCAATACATCCTTTTTTCTATGCCTCATGGGCCCACATTCTTCTTCTATTTCTTTGATGATTTCTTCACCAATTTTCATCTTCTTCCTCTAAAGCAAGCACTATCATCCCTAATTTGGCAAAATTTTTCTCAATGAAACATTTAGATGAGCTTCAACAATTATACTGAACTAGTTATGCTGTCTATCGAACATGCGGACAAATGGGGTCGACTATGGGACAACTTGCGGCGAGGACGCGGACGCGATGCGGTCACGTGGGGTTAGACCTTTAGTCGTACATGGGTCTTAGTGATGGCCGACTGATCGCAGATTATCACGCATACTCGATGGTAAATGATTCTTCCTACTTACAATAAATTCTAAGATTATGTTCAATGGTCTGATTAACTGTCATTATTCATTTTCATCTTTTGAAGTGAAAACATTTTCATATCATATCATAGACAGTAGTCGGTGGAAAAATTTTTCATAAATAGGAGTAGAAAAAATTCGAATTCCAGATTTGTATTTAGCATAAAAAAAATTAAAAAACGTTTATGAAAAGTGCCTATTAAGAGAAAAAAAATTTGGTTTGAAATTTTAAAATTTGTGATATAAAATTCTAGCTTACGCATTCTATACTGATTTATATTAAAAATTAATTTTTATAGTACCATAATAGTCATCTATAATAAGTATCAATGTGAATCATTTAATAAAATTTATTGTAGGTAAATATTATTTATTTAAAAACATATATATACACTACAGTAAAAATCCTGCAGACGCCTATGGTTATATACACAAAATACGTAACAGACGCGGATGAAGCTCCATTACCATGCATAAAAAACGTGAAAACGGAATGAATATGATAGTAAAAGATGGCTTAGACCTCAGCATCTTGTTCCATAAAACATTCATGATCCTATCAAATTACTTGAAACATAAAAGTAGGCTGCGAAAATCAATTCGTGTCAAATATTCATGAACAATTTTATGAAAGGTAATTTTTTTTTTTGTTCAATTTATGGTTCCTTAAATAACTAGTTTTTTTACTGTATAATAATAAAACATTTCTATTGAAAGAAAAAGAATTCTTACGCTTCTAGGCTTAAAGTGTAGTTTTCTATTTTTTCTGTCATATGGAGATTTCCTTCTATTCTTTTACTCGGTTCATTTTTTACAAATTCGATCTATTATCTATATAGTTTTTCTTATTCCTTTATTCATTCTTGAATGCCATTTTATTCACTTCATCTTCCACCAATCTATATCCAAATAAAAAAAACTAAATCGTAAAACAAATTTCTAAATTTAAAATAATTTAAGTTCTGTAAGATAGTTTAAAAGGATCCAGTAAAATACTTTTACCAGTTTTTAGCAGTTTTCTAATATAAACAATTAAATCCCGCTAAAAACCAAGGGATGAACTGTTGGTCTTTGTTTTGGTCAACAAAGTTATTGTTATTCATTTTTATACTTATTTTGTTTTTAGGTTTTTAAACCTCGCCAATAAATTAATTAGATAATTATAATAATAATTAATAATGAGTGTAAAAGTGTACGTAAAACTTTATAGACATAACTAAGGATCTAACTTCATTCACTGTGAATAATGAAGACTTGTATCAATATGTCAATAATTATCATTGTATTGTAATCCACTCGCTTAGGTTTGCTCGTCACAATAATATTAATGTTATATAGAAACAACTTATATTACAATGTTTATCGAGCAATTTTAAAACAACATAATTATTTCGTACTAATAAGATGATTTATATTAGTAGGTAACTTTAAGCCCCTTATTTCATCATAAGTTATGATTATCGTTATTCTGAGCATGCGCAGTATGAAGAATTTTAGTCCTTAACTTTTTTAACGATAACGGGTTCCGTTATGTACGGAGAAATAGCGCAAGATAGTTGCTATGCTTATGGTTATTTTTTTATTGCAGCGTTGCCGGAATTAGTAGATTGTAGTACATGTAACTTCTTATGAAACAGTTTTTAGTTAAATTTCAAGAGAACAGAATTTAATTTCTTAATATAAAAGCAGCAATATGTTTTTTTTATCAGTTCTATAAGAATAAACAATTCTAAAATAATTATTTTCTATTAAAAATAAAACTTAAATATTATTGTAAAACGTAAGGAATCTTTTATTATTAAAATCTCTTCTGTGCCTAAACGTAGTATAGTTTTTTTATTCTCAGTTTGAGGAGGCTGAAATCAATCGAGCTTGTCACATTTATTTTCTAAAATTTTTTCTTAGCCTTACTATAAAAATATTCTCGTTATTCCAGTAAAATTTTAGTTAGTGGCGCTGTTAGACAGATAGTGTATTTTTTTGTAAATATATAGATATAAGTGTATTAGTGTTATATTATAATTAATTAGTTCCACCAATGATAAAATTCACGTTAAATATAAAAATTCGCCTTATGCATGAAAATGTTGGTAACTTGGCAACAGCCTGTCGTTGCGGATAAATACAATGGGTTATAAATCTTTTAAACAGTAGTTTCTAAGGGTTTGTTGCTATCGTAAAACCACTTCTTGGAAAAATTGACCATAACTTTTCTACGAACACTATAACCCTCAAGTCGGGTATTATAGGGGTAGTGTGTGTTAATACTAGTTTATTAAGGTTTGTATAATCAGAATGGCGTTTTGGCGACCATTTGAAACAGCATTTCGAGATGATGTAATGGTGGAATGTATTGAAATAGCGCCGGAAATTGAATTGGCACCTCCAATAGAACTAAATAATGCGGATGATAATATTGATGATGCCGAATTTGGATCAAACGAGTGATTTTCTTCTATTAAATGATTGGAATAACTAGAATCTGTTTTATTGTGAAATACGAGTTTTGAAATTTGAGTAATTTGACTTTGTTTTATTATTTTTAATGTATTTACCTAAATTATTATTTGTCTTATAAGAAACTGTACAATTTTTTTGTATAAGGAATGATTTTATTTTATTACTTCATTTTTCTCAATATACAAATTTTATATGCACGCCCGTAGTCGGCATACCGCCAACAATCATTTGTGACTTTTATAGTAGCACGTGTCCTCAAACTGAGAATGGAAGAACTATAATCGTTATCGTTAATAAAAATAACCATAACAACGCCTAAAACTGACGTTAAATTAGTTGGCTTAAAATCTCTCTATTATTAATATTTCGTTTACTATAAAACAAAAAATCTAGATATAAAGTCTTGACGTTTATATCTTACCCTGCTGGTCAAAATAAATTTTCTCTTCCTGTTAGAATCGTAACGAAAACACAAAATAATCATGTCGATCAGATGTAGCTAAGTGCCTCCTTGGGACGTGATCTCGGCTTCCATCTTGAACTAGTTTGAAATTCCATTCTGGCAGTCTGTTAATCGATTTACTTCCGAAGTTTTTTGAAACGGAGAGATACACAATTGTTGGAAAAGTTTCCGATGGAAAGTCTGATATAATGGATCGCTTTTTCTTACATATTAGCATACACAGTATAATGGAAAAGGTAGACGAGCAAACAGCCTGAATAGGTAATAAAATGTTATCTACACTCAATTTATGAAACCCATTGAGCATAATAAAATGGATTTTTAAATTTTTTTGTAATGAATTCTCCTCATGTGTACTAATGGTGCTTTCTTTCTATATAAATACCAATATTTTTACGATAAAATATCTTTTGTTAGGCCGAGCGAACCTAGACGCGCGTGAATTACAATAAAATTATTGACAAGTCAATCCCATTCTAAGTAAAATCTATAGTTTTACGTTCCTTTTCCATTGATGGGGGAAACATCACACCTTTTCACTGATTATTAATTAGTAAAGTTGATTAATTATTATTATTATGGTTGTAAATAAAAATCGGTATTTTTTTTAACTAATTTATTGGTGAGGGTTAAATATTTATAAAGGTAAAAGCAACATTAGTATAAAAATGAATAAAAATAAAACAAATAATTTTTATCAAAATGAACACGAAATTATAAAAATGATTGATTTAATACCTGTCCGACAGAACCTCAAAGATATCTGAAAACAGGTCTTTACCCAACGAAATACAAAAACTAACTGACTATTCTGGGATTTCTAACCGTAACCAAACTGGTCATTTACTGAAAAATGTTTTAACTTAACAAATTCTTGGAAAAAATTGATATTGACAAAGAAATAAATAAATTGTTGTATTTTTCTGTGATAAAACGCTCTTGCGTCTCTACAAGTTAAGTCATATGATTTCCGGCGAGGCATCAATGTTTATGACAGAAAACTTACCCAAAAAGTGCCAAGCCCCACTGGGAACGATTTTGTAAGCCAATTTATTTGCTACCCACAAAAATGGTCACATTTACACACTATAATTTACTGAGTGTTTTTTCACTCTGTTACACTTTCACATCAGCATAAACGCATTGGATTTACGTTGATTGATTTACGATTATTTGTTTTACTAAGATTGTTTTGGCATACATTATAAGGTGCTAAACTATTTTATGAATTAACAAATTTAATGTACGAAATAATTGATAAATATTCGTAAATTAATCCTTAAATTGATGGTGCTTATTTTATCTGATTAAAAAAAAGTTCAATGTGGTAATTGATTGATTGATTATGGTGGTGAGGTTTGTCCATGTTTTCCGGAACATATAGCCAAATGGAGTCATTAATCATCAGTAGCCTCGGAGCGCCACGGAAAATAATCATAATAGCCAACCCAATCCTGGACAAGCCTTTGGCTTCTCGTAAAAAAATATAGCACGTAAAAATTAATTATTGTTGTTTCTCTATATATTTTCTGGTATTGAAATGGAATGTGTTACCCTTTTGAGAATTGCCAAACTATTTGAATTTTTATGTCTGGCCATAAGGGTGAAATGTTACATTTTATGGATGAAGCAGTCGTGCCCGTGGGACCGATAGCGACATCTATAAAAGAGTTGCAATAATCAACAATAAAAGAAGTGGCCGTATACTTTTAACATATGCTATTGTGATTTATATTCTTCTCTAAATGTCTCTTATAAGTAAAAGTCGTAAAAATAAAAAGTTTTGATATAGAGTAAAATTTTATTCTTTAAACACAAAGAATATTTCTCTATAGTTGGGGATTAAACCAAGGACGTCTGAAATGCAAAACAAATACTCTAATGGTAATAATTACTTTTTTGAAAATTACTTTTTTGAAAAAAAGTCGACCACTTCAGATAAAATAACTGCTTCACTGTTATCGTTAATAAGCATCGTCGTTTAAATTTTTATTCGATATTACAATGCCATTTAAATTGTCTTTATCTATATTAAAATATGAGTATAGCCTGGTCAAGGCCCTCAAAAATGCGTTTTATCATATTCGAATAAAATGAAGCAAAAATTCATTTTTCTACAAAAAAAATTGAAATAAAACAGCAAAATGCATTTTTTTCACAACAAAGCGGAAAAAGCAGCAAAAAATGCATTTTTCCAGATATAAATTAGTAAAAAAAGCAAGAAATCATTAAAAAAAATACTTTTTTTTACAAATTATTATTTTTCTTCCTGTTTTTTTTTTTTAATTCAGTGTAGAAAAACGCATTTTTGTTTATTTTTTCAATTTTTTTTTGTAGAAAAATGCATTCTTACCTTTGTGTTTAATTTTAATCGGCAAAAACGTATTTTTTATTCACAATTTGAAAAAAAAAAGAAGCAAGAATGCATTTTTCCACAAAAAAGAAAAAACGCGAAAATGCATTTTTCAAATACGCAAGTTTTTTGGAAAAAAATCGTATTTTTTCACAAAAAAAAAAGAAAAAAACAGCAAGCTGAAATGGCAATAATGCATTTTTTACATTGAATTAAACGAAAAAAGCAAAAAATACATTTTTTCATAAACGAATTGGGAAAAAAGAAGCATTTTTCTACTATAAAAAATTGGAAAAATCAGCAGAAATGCATTTTTTCACAAATTAATTTGGAAAAGAAAAACAAGAATGTATTTTTTTTCAAATAAAAATTTAACGAAAAAAGCAAAAAATACATTTTTTCACACACGAATTGAAAAAAATGGGCACATAAAAAAATGAGAAAAAAACCAACAAAAATGCGGTTTTTCATAAATGCATCTGGAAAAAAAGCTGGAAATGCATTTTTCACAAAAAAAGGAGGAAAGCAGGAAAAATGCATTTTTTCATTAAAAAAAAAATAGGAAAAGAAGCAAGAATGTATTTTTCACAAAAAAAAAATTGTTCAAGTTTCACAATCTCAAATCAAAAAAAAAAACATTATTTTGTCTTTTACACGGAACTTTTGTATTATAGGCCTGATGATGGCATTAGTATATACCGAAACTAGTTGCCTCTTCCAACTTTTAATAAATACTTGTGGTACTAGACTTTGATTTTCGTTTATTCTTCGGTGGACCACATTTAAGATTATGGATAGTATACTGGATTTATATAAATATGTACTTCTAAAATCCACCCTCATCGTTCTCTTGTGAACAACCCTCAACTCTAATCATTTCTAATTTTCCAAATCTTCTAAATTTAGAGCCGGCGTGTTTTAAATACCCCATAAGAAAAGATAAATCTGGAGAGCGGGCAAGCCACCTGGGAGATCCTGTGTTTTCAATCCACTGATTTCCAAAAAGTATTCTGTTACCACATTATTATTATGGGCAGGATTTTCACCTGCCACCATATTGCATCCCTTTCCTCTAGTGATATTTCTTCGAGAAGTTAAGAAAGATAATTTTCTAGAGAGTAAGGAATCAAGTGCCTTGAAAAAAATAAGGGCCTATAAATAACACATATTATACATTTACTCCCAAGATGGTTTGGAAATTAGTTTCCTGAAGATGGTGCATATTGTGACGATTTATTACAATCGCATTATTGTGGAACATTGATTCGCTACTCTACAGTATCGGGTCCAAAATATTAATATTTCCAAATATGCAATGAAAATAATTGTTTTTTCAAAATCATATAAGTGACTGATTCAAATGAATTTTTAATGGATGGAAATTATTATATTTAAAGATTCTATGTACTGTTGAAATACATCCGGTATACAGGATAATAAATCCCCCAAATAACTGTGGATGAAATGTCAGAAAATTTGAAAGCAATTTGTTTGTCAAAATTGTCATAAGAGAATAGGAATTTAAATTCCGTTTACTCTCATAAAAACTCATACATGTTGGTGGTGTTTTCTAAATGAACAGAATAAAGCTGTATAATATTTTTATACTGCAAAAGCTGTCACGAAACCATTATGTCAATTAGTTCTGAGCGCAAAGTATAAAATATTTTTTTAATAGCTGTGCTTTTAGCGTCATCAATGCGTAGAGAAATTTTAATTTTCCGCACGAAATCTGGACGCGAGCTCGTATAATTTTTGAAATAAATTATTTTCAGCAATATTTCTGATAGTGTAACTGCATTTGTAATATATGGCCCAAGTTTCAGTTTCATCTGTTTTTGTATAAAGATTCGTATTTTCTGTTGCAAAATGAAGATATTACTGCAATACTAGATATTATGCACGCATTTGGAATTTATAATATCTTCAGCTATATTTTACAAAAATATTAGAGAAATGGGTCTAAAATACCCATTACACTGATTTTAATTTAAAACGAATTAAATTTTAAAAGAAAAATTACAGTAACTGCAAATCGCTAGATAGAAAAAACCACTCCACACTAAAAGCTTTATTTTATACTGTGAAAATAAAAGACTGAGAAATTAAGCAATAGCTAATAATAGGGTGGACAAATCTGAAGAGATTTAAATTTAAAGGATTAAAAATTATTATTTAAATTTTGAAAATTAATTATTTTAGTTTTATATTTTTTTTAAATTTACTATCGTACCCCAATAGAATTTATATGAAATATGTCAATTCTATTTCTATTCTTTTTATTCAAATTTAAAAAGTAAGATCTATACTAAAACAATCGATTCTACTACATATTTATGTTTTTTCTCAAATAAAAGAAGTATATACAACAGTATTTTTTAATATATGAAAATCATAGGGTACAAAATTTCAAAATTAAAAAAAATTTAATCCTCAACTAAAAGAAAATTAAATGTTAGTAATGTTGGTTATCTTGTTAGAAATATTAATGTCTGAAATAAAAAATCTGATGTGACCAACACATGACCTCTCGCCATTTTTGAATCAAAAAATTTGCACGTTAACACAAAAAAGTATGAACAAAATTGACTGTTTAGTAAATCTGACAACAATGGCAAAAGTTTAAAAAAATTTAATAATACGGAAATAAACTATAGTCTATACGAAATATAAAACTTTATTGTTATTTTGTTTAGTAATGGCATCATCACTCATAGCAACTGCCACTTCCGGTTGTTATATTGATACCAAAATGTAAACAGATCTAATCTAGGTTACCAGAATCTTGTATGCAAAATTTCAATTTTTTTAATTCAGTAGTTTTTGAGTTATCGTTACTATAACATCCATCTTAACATACACACACACTAACAAACACACAGACAGACATCATCGCGAAAATCGTATTCTAGGGATCCTAAAACATGTTTATCCATTGAAAAATCACCACCCAATTTTTAGCATGATCACTATACCTCTCGTATCTGAAGGGCGAGAGGTAAAAATCACTAATTATCAAAAAGGTAAAAAAACTGACAGGAATCATTGGCGTGCCATTTGATGATGATCTAAATTTTATTTTAGTTGGTAGTAAATTAAAAAAAAAATCAACAAACCTTTCTAAGCAATTCTGACAGAGGATAATGGAAGAATAATGATCCTTGCAGATATTTTTCCCACATTCCTTGCAAATCGTTTTGGTTTTCCGGTCTCTTTCTCTGGAACACAGATGGCATCTTTTGGATGTAGCAAGTCATACTTCGTTTGGTGGTTGTAACATCGGTTTGTGTCCCAGCAAATTATTTATAAGAAATTTTAGATCCTGTGAAAGTTCTTTTATATTAGATCTAACTTTTAAATGGTCCTGAAGAATTAGTGCTTTTCCTAGATCAATGCTAAATTGTCGACGAAACATTTTGAAAGAATCTGCTGAAGTTGACAGAAGAAGTACGTAGCTATTCACTCTGGAGATGTCTAACATTGCTCCAAATACTACCATGGGCCATCTTCTAGTTCGTCTTTGGCATGAATAGGTAGCGCATTTCTGGTCAAGAGCATCAACTCCACCTTTAATGCTGTTGTAGAAGTTGATAATTTCGGGCTTTTTTTGGTACGAAAGATATCATGGTATAATCCTGTATAAATCAAAAGGTGCTTGATTGTCTGATTTTATTTGGCAAAAACTGCAATGGAATTTCTTTTTTATTCTTACCAAATGTTCCCACATATGTAAGCTTCACATTTTTCAGCTCATTCATTAAATCTATAGAACTAAACCAATTATTGTCTGTTATGTTTCGGTTGGTGCCTATAACAGGAGATACTAGTTTTCCTGTATACAGAAAAGAATTTATCAGGTAGTGTGATTTGGCGTCGCAAAAATACATAATTTTTATTCCGTACCACTATAGTAGTTTGTGCAACATGTGTGGATATGATGGCCATATCGCACGCGGACGAAGTTTGAGCACGACGCCGTAGGCGGAGTGCTCAATCGTCCGAGTGCGATATGGCCAATCCACACGAGTTGAACAGTACATTTTTTCTACAACCCACTAATTTTTTTCTACGACCCACTAAAACTACAAAATATTATGAATTTTATTAAATGATATAATAACTTCATATTAACAATATTTAACGACACAAACATTTTACCATTATATTTTTAATTTAACTCTTTTGTATATTAAATTGTACTAATTTACGACATTTTCTGTATATTAAATTGTACTTACGACATTTTCTGTTATGTTTTTTATTCCGTTTATCAATGTCCAATCTATGAACTTTTTATAACAAAATTTATATTTACTCTTCGATTTTTCCGGCAATAGTGTGTTGTATGTTTTTTTTGCGACCAATCGAATTTCTGGTGGAGTATCGTTTAATGATTCTTCACTATAATCGGTCATTTTTACAAATATTTCTATACTTTTACAAAAATAAATTTGACAGTTCTTTTGACAGTTCCTTTGACAAATTATTTAAAACTAAAAAAAAATAGGTGCCAGGTTACTAAATGTGAACTCTGATTGGTGGATTTTATATATATATATTAATGATGAACTCTGATTGGTCGCTTTCATATCTAACGCTGATGATTAACTCTGATTGGTGGAAGTTCATATCTCATGCTAATGAAAAACTCTTGATTGGCGGCGTTCATATCTCACGCTAACGAAATTAAATCCGTTCAGTAGACTGATATTGCCTACATATGCATTCTGTAAAGTGTGCCTAGAATAGACAATATCCATGTGGGTGTAGAAAAAAATTTGATCAACTACACCATATTCACTGCAGGTATAGTTAGCTTGACAATTGCTGTTAAAAATGTCATATACCTTTGAAATAGGAGCTAATTTATCACCATCTTTGTTCTCGAGTATTTTGATCATCAAATCGCAATGCAGATCGTAAAAAAACACAATCGGTCTTTACTCATAACACACCTCTGAAAATATTTCGTCCTGTACTATCAGATTTGAACAATCTTCTAACATCTTCGTGGTTTGATTTGAACACCTATGCTAGTATTAGGAGACCAAGAAATGATCGAAGTTCTACCTTATCTAAGTGGCCTACCAAACATGCATTATTACCATAATTTATACAAAGGTCAGTAATTTTGGCATTTGTATAGTCTAATAAGCTTCGATAGGTATTTTAGGCGGTGAATTATATGCTGTACCTTTAACTCTTGGAAGATGTAATACAATATTTAACTTCGTATGCGAGATGGAGCAGGTGGTGATTTTTCCCACTTGAATCGATTTTTTCCATAATAGCATTTTGATACACCCTCCCCATTTTCATCACCATCACTTTCATTTTTATCCTGTTCCAAATACTCCTCGGAGTTACTATCTTCTTTATCTTATTCCGGATTACTTTCGGTACCGCTTTCTTCCAATTCTGATCCGGTATCGCGATAACTGTATTCAATAGCGGCGTCACTTAAGTCACTGTTTTGTTCATTATAATCTTCTTTATTACTAACATCATCGCAAAATTTTTCTCTCTAATTGCTTTTGGGTTAAAACTTTTTTTCCATTTTTTTCTACACTTAAGTCTGTAACACAATAGTCCAAATTTATATAACTTTGACAAAAAAAAATTAGCAAGTCTGTTTATACACGACTAAGTTCTTCTTTATGATATATGTGAATACCTGAAATAAGAAAAATTTAAAATAAAAATGAAATAAACAAGAGCTGGGGTAACGAAGTACCCCACGATAGTACTTAAGGGTTAAGAAAAATTAATACAAACGTATGTTACATATTACATGCTGTGAAAATAAATATGATTTGTATAAACCAAACATCCAAGCAATATCTATCAAACCGAACATTTCGTTACATCATACAGTGACAGAAATCAAACGAATTCTCACAAATCGGTAAAATGAAGTTGCGGCGGGACAATAAGATTATAGAGTGCGGCTTTAAACCGAAAAGGAGTCTCTTCTGGAACTTGAAATGAAGTTGTCTAACTTGCGAAATGACTGGCGCACATCACTGATTAATTTATCGTACTTTCTAAGAGACCATCGCGTGCTCAAAAGAAATTAGTTTTGAAAAGAGACATATTCAGAGACGTATCTAGGAGTTATTCTTAATGGTACGAAACTTTGGAAAATTGTAGAGACAAACAGATAGACAGAGAGACGGTTCCAATTCACCTACCTGAAAATAGAGTTCCAATATTCAAAATCTTTCTCGAGTTATCGCTGGGACAGACGTACAGACGGACAGACAGACGGTTGTAGTTGATCTAGGTCACTGAAAATAGTAGATGGGCGAGCTAAGATGACCAGCTATTGATTTCTGAAAACAGAATTCAAAATTTAGGGATGATTCGGACGGACGGACGGGCGGACATTTTAAAATCAATAAGTACTTTCTTATAATAAAACGGTAGAAACGTCGGTGTTTTTTTGACAAAAATTTTTAAAAAATTAGAAAAAATTTGAAAAATTAGAAAAAAATTAGCAAAAAATTAGAAAAAAATTAGAAAAAAATTAGAAAAAAATTAGAAAAAAATTAGAAAAAAATTAGAAAAAAATTAGAAAAAAATTAGAAAAAAATTAGAAAAAAATTAGAAAAAATTTGACAAAATTAGAAAAAATTAGAAAAAATTGAAAAAAACGGAGAACAGTATAAAAAATTAGAAAAAACAAACAGAATACAAAATGTTTAATAAAAAACAATTAGATAAATTTCATAAAAATTAAAAAAAAAATTTAGTAAAAATTACAAAAAATTGGAAAAAATTTGATTAAATGAGAAAAAACTAAAAAAAAAACAGAAACTGTTAGAAAAAAGTAGAAAAAATTAGAAAAAACGAAGAGAAATTACAAAATGTTAGAAAAAATAAAAAAAATTAAAAAAATAGAAAATGTAGAAAAAATTAAAAAAATTAAAAAAATAGAAAATGTATAAAAAATTAGAAAAAACAAAAAGAATACAAAATGTTAGAAAAAATCAGAAATTAGAAAAAATTCAAAAAACAACTAAAAAGAAAACAGAAAATTAGAAACAATTGGAAAAAAAATAAATTGCAAAATGTTAAAAAGAATAAAAAATTTGAATAAATTCAACAAAATAAGAAGTAGAAAAAATTAGAAACAATTAAAAAAGTAGAAACAATTAAAAAAGTAGAAAAAATTAGAAACAATTAAAAAAGTAGAAAAATAAAAAAGAATAAAAGAATTAAAATAAATTAGAAACCCGAAAAAAAGGAGTAATTAAAAAAATTGAAAATCAAAAAAAAATTAAAATAATTCTACATTTAAAAAATTTTAAAAAAATTCAAAAAGTTGGAATTTTAAAAAATAAAGTGGAAAAAGTCTAAAACTAAAAATAAATAGAAAAAAATTATAAAAATAAAAAAAAATTAAAAACAAAAAATGAATGAAATTTTAAAAATTTTTAAAAAATCAGAAAAAAGTAGAAAAAAATAGAAACATTTAGAAAAAACGAAACGAAATTACAAAATGTTCGATAAAATAAAAAAATTAAAAAAATAGAAAATGTAGAAAAAATAAGAAAAAACAAAAAGAATACGAAATGTTAGAAAAAATAAGAAATTAGAAAAAATTCAAAAAACAACTCAAAATAAAACAGAATATTAATAACAATTGGAAAAAAAATAAATTACAAAATGTTAGCAAGAATAAAAAATTTGAATAAATTCAACAAAAAAAAAGTAGAAAAAAATAGAAACAATTAAAAAATGTAGAAAAAATAAAAGAATTAAAAAAATTAGAAGAAATTAAAAGAATTAAAAATATTAAAGATATTCGAAACAATAAAAAAATGAAAAATTAAAAAAATGAAAATTAAAAAAAAAATTAAATAATTCTACATAGATAAAATTACAAAAATTTTTAAAAACATTAAAAAAATTGAAATTTAAAAAAAAATGTAAACAATTCTAAAGCTTAAAATAAATTATGAATAAATCGAAAAAATAATAAAGATGAGAAAAATTAAAAATCTAGAAAAAGTATTAACAATTAGAAAAAATGAATAGAATTTTAAAAATTTTTGAAAAACTAGAAAAAAATAGACAACTAAAAATGAATTGGAAAAATTAGAAAAACAAAAAATAAATTAGAAAAAATTTTAAAAAAAAATGAAGAAATGTAAAAAACTAAAAAAAAATATAAACAGAAGTATGGATAATCTTCTGTTTTTTAATTACATAAAATCAAAAAAAAATTGGAAAAAATCAAAAAAAAACCGACAAAAAATTTAAAAATATTAAAACAGGTTGCTTGCTTGCTATTAATTTTAACGTCTCTTTTCTGCTACCAGGGCTAATCTGGACGGGACCTACAGCTTATCGTGGGCTCCGAACCAAGGTCCTCAATCACCCTAAACCCAGGACTATGCCTTTGTCATTCAGGTGATCTACCCACTAGCAAGTGTGTAATTGTGCCACCAAAAGCTATCAATTCCATGAGATATACGATCTCATCCGGCCTGGTTACCGGCGTGAATGAAACTGTGCATGACACAAATACCTTTTTGCACTTGCCCAAAGTCTTATCTGACTTTAATTCCACTTGAGATTCATGGGACTCGAACCCACGACCCGAACAATGACCAAGTATAAAGGCCGATGCCTCAACCAACCTGGCCACCGTGTCCGGTTATTAAAACAGGTTAAAATGGATCTAAGTTCATGATGACAATGCTATCTAGCATTTCTAACAGAATTTTTCTCTTGTCGCGGTATGTAAAAAGTCTAAAAACTGGTGTACGAGTAGGAAAAAACTTCGGAAAGTGTAAATATTTCAGAGCCTAATGAAACTATGTCTCCCCATCCCCATTTTAAAGGATGCTGAACACCATGGCGGTGGTTTAATCGCTCTCCCAATTAACCGCGCCCCCAAAAAAGCAAAAAAAGGGGTAAAATGCAGATATGCCGTCTCATACCGACACAAGCTGCTTTACGAGGATCCTGAACACGATGGTGATAGTTTTAACTTTTTTAGAGTTGATCGCACCCCCTAAACTGCCAAAAATAACCCCCGAGAGGGGTCAAATGCGGATGCGCCGTCTGCTACTGACACAACCTACTTTACCCCCCACCCCGCATCCGTTTTAGAGGATACTGAACACGATGGTAATGCTGGATCTTCTCCCCGAAGGAAACTAACCCCTCAATAAATCTTCTTTGATCCGGTGTACTTTATAAAACCGGGATAACCTAACCTATTTGGGGTGGTTTTTGGCCGTTTGGAGGTGTTGTTAACTCTAATAAAGTTTCAACCGCTGCCATCACATCGTGCTCATTAACCTCGAAAACGAGGGGTGGTGCAGGTTTTTTTGGTATGTCGGAAAGAGTCTCGTTAGGCTCTGAAATATTTACATGTCTGTCCGACTATTTTCATTAATATTAAAAATTGTTTAAATGGGTTGAAATTTAGTAAGTTACTACAGATTTTTCTTTCTTTATGTAACTTGACATAATTAGTGAGTGTGGTTAATGGTGATGATATTCTTTAACATTGTTGAAACCCAATGGTTCTAAATTCCAAATTTAAGATGATATTACATTTCCTAAATAAAATTTTATTTTCAGAAAATTAATATACAGATTTACAGGAAGTCGAGAACCTTCTTGACGCCTATCACGTATTTATGAAATCACATAATATTGAGCAATACTAGGATATAAAATTTATTCAAAATATGATCGTTATTTAAACGTTTACTTGCTCTTAATATATATAAATTTATTTTTATCTTATCTACATTTTACCGTTTAATAAAATATTGTATAGCGAAGAGATGACAAACGGTGATGGGAATTTAAATCCAACAAACAAAAGAGCTCACAGGTGATACAAAAGTTTTAACTGCGGAAGTAGATTGAAAGAGACCGCAACGCGATTTCATGCCATTATGGTAATTCAAAAGAAATTCTTTTATTTCTTCGTTGAATTGAAACTTTTACATTTCAAAATACATGAAGTATGTATTTACTTCAATTCTCTCAAAGTTTGAAAAATATATTTGAACTATTTAATTTAATAATCAAACAAATTTAACAGTTTTTAAAATCATACCTGAATACCCGTGCTTTGCTACGGTGTCTATAGTAGTACCTGGACGACTGAGCTTTCTTGTTTTTTCCTATTTTTACCTATTTTGCTTTATTTTCTCCTATTATTCTTCATTTTTCACCATTTCTCCTTATTTTTCCCTATTTTTATCGATTTATCCCTATTTTTCACTGTTTTTTTCTATTTTTTCCTGACTTTCCATATTTTTTTACATTTTTCCGTATTTTTCTCTAATTTCTCCTATTTCCAATTTTTTTCGTTTTTCATTATTTTTTCCTGGTTTTCCCTAAGTGTACTTATTTGTTTCTATTTTATCGATTTTTGTCTATTTTTCACAATTTTCATATATGTTTCTCTATTTACCAGATTTTTCTCTAATTTCCATATTTTCTCTATATTTTTCTGATTTTTACCTCTCGCCCTTCAGATAAGAGAGGTATAGTAATCATGCTAAAAATTGGTTAGTAACTTTTCAATGGATAAACACGTTTTTGGGGTACCTAGAATACGATTTTTTTACCTCTCGCACTTCAGATAAGAGAGGTATAGTAATCATGCTAAAAATTGGGTAGTGAGTTTTCAATGGATAAACACGTTTTGGGGTCCCTAGAATACGATTTTGATATTTTCCAGATGATGTCTGTGTGTGTGTTAGTGTGTGTTAGTGTGTTAGGATGGATGTTGTAGTAACGATAACTCAAAAACTACTGAATGAAAAAATTTGAAATTTTGCATACAGGATTCTGATACCCTAGATTAGATCTGATTAGATTTTGGTGCCAATCGGACAACCGGAAGTGGCAGTTGCTATGAGTGATGACGTCATTACTATATAAAACGGCAATAAAGTTTTACACATTTATTTTGTATACACTAAAGTTTATTTTCGTATCATTAAAATTTTCAAAACTTTGGCTATTGTTGCCAGATTTATAAAAAAGTAATTTTTTTTCATACTGTTTTGTGTCAAAAATGGCGAGAGGTCATGTGCTGGCCACATCAGATTTTTTTCATATTTTTGCTGTTTTTTCTCTAGTTTGCCCTATTTTCCCCTATTTATTTCTATTATTTTCTATTTTTTCCTATTTTCCCGTTATTTCCATCATTTCCCACTGTTTCCCATACACTTTTTATTTTTCTCTAACTTCCTTATGTTTCCTTGTTTTTTTCATATTTGTACTTATTTATCCCTATTTTGGCCTATTATTCTCTATTTTTTCTATTTTCCCCCACTTTTTAACTATTTTTAATTATTTTCCCAAAGTTTACCTATTTTTCCCAACTTTCCCTATTTTTCCGCTTTTTTCCCTATTTTCCTTGTTTTCATTATTTTTACTGTTTTCATCATTTATCCCTATTATTTTCTGGTTTTTCCTACTGTTCCTTTTTTGCTGTTTTTCACTATTTTTCTATGTTTCGCTATTTTTCTGTAATTTTCCTATTTTTTCCTATTTATAGTTATTTTTCTCTATTTTTAACTGCTTTTTCCAGTTTTCTCTGTGTCCATATTTTCCCTAATTTTTACTATTTTTCCGTATTATACTTATTTCTTTATATTTTTCCTATTTATCATTATGTTCTTCTATTTATCTATATTTTCCGTATTTTTTTCCTATTTTTTCTCATTTATTCCAGTGTTTCCTAATTTTTTCATATTTTCAGTATTTTTACCAAATTTCCCCATTTTTTGCTGTTTTGCACTATATTTTCCTAATTTTTCCTATTTTCCAAAATTTTCACTATTTTCCCAATTTTTTCCCTATTTCCACTGTATTTCCCAAAGTTTCTAATTTTCTACTATTTTTCCTCTTATTCTCTAATTTTTCCATATTTTCCCCAGTTATTCAATATTCTTCTGAAATTTTCCTATTTTTCACTCTTTTGCCCTATTTTCCCAATTTTCTCTTTTTTCTTACTTTTTTCAATTTTCCTATTTTTCACTAATTTTCGGAAGTTTTGCTATTTTTCATTATATGAAAGTAAGAAATTGCCTTTTTGCACGTATTGCACACTATACTTTTTTTACTACATTTTTGTGTTAAAAACAAATATTTCTCACGAGAATGATACTTGTCCCGTAAAAAGGAAGACAAGAGCGAGACGAGACCTTTTTGAAAATTATTTAGACGATACCGAGACCACATACGGCAAGACCCGAGAGTCTCGTTTCTGGTCTCGTTCATATTTCTTCAGAATGTTTTTCTGAATTTCCGAGAAAAATAAACTAGCAAGCAGTATACACATTTAATTTTTGTTATAATAAAAAAATATCTGCATAGGTTACGATATATTTACGAAATCTAAAACGTGGTAACCATCTGTGAAATATTTAATTTTATAATTTTGGACTTCAGTTGCAGTCGTAAAAACGCAGCTAAATATTCAAATATTCTTTACAGCACAAACTTACGGATAACAATTACTATTTAGTTCATATTTTTCGAAAAATGTTAATTTCAAGAACTCATAAAATGGAAATCAAATGCTGACATTAAATTTTTTTAAGTACACTTCAGCTATCAGGATCGAGTCGCTTATAACACAAATGTCAAGTGGCTTTTCAAGACATATTCTGTTCTCGTCTCGCAATCCGCAATCCGCAATTCATGTAAATTTCAGAGTCCTCCAGCTATAAATATTCTCTGATCCATCTATCAGATCGCGGTATTCTAATGAAAATTGATTATTCCCCAAGTATTAATTAACAAGTAACCTCACTTAGTGAAAGTTTTGATAATCTATCATGGAGATATTACTGGATAATCATTTAGATCAACATTTAGTAAAATTAAAAAAATACTATGTATGAGGGAAGTTAAAAAAATATAATGTCACAAATTCTAATTAATAAAATTTTTCCAAGTTTTATATAATTAATATTTAAAATTTCCTATTTAATTTATATACAACAATGAGAACATTTATTTTAAAATAATCCGTTCATTCGTTCTGATGATGTGAACTTTACCCGACCCTCTGAGCCACCCAGTATAACTATATAGATAGAAATTTATTTTCGTAACTTTAAATTTTCGAAAACTCGGCATTACAGGAACCATGTTGCCGTTTTTCATTTGCTTCTATCTTTTAAAAATTAAGGTGTTAATTCCCTAATATCTCAGAAGACGAACCTGATATTTTAATTTAAAAAATGAACCATTGCATCTTGAAAATACACATCTTTTTTCCATTTAACCAATTTTATATCTACAA
Source organism: Neocrepidodera transversa (assembly GCA_963243735.1). Taxonomy (NCBI): domain Eukaryota; kingdom Metazoa; phylum Arthropoda; class Insecta; order Coleoptera; family Chrysomelidae; genus Neocrepidodera; species Neocrepidodera transversa. The sequence goes on along the minus strand of OY725338.1, from coordinate 1,516,059 downwards.
TGTGTCCACGGATGAGGTTCACAAGAGGAGAAGAAAAGTTATTGTTGTGGTTTTATCAAAAAATTTCATTCTCGATAAAAAGTTTAGCTTATTCTAAAACCCCTTAAAACTAAAGAAAAATAATGATTTATCATGTCTGCTTCATTTTGTAGTCAATTGAAATATGAAATTATAATCTATAAAATTGATTATAAAATAAAACAGGCACGGTAAACCTGAGTTTTTTTTCATTGTATGAGGCTTTAGAATAAGCAAGAATTTTCGATAAAACCAAAAATAAAAATTTTTCTCCTCTTGTGAACCCCATCCGTGGATACACTGTATAAGGGTTTAAGAAATGCCAATAGTGTTCAATTAAATTTGCACCTATAAACATGTTATTTAGAACCCCTATGTGACTTCTACCTACTGTAATAAAAAAAAAAACAAAATTGAATAAAGACCTTGACAATACGAAAAGTAACACGTAGTATTTAAAAAAATTAATATATAAAGATTAAACATTACTGTTCAAAAATAAAAGGTATCACTCTGTTTAAATGTAAATTAAACATTAAATCAATCTGACAGTAGTAAATTGATAAACAAAAATAAATGTCAGATTACTTATTAAAAGGCATACAAAAACTTTAGTAAATAACCAAAACTAAATTCTTATAAATTCAGTAATAAAGTAATCCAAATAAATTCATTCTCTTGAAATAAAAGTTTAATTTATGACATCACTAAAATCATAAAGTAATGATTGGTCCAAAGCAATTTCATAAAAATATCAAGGGGAATTTTTGGAGAATGATGGTGATTAAAATTTTGGAGACCAAAAAAAAAAATTATTATAAATATATCAAAGTTATATAAATATTAAATTGTTATAATTCATAAATAGAATCAAATAAAAAAAAAAATTAAAAAGAAAATAAAAAAAGAACTGAAATAACTTTACATAATTAATTTTTTTCTTTATGAACCCTCCCTGAGATAAGATCTCTTATGCTCTAAAATAAATAAAGTAAAATAAAAAAAAAACAAATTAAAATAAAAACAAATTAAAAAAAAAGAAAAATTTAATCATTAAAATAAAAATACAAAAATAAAATTGTTGGGTCAAAAATTGTGATAAACTCTCATATTTATATCACTACGTTTAATACATGTTCCTTTACCTATGAAACACCCTGTATATTATTAAATATTAATAGTTATTTAACGAACAAGTTTATTAATAAAGGCGATTAACAATCGAGATAATTTAACGCGTGAGCAAAGCGAACGCGTTAATGTTCGAGATTGTTAATCGCCATTTTAATTAATGAGTTCGTTACAGAACTTTTCCGTCTACCGTACTTTTCAAAAATAAAGATATCTTATTTGAAACATATATTACATATTTTACGAAATTATAACCATAAAATAAGTAATGACATACAATGAGAGATATTACTAACACAGCTACTTGATTTCAAATGTCACTGCCAATATAAATGTATAAAAGCTGTGTACATTGGGTTGCATATAATAAAATTGTTGATTAATAGAAAATCATTCATTAATAGGTGTCATTAATCAACGATTTTGAGTGCGTTAAAATACGTCATAAATCAACGGTCGACGGAAAAGATATTAAAGAGTGTTATGTTATTTTCAAAAAAAATTGTTCTACTTTTAAGATTTTTCTTGGACTCCCCTTTGTTTTCTTCCACCGAAAACTTTCTCAACTGTCCTTATATTTTACTTTTCGGGCCCCATCAAAGGGAATAAATAGTATAGTGAACGAACACAAAAAAATTCGAGATCTGAATCGAAATATCCATTTTAAGATCCCCCAAGAAGATTAAAACCATTTCGAGAGTAAGTTCTGTTTGTGTGTAATCTTCCACGATAACTGCGGAACCGTTTGGCCAATAAAGCTGAAATTTGGTACGAAGGGTTGGTGTACGACCATGGTTTAAATTGGTGCAGTAGAAGGTCGTCTTGTATGACATGCACGTTTTTTGCCTATTTTAAAATTTTAAGTACAAACTATACACTTTACTACAAAATATTTTAGTGCAAAGTTTTAGAATATAAAATTTGCTACAATTTTTGTATGAAACTTTTTACAGAATTTCCAATAGTTGAATCACTAGATTGCGCGCAATAAACGTGTATGTAGGTTTTCCCTAGTTTTTCCAGATTTTGAGAACAAGCATTGCAGTTTAGTGCAAAATGTTCTAGTGCAAAGTTGTAGAGCATAACATTTTTTGTAACTTTTAACTAAACTTTTTCATGAATTCCCAATAGTTTTCAACCATGATTTTACGATCAATGTGCGCATGCGCCCGCTTATGTCATTATCAACATTTAAATGTCAATTTGGTAGACGTATTTACCACCGGCTAGTTATTTCAAATGAATTCGATACATTAATGTAATGCTTAGGATTTTGTAATTAGAATAATCCTATTCTCTACAGCCGCGCCGGGAAAGTTCAGGGGTGACATAGCCGATTTTTTTATGGGGATCATTTTTTCAGTGATACGAAAGTTTATAATAATCCTGCGTAGTAAATACAAATCAAATTAGTCCAGCTTTAGTTTCAGATTCTTTTTCCAGTAGAAGTCAACCTGAATTTTTTACGTATCAGAAAGAAAAAAATAAAAAAGTAAAAATTAACCTTAATTTAATTTGTTACTATATATTTGTATGTAACCCTTTGCATTAATTAACTTTAAACCGATCCCTGTTTTTATATACACCTACAAACACTTGTTTGGAAATTTTTTATTCCAGCATCTGTTTCGAACACCACGAATATTTTAGAAAGCGCTTTTCCACTGCGGATTACACTTCTTTACATAAAAGAAGAATGATAACCCCCAGCTTAATCAGGGGCGATCTCAAACTCCGCATAATAAGGCGTTTAAGTTGAACTTGCCGTCATCACTCAAGCTTTTGATACAGGCAACGTTGCGGAAAGTTGATTTTCCTAAGATCCTTAAACTTTATAAACATATAGACAACCGGTGAGTTTGTAGGTCGCTTGGTAAATTGATCAAACAGATTTTGTTAAATGATTATGTCAATTTTTTCAATGCAAAAGCAAGATGGATGAGAAAAAATATTAAAAGTAACACGTTTAAAAAAGTAAACTGGTGACTTACTTTTCAGCTTTTACGTTAAGGTAAAAGGATAAATAATGTAAAAAGAACGTGAAGAAACTGACTTTTGTAACACCTTATAAATCAATAACCTATAACATTACTATTAATAAAATAGATAGGTTAGAATTAAATTAATTATACAATTTTTTCCATAATAATCTATCTGAAATAAAAAGTAATTCACTGCTTATTTGAATAATGATTGGGTTTACTGAATTAAAAATAATATCACAACTTTCAGTTGTTCTTAAATAAATTAACTGACTCATGGCCATGTTGAATTTAATATTTATTTTATTCTTCATCCTATTTTTCATCTATGTGTTCTTATTTACAAATTAGCCTCAATATCGGACCTTCTATTTTATGTTTGCATATATATTTTTTTAAGTAACTAAATTATACGACTTAATTATACAATCTTCTCTGTCGAAATATCAGAATCAATTTTCCATAGTTCATATTCTCAGTTCACTAAAACCCTTTGGTAATACTGCTAATACCAAAGCAGTAAAAAATCGAACCAGAAAAAAATTCGTCCGATCTAAATAGTTGCAAATCTAAATTTGTATCAGTTTAAAACGGTCTAGTAGAGATTGTCCAACTACTAAACCGACACCTACAGCGTCCCCACCAAAATTTCTCCCTTCCAGTTTCCAACAGTCGGTTATCGCCGAACAGTAAACAGTGGCGGCGTCAACTTTAAACTGCTTCCTATATTATTTGCTTTGGCGGAAAATTTAAAATATCTGAACATTTAAAAATGTACCTATATAATCGTTAAAATGAATATATCTGACTTTAAACAAAGAAGTTGATTTAAACAAATGAATACGTTTAAATATAGGAGTTATTTTAAATGGAGGATAACTATAATTTAAGGTGTTTTGTTCACTTTAGAAAATATTTTTGTGTCTTTAACAATTTTTTGAAAAATGTTCTTTTTATTTCCCGTTGCCGCTGGTACAATTTTTTGTCTGATTTTTCATAAACTTAATAACTTTGCAGGACCGTAGCTACCACCAAGGTAACCGGGGTAGTGTCTGTTTTAAATATCCCTTCTTTTTAATTAACAAGATAAAGAAGCAAATACCAACGCTATTAAAAAAGGATTACTAAATGAAACTGATGTAGAGGTAAGGGACAGATAAAGGGGGCCTCCATAATCACTTGCTGCTCCGGGGCCCCAAGCCTCTAGCTGCGGCACTGTAACTTTGAATATTATATGCAGAATACATAACCATTTTAATAATTAGCAATAACCTACTTAGTGTATGACAATAACAACTTTAGGTACGACACTGGTATCTACCAGTTCGCCATATACTTTGCTCTGCCCATGCGCAATCCATTTCGAATATCCTCGGACGTCGTTCCCCACGTCTCAAATTTTTAACGTAGCGATCCGTAGTGTAGTAGTTGGGCAATTTATAATGAGTTAAAAGAAGATATATCTGACATCATATTTGAAACAAGGAGACAAAATCATTTAATTCTATACCCCAAATGCATAAATAATAGACCCTGTACATAATAGTCTAATATCAAATCTAGTATAAGCCCTTTAATATCCCACCCAATTTACCTTTAATTCTATCGAGATGAAATTGTAACCCTCGCAATTTTCAGCGTCTGGAACGAGAGATGAAGCCGTCGAACGAGTCGTCATCAGAGTTGTCCGGACCTCCAGATTCACATGAGGCCATGAACAATCGCCAAATCTATTCGAAAGTCCGAGAAAAGCGAAGCTATGAATTCCTGATGGGTCTAATCAATAACAATTCTAGATATGAAGTTACAAGAATCGATACCGAACATACGACACAGAAGCCAAAAGTAAGTTTTTTTTTTTATTTTTCTATTGGTAAAATCGATTTCGTTTGTTGATACTGACCTAGAATAAGAAATAAATAGGAAAATTATGGAAAGCAGTCTTGGCTGTCTTCCAGTTTCCATTTATAAGTAGTAGACCAGAATCTTTTTATAAATAAAAAATATTTTATATTTTCAAATTTAATCCTATGATGTGTTATTGAGTCTAATCTAGATAATGTCATTAGTATTCCTGAAAATAAAAATTATAAAACTACTTGCTCAGGAATTTTTGTTACTTTGAATTAACAATAATAAAGGTTATGGTCCCATAAAACCATGGCTAAATATTTATGAATTTATCTGTTATAATTTTTTTCTTGGTATGTTTTAATTAATATAAAGTAAAAGCAAATGTATAGCAAGAAAACATTATTGGTAAAATTCAAATCCCAATTTTTCCGAAAAAAATGTTAATTAAGATTTTAAATATTGGAAATAAATTGTAAAAATCGATCAACAATGATGATTTAAATTGGTCTTGGTTAATTCTGTTGAAATTCGTGATTCCATTAACCAATTAGTTCCAGTTCCATTAATAAATTAGTTCCAATAACTTTTTAAAATAATCCACCTGACCATGTGCCCTAAAGTCCATTGCCGCAATTACAAGATATTATAAAACTAATTTTGAAATTAAGTAAGATCAAACGTTATTCAATTAATTATGTAAGAACAACTGATAACAAATTAAACTAAAGGTTGATTTATTTAATTATTTAAAAGTATTAAAAAAATTGTAGAATGAAATTATAATAAAAATGAAAAAATCGTAAAAAAATCAAATACTTAAAACTGATGTGTTTAAAAAGACCTTTATGGTCTATTTATACACATCAGTGCTGTTTTAGTTCTGCATTTAGTTTGTGTCCGTCTCGTGATCTTTAGTCAGCAACGATTTTTTTGTCTATTTCTCTCTATGAATTTGCGTTTGAATATGGATGAAAAACTGAATAATTGGTACTGAATTATCCAGTATTATATGTTATATTAAAATTATTTTGAGATACTCTAAAATATTCATACAGATTTGTTTCATCGTCCACCAATTCTTTATCTAAAGTTATAAATTTTTCTTCGTTTTCTCTTTCATCAAGGATATGTACCCATTTTCGTTTGTTCTTAAAAATAAAGATAATTCCTTAATAATAAGGGGTAGTAACAAGACCAAGCTCATCAGACTAATAACGAATGAATAACGATTAAAATAAAAAAAATCAATTCATTATAAGGCTGATGAACTAGATTCAATTAACTAAGGAAGCTAATTAAAAATATAAAAAATATTTGTAAATATTCATCAGTAAAGATATAAAGTTATTAAAAGATTAGTTAAAGATACGAAGATAATATTTAATGGTATAAGAAGGAAGAGAAAAAAAAAGTACAAAGAGAGTGAATATATTTCGAAAGAAGATACTTTATTTATAATTATTTATTAGTTAAATAGAAGTTTTGTATTATTATAATGGTTCCTTGAATTCAAATATGACTTATATAATTTTGTCCTAGAAGTATTATATGATATTCCGCAACAAAATAACAAACACGGTATAGTAGATTCTGTAACAAGGTTAGAATGAAAAATTCGAAACGAGTGGAAAATTCCGAACGCGAGCGAAAGCGAGTGTGAGGAACCACAAGTGTCGAATTTTTTTCATTCTGACCGAGTAACAGACTATATTTTCTCCACGATCAAAAAGTATAAATCAAAATTAAATTAAATCTGAACGCAAGTTATTTGTTGACATATTTGTATTATATTGTATTAATATTTATAGTGCTGTGGTACACTTACCGATATTAAAATCTGGTGCATTGGTGTTTTTTCATAATTTGCAATTTCAGATATTATTAAATTCTATATCTACTTCACTTGATATTTCACTCATGATTTTGTTTAAATTAAAACTTGTTTGAAAATAATTATTACCGTCGCCATTTTATATCTGACAGTGACACTTTTGAAATCCAGGGCAATCCATATTGTTTATTTCGATTACAGAAAATCCATTCTTTACCTTGATAAAGAATGAAAATACATGCAAAATGCATAAGAGGCAAGTATTATAGAATAAATATTCAGACTCTAGAGTGTGAATGTTTACATTCTATTATTAAAAATGATTTCAGAATTCATACATTCAGTAATGGTCGTGGAGAAAAATATATATTAAACGAAAGGTAGAGAGTACAAACGAGAAGTGGAACATAAAATGTAAAGATAAAATTTTTATAAAAATATTCCGGTAGGTTTCACTAACCATGTTTTGTTGAGAATTAGCAAAAAAAATTAGAAAAATTTAGATAATACTACTAAAAATAAATAATAAATAATTAAGATAGTATTAAGAATTAATACAAAATATTGAATATAATCAAGAGACAGCAGATAAGGATAATCAAAAATATTAAATTTAATTTTCAAAACGAGAAATAAATTAAAAACAATCGGTATATTATACCGCATTCGCGTGCGAAAAGTTGTACTTTTCCGATCTGATTTTATAAATGCTAAATTCTTGCTTGGTTACTATGATTACTTTCAGCCTAATGTTTTATTTATTAAGAAGCACTAAGAAAATTTTTGTTTAATGACAAAAAAATATTTTTGCAATTGCGTGCGGAAAAGTATAACTTTCCGCACTTGTTAGGAAAATAACTATTCAGACAAACCCACGATAAATAACCAAAAAATTTTTCAACTAGTTCTAACCGATAACTCAACTATAACTATCGGTACGATACGGTAAATTTCCCATATGAATTTTCCTGTAGAAATCGCGATATAGAGAGAAAAATTTTAAGACTGATTTATAAATAATTCCAAAATAAATCCACCGCTTGATCTAATTTCCTCCAATAAAATTCCTAAACGAGAAAAGATAATAAATTCTTAAACATTTTAATACTGATATGTCTTATATCAAAAATTTACGGATCAATGAATTTTAATTAGATTTAAATAAAATGAACTCATAAAGAAAAATAAAAAAAATGTTAAAAAGATAGAGTGAGAAAAAAATATAAATATCAACAAAACGACAGTTTATTAGAAAAAGCTTTTTACCTAAAGTTGTAAAACCGGTCAATTTCCTGAAATCTAACCTTATATTTAACAATATTTAGTAGAAAGTCAACCTTTATTTTAAAACCCATTATTAAAATTTTCTTTTTAAATTAAATAAACTAAATTAATTAAATTCAAAGATAAAATTATAATTCAGAGAAAGAAGAAAAAAAAAGCTAACCGAAAACACAAATTATACTTAAAAAGCCAGTTCCAAATGTTGAAGGTTAACCAAAGTTAAAAAAATATATCAAAAAGTAAAATATTAACCTTTTAACTGTGGGCAAACTAGAGACAAAAAATATTGAAAATTATACTTAAAATTTTTTGGCATCAGTGGAATTTTGAGTTAATTTAAATAATACACCAATAAACATGATTCTATTAATTTTTAAAAATTAAAAAACAAACTTAATTTTAAGAAATTTAAAATTTTGAAAATTTAAAAAATATATCAAAAATTCGAAAATTTAAAAAAATCTAAATAAAAATGTCTGGAAATTCAGAAATTCTAAAATATATCGAAAATATCCGAATATATTAAATATTTCGAAATTTTTAAAAACTGCGAAATAAAAATTTCAAAACTTCATGAATTTTAAGAAATTCAAAAATTTCAGCCGTATATAAAAATTTCAAAAAACATCAAAAAAATTAATAATATCAAAAATCTATCAATAATTTTTACAAATTGTAAAGATTTTAAAAACCCCGGAAATTTTAAAAAAAATTTAAGAATTTTAAATATTTGAAAAATGTCAAGAATTTCAACAATTTAAAAAATTGTAAAATATATAAAAATATGTAAAAATATGTAAAAATATATAAAAATATATGAAAATATATAAAAATATATAAAAATATATAAAAATATATAAAAATATATAAAAAATATATAAAAATATATAAAAAATATATAAAAATATATAAAAATATATAAAAATATATAAAATTATATAAAAATTTGTAAGATTTATAAAAGTTTTCAGTTAAATAACAAAATTGTTTATTTACGATGACATCACAACATAGTTTTTTGACAAATCATTTATATAAGACAGCCGCAGTTAAAGGGTTAAATACAAAAAATTTTTGAACGCCAGTCTAATTGATCTTTTGTTGTATTTAAAAATAATTGACATAAAAACTATGATATATTTCAAAATCCGTCCTTTCTTTCTTTTTGTGGGTTTAAGAAAATTAATCTCAAATTAAACGTTATATTTGTTTTATTTAATACGAGGGAAAAAAATATAAACTGTCAGAGACTTTTCTCCTTTTTTTTTGGAAATCTAACTTAGCTTTGACTTCGAGTTTCTTCTCAATCTTCTAGGAATAATGTTTGGTTCAAAAACAAAACTTGGTCCAAAAAAAACTTGTAGTCCCAAAGAAAACTTGCTCCAAAAATACTTGTACCAAAAAACTTGTAGTCCAAAGAAATCCTAAAAGTTCACATAAAGTGAATATAAGACAAAAATCGTATAAATTACCAGATTGGTCTCTGTTTAAAAAAAAGGATATAAAACAAGAATAATATGAATATGAAATATATGAATTTTTTAGATCTAAATATGAAATATAAAAATAATCAAAATGAATTAAATTTTAAGACAATCTGTAAAAACAAATTAAAAATAGATTCCCTTTTTGTAATCAAGACTGAAAGAGCACCACAAACATCAGATAATTTATATTGTTATAAAAGATAAGATATGAACTTTTTAGTAAATATAACAAAAAAAATATACCGGCAATAAAAATAATTAAAAATAACAGTAAATAAAAGTTGAAGGGTCGAAATAATTAATAATGATAACAGGTGATGCTATTGAAAATATAATAAAAACACCCTATATAACAAGGGGAAGAAATGAAATTTTCAATTTGCGACACAGACGATATAGAAGTCAATTGTTTTGACTGAAGAGGCAAAGAGAAAGAGAATTGTTAACATGGGAAAGACATTTTATAATAATAACGAGAAGAGATAGAGATCTTAAGAAGGGATATAAACCGAGCTAAAATTTAATACACCGAGCAAAGGAATAATAAAAATACAGGGTGGCACAGAAAAAAAAACGTAACACATTTGAGATATGGATAAGCTTTTTAATTTATGATGTCCTAAATGATTATAATAGTGATTTATTTAAATAATTTTCCACAATTCTAATATTTTCTCTACTATTGTTTTTCAATAAAACATTTCTCAGTGTACATTACAAAATGTTTTGGGTGCCGATTACTAAATTTTAGCACAAACAAGATAATCCTTGCTTTCCGTATTCGCAGTAAATCTACCACCAGTTCTGATTCCGTTCGTACATCGATCCAAACAAATCCATTCAACCGTGAAGGTTTGATATTTGACAGCAGAATGCTTGAAAAGGGTACGGGAGTTATTTTGGTACTATTGTGAATAAGGTCAATTCAGTATGCATGACCGGTTCACTTCCGACGACGCGATAATAGATAAAGGATTTGGATACAGTTTAAAAAAAAACATTTCCGAAATCGACAAGAAGTTGGTCGATACACTTGTTAAATAAATAAACGAAACAGAAAAAATAGGTTCATCCATCACTCTATTTTTTATGTAATACTTAACTAAAAAATATAAGGATTTAGAAATTTGTTACATTTCAACTTAATATATTTAATAGATATACAGGATGTTTGTTAAGCATACGGTGAAAATTCAATTGGTGATTCCTTAGACCTGACATAAAATGTAGCCTAACGGAAAAGCGCGTTTTAATTCATGTCATTCTTATGATGTCATTAATAAAACTATAAACGTTAAAAGAGTTCTTTACTAACGATTATTAATTTAAAATGTGAATTGCTACTTTGATTAATTTATTTATTTTGCATGGTCGGTAGAATCGTAGGTTGGATAGACTGGATGAAATTATTGCAATTTTAAAATGGAGAAGTAAGGAAAAATAAGAAAAAAATAGAAAAAAATAAGGAAAAAAAGAGAAAATGGGGAAAAGTATAGATAAATAAAAAAAAGTAAAAAAATATGAACAAATAGGGAAAATGGCAAAAATTTGAAAAAAATTGGAAACAATTAAAAAATTGGAAAAAAGAGAAGAGAGAGGGAGAGACAAAGAGGGAAAAATAGAGAAAAAAAAGAAACATAGGAAAAATAGGAAAATAAAAATAAATACGAAAATAAAAAAAAAATAATGAAAAATTGGGGATAAAAATAAAAAATACAAAAAATAGGAAAAATAGAGAAATTATTAAAAATAGAGAAAAAGAGGAAATAATAATATAATAATAATAATAATAATTTTTATTTTCCATAATACAAAATTGCATTTCTATAGAATTCGCCAATACATATAAATAAATATAAAGTAATGTTACGTTTTTTATCCTGTGCCAACCTGTATATTTATTATTCCTCTGCTCGGTATATTTAATTTCAGCTCGCTTGATATCCCTTCTCAAGATCTCCCACTCTTCTAGGTATTACTATAAAATGTCTTTCCCATGTTAACAATTCTCTCTCTTTGCCTCTTCAGTCAAAACAATTGAAAATATCCTTTCTTTCCCTCGTTATATAGAGAAAGTTTTTATTATATTATATTATATTTTCAGTAGGATCCCCTGTTATCATTATTAATTATTTCAACGCTTTAACTTTTATTTACTGTTATTTTTAATTATTTTTTATGCCGGTATTTCTTTTTGTTATATTTACTTAAAAGTTAATATCTTATCTTTTACAATAATATAAATTATCTGATGTTTGTGATGCTCTTTCAGTCTCAATTACAAAAAGAGAATCTATTTTTAATTTGTTTTTACAGATTGTCTTAAAATTTAATTCACTTTGATTATTTTTTTATTTCATATTTTGATCTAAAAATTCATGTATTTCATATTTCTATAATTCTTGTTTTAAATTCTTTTTTTTTAACGGAGACCACGAAATCTGGTAATTTAGAAGATTTTTGTCTTATATTTACTTTATGTGAACTTGATTTCTTTTAACTACAAGTTTTTTGGACTAGTATTTTCGGAGCAAGTTTTTTTTGGGGGTACAAGTTTTTTGGAGCAAGTTGTTTTTGAACCAAACGTTTTCTGGTACAAGTTTTTGGAACAACAAGTTTTTATAACGAGCAAGTTTTCTTTTCCAACGTTTCTACTGATCCTAGAAACTTGAGAAGAAACTCGAAGACAACCCAAGTTGGATTTCCAAAAAGGACTCGTTCCAGAAAAGAAATGTTGTGTTCAAAAACAATTTGCTCCAAAAAACTTCTAATCCCATAGAAAACTTGCTCCGAAAATATTTATACCAAAAAACTTATAGTCCAAAGAAACCCTAAAAGTTCACATAAAGTAAATATAAGACAAAAATCTTATTACCAGATTTCGTGGTGTCTGGAAATAGAAGAAACAGTAAAAATTTAATTCAACTGTATTTTTTTATATATTCTGAAAAATTTGTTATTGAACGAACCAGATTGAAAATATTAGATAGGACCTCATTCTGTTTAAAATAAATCATCCTGTATATTATGTTTGTCTCTTGTATTTTATAGTTGTCAATAAATTTTTATCATGTAGAAGTTTAAAAAAAAATGAAACCTGTATTTTTCTTTAGTTTTTATTAAATCATATACGTTCACAAGATAAACATAATTTTACGATTTTATATTAATGTTTTTTTTCTGGACATTTACCATAGTCACAACAACCAGGGTAAAGTTTTTTTTTGTCACCCTTAACAATTATACAAGGGGGTAAGACTGCGAATGCTGGGCACCTGAAATAAAAAATATACTGTAATTTATAATACGAAACGCAATAAACTTTAAAAAAAAATTTAAATTATTTTACATAAGCAAAAGAATATAATGAACAGGTGTATGACAATATTTAAATAGTGGATAAATTTCACTAGAATATTATCCAGAAAATACAAACTAATTCATATTTCTTTTAAAATTAATAATATTAATCTTCCAGTTCATATTAATGTCTATTATTGTATATTTTAATATTTTATAATCTAAAAATAGATTTAAAATCAACACAATATTATTCCGTCTTTCTCTCAGACTTTTTCTACTTGCAATATACAGTTAACAAAAACAAAATACATAAGCGACTGTTGCTATGCAAGCTTATCTTTCTCTTATATTATCTCATCATTATAAGAGACAAAAATATAGATATATATCTTCTTGCTAAGATTCTGAATTCAAGGCTAGTTACATACCACGTCACATGTCTCCTACCAATAAAAAACCAGCAACGTTATGTATAAAGAATTTTCGAGAAATAAGGAATACATGAAAGACCGTGTATTGGTTTATCAGGTAAAAATTTTAAAAAAACTGAAACTTGTATTTTTCTTTACTTTTATTTAAATCGTATACGTTTACAAGATAAACAACATTTTACAATTTTAATTTAATGTTTTTCTGGACATTTTGGGGAATCACAACAATCTGGGTACAGTTTAGTTTTGTCACCCTTAACAGCTATACAAGGAGGTAAGACATGGAATGCTGGGCACCTAAAAAATTATATTGTTGTTAACAAATTTTTAACAATTAAAAATAAAACATTTCTTTAAATATTTTTAGAAAGTTAATATGAACGGTAATAGACTGAAAGTGGTATAAAGGGTTAAAAATAAAATATTTTGTTTACATAATTGAAGAGAAAAAAAGATAGAGCACGATAATGGAAAGAATGGAAAATATATGAATAAGAACCTATGCTTGATTCTGTAATAAAATAATCTTAAATAGAGAATTATGGAAAATCGTCCTTTAAACGTTATTCGTTAATAACCTCACCCTTATATTGCAATACGAATAAGGTAGAACGTAAAAAATTTATTAATGGGGAGAGTTGTCAAACTAGAAAAAGATCTAGAGTCGGCTCGTATAGAGAAGAACCCATTACGTCACGATGCTCACAGACAAAAATCGAAATTTTAGTGTGTTCAGTTAACATTAATAAATAATTTACTTTTTAATATAGGTTTTAATTTTATTCTAAAACATACACGCTACTGGTTGCTGGTATCCCTTCCTGCCAAGAAGGGACGCGTTGTCGATGCTTAAAGTGTGACGTAATGGGTTCTTCTCTAAATGGGCCGACTCTACCAACGGGGAAGGATTATTTTTGCTTTGCAGAATTTATCCTTAGCGAAATATACTGATCTTAATAAACTCTAACTTCTGATTGGTTAGCATTAATGTTGGTACTAAGACTCGAGATGACAATTGACATATTTCGTTGTCAAATGTCATTAGCCATAGAGTAAGTATTATCCAGAATAGCAACATGCTTCATTTGCCGCGACTGACATGCCGCCTAGGAAGGATGATGAAACTAAACGAAATTCGGCGGTTATTTTGAATATTTTATAACTAAATTTTCATATTTCGTATATTAGCTTTTTCTGTTACAGCCAAAATGTTATTTTAATATTTTCAGCTTTCAAAATTAAAATTAAACTTGATGCATACCCTTTAGTATTAATTTGACAGAAAATTTTACTCCCGCTAAAACTTTTTAAATTCAAAAAAAATATTAAACAGAAAAAAAAATATCAAAAATCTGCAAGATAATGACAATAATACGTAAATTATGATTAAAAATAATTTAAATTTGATGCACACCCTGTAGTATTAATTTGGCAGAAAATTTTAAATGAGTAAAAATTAGAACAAATCGGAAAAAAAATGAAAAAAAATCAGAAAAATGAGGAAAAATCAGGAAACATGGAAAAACATCGCAAAAACCAAAGAACAACCGAAAAACGAGAAACAACTGTAACCATAAAAAAATGATAAAATTCAAAAAAAATTTAATAAAATGCAAAAACTCGCAAAGAAATAACAAAAATGTCGCAAATAATTGCAAAAAATCAGTAGAAAAGAAAAAATAAGAAAAAATTAAAAAACGAAAAAAATAGAAAAAGAAAACCAGAACAATGATGAAAAAAATGAGTATAAATTAGAAAAAATCAGAAAAAAAATTGAAAAAAAAATCAGAACAATGAGAAAAAAAATCAGGAAACATGGAAAAAAATCGCAAAAACCAAAGAACAACGGAAAAACGAGAAACAACTGTAACCATAAAAAAATGATAAAATTCAAAAAAATTGAAATTAATAGAAAAAACGCAAAGAAATCCCAAAAAAGTCGCAAATAATTGCAAAAAATCAGTAGAAAAGACAAAAAAGAAAAAAATAAAAAACAAAAAAAAATAAAAAAAGAAAACCAAAACAATGACGAAAAAGTACAGCTTTGTTCCATATTAATTCTACAAACAACATCCGAATATTTTTCAGTTCCATAATATTCTGTTAAATGTGCATCAAATTGTTGTTAAAAGTTGCAATAATGAAGCATTTAAAATTCAGGAAAAAAAAAATTAAACAAAAAAAAGAGTTTATTAATAAACTAAGACTAAAGAATACGACAAAAAAAACATTTCAAGATTTTCTTTGGTTAAATACCTAAATTTATTCCTTCAAATTTGTAAATATTTAACATTAAATTTATTCCAGAGTTTATATTTGCATAATAATAATGTATCACAATTTTTTAAATAAAAATAAACTGTAAATTAACAGTTGGTTTATTTTTGCTGAAATGAACATAAAATCAAGTATGGTAATTATTTTTATGGTAATCTCTTAATCCTCAAATTTAAAATAGGTGGCGCATTTTACATGTCCTTTTCGGACTACCAGGGACACGTGGCGCATTTTACATACAGTCCATAAAAATAGCTTAAAGCAACAATCAGATAACAAACAGAGAAGAAACAGCCCAATGGTTTGGCTGAAATTAAAAAGATGTGGAAGAATAAATCTCATTGGTCCACGTAAGAACATGAAAGAAAGAGCGTAGGAAATAGTCAATTAAAGAACTAAAACAGAACTCTACTAACAGGAAATATTAAAAGTGTGTAAAGAGTGCATATATGCCGATGTTACTTACGTTAAGGCTGAAATACTTCCATCTTCGTGACATTTTACGATATTACATGTTCCGACTTCAGGTTGTTCATCTCCAACATTAATAACTTGACCATTGCTTAACTTACAATTCTTAATTGGATCTAAAAAAAAACCCATTATAAAAAATTATGTACTAATAAAAAAACAAGACAGATGCTGATTAATAAAATTACTACCAATTTTGTTTAATCTTCCTATTAATTTTTATTAAGAATGTTTTAATGTCTTAATCTAGTAAATCATAATTTATTTTTTTACCTGCATTTACGTAAGCGACCAAAACGCATAGCGACAAAAATATTAATTTAACCATTTTTAGTTGTTCTTGAAAATTTCTGTTTCTATCTGAAACAAAAATTGAAACTTATCAATATAACTTATCGACAAAGGAAATAAAAATAATCTGTGGTTTTGGAGCAACAATAAATAATATATCCATAAACCATAAAATTATATACAATGTGTTAAGAATATATTTATCAAATATTTTATTATTTTTTTAATAATATAATAATATACAACCTTTTCGAGAAAGATTATTTTTATATTTTTATTTTATTTTAATAATTAATATTTAAAAAAAAAATTAATAGTAGATTAACTGTCAGTAGATAGAACGTTCATTAATTTTAAAGGTTCTGTAACTAACGACAATGACGATTAGATTGTGACAATTTTACAAGATATGAATTTGTGAAGTTTTATTCTAAACGTCATTACCTTTACTTACTGAATCTTTAAAGTTAATGAACGTTCTATCTACTGACAATAAGACTTTTAGAATATATAATATTTTGTATAACACATTTTTATAAATATTCGACATAGATTAACGATTCTTTGTTTACAAAGTACTGTGATTCGAATTTATAATCACCCTGTATATAGAGATGTATGTCAGCTCAACAGACCCTGTATGTCTTTGGCCTCTATCTTCTCTACTACTTGTGTTAAGTCTTCTATTTGTGGCCCTCTTCCTCCAGTCGATTACATTTGCAACCACTTCTTTTTTGGTCGTCCTCTTTTTCTTTTGCCACCACCTGCTCTGACTAGGACTCTTCTCGTACTTCTCTGTTCTTGCATTCTAGTTACTTGTGCTCTGATTTTTCTTATTATTCCATTCCCCTTCTGCTGTTTTGATTTCTCCAAAAAAAATCTCTATAGTTTTCTCTCCAATCTTTCAAACTTATTTTCATTTCTTTGTATCATGGTCCATGTTTCACATGCATATAATATTATTGGACGTATGATTGTTTCGTAGATTCTGATTTTTGCTTTTCTTGTAATTTGTTTGGCGTGCTAGATTTTTGCCATGTTCTTCTTGACTGACTTTCATTAGTAATGGTTACTCCTAAATACTCAAATTCTTTTCAAAAGTGTATTCTCTATTTTGGGTTTGTAATATAAAATGAGGAAAATATAAAAAATCCCTTACAATTGAGATCTCTCACAACTACATTTTTTTACTTAAAATTGTGACAAAATTCGCATATATATTATATTTTTCTCTCTTTCTATCTACATTCAAATAAAGCTAGAAAATACATAAATTAACTGTAGAATTAAAATTCCAAGTTATTATTATTTCATAACTAATAATAAATATTAAACTGAAAAAAGGTAAAAATTAATTATAATCATTTTTTCTGAATAGAAAATAAAATTCTACACCAAATCTCACCAAATATTTCTAAAAAACAATAAATATAAGGTACTTTGGATAAATAAGGAGAACATCATGTAGAAGCTTTAAAAAAATTGAAACTTGTATTTTTCTTTAATTTTATTTAAATCGTATTCGTTTACAAGATAAACAACATTTTACAATTTTATTTTAATGTTTTTCTGGACATTTGGCAGAATCACAACAAGCTGGGTACAGTTTAGTTTTGTCACCATCAATACCTACACAAGGGGGTAAGACAACGAATGGTGGGCACCTGAAACAAAAAATATAGTTTTGTAATTTCTAACTGAAAACGCAAAAATATGAGAAACAATATGAGAAAAAATTCGATAAAGATTAAAAAATTTAAATGTCCAAAAAATTCAAACACATAAAACAAACTTCCAAAAATAACAGAGATTTTGAAAATTTCAGAAATTTAAAAAGAAATCCAAGAGTTTCGACAATTTTATGAAATATCCAGAAATACCAACAGAACTTTAAAAGAATTTTGAGAATTTAAAAAAGCTTCAAAAATTCAAGAATATCAAAAGCTTCACAAAAATTTTGGAAATTTCAAAAACATTTCAAAAATATCAAACGAATATCAAAGAACTAAAATTTTAAAAATTCAAGAAAACCTTTAAATTTAAGCATTCAAAAATTCGAGAATTTCAAATATATCCAAAAATGTCAATAGAACTTTAAAAGAATTTCGAAAATTTCAAAAAAGCTTTAAAAATTCAATTTCAAAATTATCAAAAACTTTACAAAGAACGAAAATTTTAGAAAATTTTAAAAACTTTCAAAATTTAAACATTTTAAAAAATTGAAGAATTTCAAAAACTATCCAGAAATGTTAACAGAACTTTTAAAGAATTAAAATAAATTCAAAAAAGCTTAAAAATTTCAGATATTTCAAAAAGCTTCAAAACTTTAAGAGTTTTAAGAAATATCCAGAAATGTCAAGGGAACCATAAAATAATTATGAAAATTTCAAAAATATTTCAAAAATATGAAAAGCATCACAAAGAACTAAAATTTTAAAAATTTCAGGAAAACATCAAAATTTAAACATTTAAACATTCAAGTAATTCGAGAATTTCAAAAAATATAAAAAAACGTCACAGAGAACGAAAATTTTAAAAATTTTAACAACCTTCAAAATTAAATATTTCAAAAAATTGAAAAATCTCAAGAAATATCCAGGAATGTTTTTAGAATTAAACAAATTTCAAAAAAGCTTAAAAAAATCCAGAATTTCAAAAATATCCAGAAATGTCAACCGAACATTATAATAATTTCGAAAATTTCAGAAAAGCTTAAAAAATTCAACAATTATCCAGAAATGTCAACAGAACTTTAAAAGAATTTTAAAAATTTCAATAAAGCTTCAAGAATATCAAAAGCTTCACAAAAATTTCAGAAATTTCAAAAAGCTTCAAAAATTTAAGAATTTTACGAAATATCCAGAAATCTCAACGAAACCATAAGAGAATTTCGAAAATTTCAAAAAAATTTTCGAAACTATCAAAAATATCAAAAACTTCACAAAGAACGAAAATTTTAAACATTTCAAGAAACTTCAAAATTTAAACTTTCAAAAATTTCGAGACTTTCAAAAATATCCAGAAATGTCAACAGAACTTTAAAAGAATTTCGAAAATTTCAGAAAAGCTTTAAAAATTCAAGAATATTGAAAGCTTCACAAAAACTTCAGAAATTTCAAAAAGCTTCAAAAATGTTATGCGTTTTAAGAAATATCTAGAAATGTCAACGGAACCATAAAAAAATTTCGAAAATTTCAAAAATATCAAAAGCTTCACAAAGAACTAAAATTTTAAAAATTTTAAAAACTTTCAAAATTAAATATTTCAAAAAATTGAAGAATTTCAAGAAATATGCAGAAATTTTTATAGAACTTTAAAAGAATTTCGAAAATTTCAAAACAAAAAATTCAAGAAAATCAAGAACTATTAAGAAATGTTAACAGAAATTTAAAAGAATTAAAAAAATTTCAAAAAAGCTTAAAAAAATCCAGAGTTTTAAAAATATCCAGAAACGTCAACCGAACATTAAAATATTTTCGAAAATTTCAAAAAAGCTTAAAAAATTCAAGAGTTTCAACAATTATCCAGAAATGTCAACAGAACTTTAAAAGAATTTCAAAAATTTCAATAAAGCTTCAAAAATTCAAGAATATCAAAAGCTTCACAAAAATTTCAGAAATTTCAAAAAGCTTCAAAAATTTAAGAGTCTTAAGAAATATCCAGAAATGTCAACGGAACCATAAAATAATTTCGAAAATTTCAAAAAAATTTCAAAAATATCAAAAGCTTCACAAAGAACTAAAATTTTAAAAAGTTAAAGAAAACTTTAAAATCTAAACATTGAAAAAAATCGAGATTTTCAAAAATATCCAGAAATGTCAACAGAACTTTAAAAGAATTTCGAAAATTCCAAAAAAGCTTTAAAAATTCAATTTCAAAAATATCAAAAACTTCACAAAGAACGAATATTTTAAAAATTTCAAAAACCTTCAAAATTTCAAAAAATTGAGGAATTTCAAGAAATACCCAGAAATATCAACAAAACATTAAAATAATTAAAAAAAATTCAAAAAAGCTTAAAAAAACCAGAATTTCAAAAATATCCAGAAATGTTAACAGAACTTTAAAAGAATTTCGAAAATTTCAAAAAAGCTTAGAAAATTCAAGAATTTCAAGAACTTTAAAATAATTGAAGAATTTCAGGAAATACCCAAAAATGTCAAAAGAATTAAAAAAAATCAAAAAAGCTTAAAAAAATCCAGAATTTAAAAAATTTCAAAAATATAAGGAAAAGAAAAAAGAGTACGGATAAGAACCAAAGATTGGTCCTACAAAAAAAAGAATCTTAGACATTAGTTACTTACGTTAAGGTTATAAAACTTCCATCTTTATTACAAGTTACGATATTACATGTTCCTATTTCAGGTTGACTATCTCCAACATTAATAACTTGACCATTTCCTATATCACAACTCTTAATTGGATCTAAAAATATATGTATTTTAGAGATTTATTTCTATAGTTACTTCTATTTTGTATTAATACAAACAAAACAGATTATTAAAATAACTATAGAAAATGGTTTACCTGCATTTATATAAGCAATCAAAACGCATAAGAACACAAACAATAATTTAACCATTTTTCTTTTTTATCTGAAACAAAAATTTGATAATCTATACAATCTTCATAAAAATAAATATTAAACCTCTTCGAAAAAAATTATTTTTATATTTTTATTTTACCAACCAACAAATACTCCCGCTAGTGTACTAAGGATATTAAAATAGAAAATTGTCTTCAAAATTCGCATTTTTTTTCCCATTTAATCTATCACTAGTATCAGTAGTGTTCAATTAAATTTGCGCCATCCTGTATATACTTATAGTATATAATATTTTCACTACACAAAAAAAAATTATTATTGATTTTTGAGAAAATATTATTCTTGATAAAAGTTAGTGCTTCACTTTAAACGCTTAAAAAAATTACCATGTACGAGGTAAGTGAGAAAGTATGAATTCAATTTAAGAGTGAAGTACCATTTTTTTTAAAAAATATAGAAAAATATTATGTGCAAAACTAGTTTAGACACAATATTTTCGCTCAAATATAAAATTTCAGCCTCCTATCTCGAAACAATATTTTTTATAATAAAACAAGAATCAATCTATTATTTTAACTAAAAACAATTAATTGGCTTAAAATAATGATTAGAAACTAATTTCATATACAAGGTGTGTCATAAAGAATGGTGAATATTTTAACCATAGATTCAGGACCTCCAAATATTAATATTTTACTACATAACTCAAATTTTATCTACTACTAAGATACAGGGTGTTGAAGTTACCTTCTTTATTGTTGAACAAAATTAACATTGAAGTCATTAACCTAAATCTAACATTTAATTATTTGACAGCTGGACATTTCCATTTTATTTTTCAGGTGGTGTCCTCTTTGTCTAATCTCAAAATTGATAACACGCTTATGATTTACTAACTTAAAAAAGTAATCATTACCAAATTTCAAATCAATACGTTAAATAATAAAGAAATTATTGCAAAAAAAACGAAAAATTTATTTTAACTTCAACACCCATTATCTTAGTAGTAGATAACATTTGACCCAGAGTTATTTAATAAATATTAATATTTTGATGTCATAAAATTATGATTAAAATATTGTTTATTGTTTATGACAGTTGACTTTAAACTTTACTACAAGAAAAAATTAGAAGCTTAACAGACATGGGCGTACATACAATATTTTTCAAACTAGAAGAGGATAATTTAAATAAAATTACCTTGTATATGCCAGAACACGAAAAGTAAAATGTATATTAAAATAAGTTAAGTACCATGGAAAAGTGAATAAAAAATACTATATGTGGTAATTTTTTTAAAAATTTTTGGCAAGAATTGTGAATTTGAGAAAAGGGAGAGACCAAACTGAGGCAAGTTAAAAAAATCCTTACAGTTGTGGTCTCTTCCTATTTTCATAACCACATTTTTTTATCTAAAATTTTGAAAAAGCTGGCATATATAGTATATTTTTTCCCTTTCTATCTACAGTCAGCAGATTTTAATATCTTCAGTAGCTTTTTTGTTACGGGGGCTACCATATAAAAACTGGAAATTTAAATTCAAATAATAAGCTAGAAAATACATCTGAAGAATTAGAATTCTATAGTTATTTTTTTCAAACTTAAGTCAATATTTTATAAAGAAAACAAAACTGTAAATTGACTTAAAATAAATATTAAAATATTGCAAACTTTAAAAAAAAAATTTACCCTTTTTTCGTCTTATTATTTTGTAGAAAAGTTTGATTCTTTTTTAGAATTATGGGACAGAATTATTAATAATAAATAATTCCAGTGGCGCCGAGAGGCGAACGTATAATTATTTGTTGGGTCATATACATTGGCTTATACAACATTAATAGTAAATAAAAACTAACATATAAATCAGTCTGAATTTTTTTAAAGTTAGTCGAAAATGTATTATGCTCGAGTAAAAAAACTTTAATTATGATTTTTTTTACGTTTTCAGGTACTTTGAATACTATAAGTGCTTAACAGAAAAATGACCTTAGTAAACCAGAAGTTGTAGATTGACGTTTATTATAATAACGACTTGTATAATTGTCTGTAAGGTACGTTCAGTAATAAATCATATGTAATCGATGGCATATAGTGACTAGGTGGAATGATTCATTCACACTACACATTTTTACTATTGAAAAAAATTATTTTACATACATAAAATATAATAAAAATTCCCCAAATAAATATCAGTTACTTTGGACAAATAAGTAGGACATGAACGAACGTATTTAAAATATTGGTTTATCATATACAAATTTAAAAAAAAAACTGAAACTTGTATTTTTCTTTACTATTATTTAAATCGCATACGTTTATAAAACAAGTAATATTTTACAATTTAATTTCAATGTTTTTCTGGACATTTGGCTGAGTCACAACAAGCTGGGTACGGTTTAGTTTTGTCACCAGGAATACCTACACAAGGTGGTAAGGCAACAAATGATGGGCACCTGAAACAAAAAATATAGTTTTATAATGTTTAACAGGAAAGGCAAAAAAATGAGGAAATATTTCAAAGGAGAAGAAAAAAATATATGTATAAGAACCGAAGATTGGTTCTATATACAAAAAAAAATTGGACATTTGTTACTTACGTTAAGCCCGAAATGCTTCCATCTTCGTGACAAGTTATGATATTGCATGTTCCTATTTCAGGTTGACTATCTCCAACATTAATAATTTGACCATTGCCTATATCACAACTCTTAATTGGATCTAAAAATATATGTATTTTAGAGATTTATTTCTATAGTTCCTTCTATTTTGTATTAATACAAACAAAACAGATTAAAATAACTAGGAATATTGTTAATAACTTTTTTTACGATATTCAATATCAAAAAAATCTGATCAAAAAAAAATTATGTAATTTTGTTGACATTTTCTTTTTTGTATTAGTAAAAATATATGTATTTTAGAGATTTATTTCTATAATTTCTTCTATTTTGTATTAATACAAACAAAACAGATTAAAATAACTAGGAATATTGTTAATAACTTTTTTTACGATATTCAATATCAAAAAAATCTGATCAAAAAAAAATTATGTAATTTTGTTGACATTTTCTTTTTTGTATTAGTAAAAATATATGTATTTTAGAGATTTATTTCTATAATTTCTTCCATTTTGTATTAATACAAACAAAACAGATTAAAATAACTAGGAATATTGTTAATAACTTTTTTTACGATATTCAATATCAAAAAAATCTGATCAAAAAAAAATTATGTAATTTTGTTGACATTTTCTTTTTTATATTAGTACATCATAATAATTTTTTTATAGAAAATGGTTTACCTGTGTTTACATAAGCAACCAAAACGCATAAGGACAAAAAGATTAATTTAACCATTTTTCTGTTTTTATCTGAAACAAAAATATATCATTCTATAAAACCTTCATAAAAATAAATATTTTGAAAAGATTAGTTTTTACATATTTATTTTATTAATATAAAACATTGGAACTCAAATCCCACCACCTTTGATATACTTACATTTCTATAAACAAATTATTGAAAACTTGTGAATAAACAGACCAAACAATAAATATTCCGGCTTGATTACCTTCTACAACATATTATAGGGAAGACGTTGCTGGATCATTGAAATATTGCAGTATCGAAAAGTTACTGGGCCAAATAGGATCGAAAATTGTTGTAAACATTGTCCGTTCGAAAGGTACTGGGTCGAAATATCATTGGATGTTACGTTTTTGTGCCACCCTGTATTTTCATTATTCCTCTACTCCGTATATTTTATAGTTTCATATTCGCTTGATGTTCCCCTTCTTATTTCCTTGCGTCATGTCCCTCTCTTCTCTTGGCATTCTTATAAAATGCCTTCCCATGCTAATAACCTCCTTTTTGTGTTTTCTACTGAATATTTCTTTCTTGTCTTCCCTTTATTTTATAGCGGTTTTTTTTGGTGGTTTGTATTGCTGGTTCTACTTCCCAAGCAGTTGTTATTACCTGGACAGTGGTCATGTTTTGCCGGTCCAAGAAGACCTCTTACTTGGACAACTGAATACGGGATAATTTGAACGAGACAGCTACATAAAAAAAACAAGACCCTCTGCCATCAAGGAGATAAGTGCAAAATTTTTGAAAAGAAAAGAAAAATAAAACTCTTTAATATCGTCGAATAAACAAATATAACGTTTCATTTGATTTTAATTACCTTAATCCTAAAAAAAAAGAAAGGACGGATTTTGAAATATATCACAGATTTTTTGTCAATTGTTTCTAATCACATCAAACAAATCAAATGACTGGCGTCCAAAATTTTACTTCTGATATATTTCAAATTCTATTCGTGGAACGAATCCATAATAAAATTTGAGCTTAATCACATTAATTATTTTTAATAACTTAAAGTATCGTTTTATGGACCGAAATATTTCTGCATCGAAACATCGTAGGGTCGAAAAATAAAGCGGGAGGGAGGTATTTCCAACGGCCAAAGTCTTAACGTCACACATTGTTTATTATAAAATATTTACCATTTAATTTGAAATTTAACACTTTATTGCAATTAAATTATTATTTATAAATCCGTTAGCTTTTTCTGTGAGAAAATGATATTAATGGAAATTTAAATTTATTTTTATTAAAATTAACATCCAAACATTACCAAAATTAACGCAAATATCTTTTGTCTTTTTTACATTTGCGTTAAATATTGTAAGTAATTATCTTACAATTTTTATTTTCATAGAATAATAAAATTCGAAGTCATACCACATGAAATATAATTAACCAATCAACAGATTAAAATGGCGAGGGCGACATGTTTCGGCCAAACAATGGCCATCATCAGGCCTCCAATACAAATTGTAATAGTTAGGAATTGGAAAAATTGCAAAAAAGTTAAAATTACTTACAGATAATATGCACATATAAATTAAATGACAATGGTATGAAAATAGGTAAAAACAACTAATCAAATATTTTTGAAGAAATGAATACATACAAAATTGGACGTAAGTTGAAATATAAAAAAAAAATTTTAAAGGTTTAGATTATTATAATTTTTTTTTATTAAAGCCTCATATAGTAGAGGGTCTCAACAATATACATTTACATCCTACGATGCACTTAAAGTAAATAATTTATTTTGTTGTTTTATTTGCAAGTTTGATTAAAAATTAAATATAATTTTTTAAAATTTAATTTCATTTTTTCAAAAAAAAAATATTATGTAAGATACCAATTTTTTATAAATCCATATTACCGTATAAAAAAATAAACCAGGATTAAACCATCCATGGAATCCTTCTAAATTTTTCGACCAAACGATGTTTCGGTGTATGAAAAATTCGGTCCAACGATATTTCGATCCAACAACTTTCGAACGGGCAATTTTCGATCAAACAACTATTCGGCTAAGTAATTTTTCGATGTTGCAAAATTCGATCCAGCAAGGGTCACTCGATTTTTCATCCGTCCCCACCCCGCGATATGGTCGGATCAAGAAAAGTTTGAAGCGAATTTGTTTTATAATAATTAAGACATCAAAAAAGTTTAATGACCTGTTTCAATATTTTTGAAAATGGCGGAGATAGTGTATTTGTTTATAACATTTTTTTTTAAATAATCTAATCAATTTTAAATAACATAATCTATAATAAAATAAATTAACCGCTTTTGCATTTTTTTATTTTTTGTTAGAAAAAAAACTAATAATGAATATAATAAAATTAAAAAAAATTAAAAATTGCAAAAATTGGTTAACTTAAATAATTAATTACTAGCAGTTTACAAAAAGGATAAAAAAACTTTTTTCAAATGTCTAAATAAGACAATAATTTTTATAAATTTTTAATTAATGTATAATAGTATGTTTTTTTTCACTTTCTTCAGCCGATTTGAGATCTTTTTTTTGTCGAAGTAAACTTGACATTTATCAATAAGAATTTCGTTGCCTGGCAATTTAACAAAAAAAACTGCCTCTTTTTTACGAGTCCGTAGGACGAGTAATTTTTTCTGGCAGTTTTTTGAGTTGAATTACTTAATGGCAATAAAATTCGAATTATAAATATCAAGTTTACTTCGACTAAAAAAAAAAAGCTAGAATGTAATTCGGTAAGACAATTTAATGAATATGTAAATCAATAAATTAAAAAATAAGATGTAAATTAATTTATTTAATTTAATGGAAAAGTACAATTGTTAAAAATAGCTTGAGTCGGAAAATGAAAACTTTTCGGACAAGTTTAAGAAAAATTGACTTAACGTCATCAAAAATTTGTTTAAAATGCTGGTTGTCATGATTTCAAATGTTATATTTCGTTATTGTCGCTGGAAAAGTTAGGGCAAACTTTTTTCGCTGTCATAATGACAAAATCACGCGGCTTATGGGCTTTTTTATACATGAATTAAATTGTCAGCGTTAAATTAAAAATATTAATAATTGGGATAGAGGTCCGAGAATTAGAACTTTTTGACATTTTTTTCAATTTATTCTAAGACATATTTTTGAGTTACATATCTTTTTTGTTTATTTATAACTTTTACAATTGTTTAATTTTCTAGAACCCTTTCCGAATCGAATTTCGCAGAATTATACAATTAGACACGATTTTTAAGATGTTAATTATCTTATTTTTGTCTCCTAGAGGTTATCTTTATTTAAATAATTTGCTATAACAGATAACTTTTTAGCCTTTTACCTTCTTAAAATAAATACACTGTTTAGAATGATTTTTTCATTCATTCTTATTTAAAAAAACTTTTTGTTTACTTTAGATAATTAATAAATAATAGAATATAAAAATTAAAATTATAGCAATATTACAATCTTATTAAGTGTAACAATTTTTTTCGAGGATATAAAGCACAAAGTCAGGTACCACAAATTTAATAACAAAAAGTACTATCAGGCAACTAGTTTCGGTCAATGACCATCACCAGGTCAATATTAAGTACCAAACGAGGAAAAGGATAGAAACCAAGTAAATTAAATTAAACATGATGGTACTTGAAATAAAGTAAATTGTAAAATATAATCGATTTTTTTTTGTATTATTTTTTCTTTTTTTTCCTTTCGCCGTTCACCTGTGAGATTGTATTTTGGCACGTGGTGACTTTCTCCAAAATTTTATTATTGTATTTTTTCACACTGTAATGACCACCTGGTGGTCTGTTTCTTCGAGCCCTCCCTGTATATATTTTGCTTAATACAAAAAAAAATCGATTATATTTTACAATTTAAAAATTTTTAATTACTTTTCAAGTACCATCATGTTTAATTTAATTTACTTGGTTTCTATCCTTTTCCTCGTCTGGTACTTAATATTGGCCTGGTGATGGTCAGTGACCGAAACTGGTTGTCTGATAGTACTTTTTGTTATTAAATTTGTGGTACCTGACTTTGTGCTTTATTTTTTTTAAATTTTGGACCACATTTGAGATATGGATAACTTTGGGATTTAAATGTATTAATTTTTACAACAAGCTCATTTTATGAAAAATCAATGAAAACAAAGTTTTTATTTCATTAAGTATCTAAATAATACCAGAATTATTAAAACAAATTTCAATTAATATTTAGTGCTATAAAAAATGTATACTTGCTACGATCAATTTTAAAAAATTCTTCTTTCTTAAGAATCTCTTTTTAAATTTTTTCTAAAGCTTTTAATTTTTAAAATATTTGCAAAAAACTAAATCCCTAGAAATCTTATATTTGTTTACAATTGTGTATATGCAACTATAAAATTTTCGGACATTTTCTAGACATCATCAGATACAAAAAAATTGAAAATAAAGGTATTAATTTATCTGATATGCAAATTGGAGTATATAGAGATTATAACCATCATAAAAATCTTATAAAAAATAAATTTTGTACATGAATTTTTTTAAATGTTGCTCTATAAATTAAAAAATTTTCAAGTTACCACAATTAATAACTCTCCCTACATTTCACCCCCTTACGAGTGAACCCCAGCCAAAGACTTGTAAAGGTATAATTATTATTTGGCGTAGCGCTCCAGGGCGAGTTATTGATGATTGATGGCCGCATTTGGTTATATATGTAGGAAAACCCGGAAAATAGCACCACTATAATCGACACGGTGATACAGAGAGATTAAAAATCTAGATCCCGCATTAAATAATAATTAGATTAGAATTCAGTGCACTTTACCCATTCTAGCCAAATATCTCAAAATAAAAGTTTTAAATTAAAATATCACACCAGGCACAAAACCACGTTTAATGATTTTTTTATAAGTTTATCCTGTATATTTAATATATTAATATAAGTACAACTCAAGAAAATTATATAATTATTCCCGCTATAAAAAAACTTTTATTGATTTTAGATGTGAATAAAAATTATTGTTTAATAATAAAAAGAACTTACCAGGCTTTTGTAATTATTTAAAATCAACTTAACATCGTCGTTTATTTATATATATCCACTATCTTACATAATATGATTAAAACAAAATTGTGTATTTTAAATTGTAGCTAATTATACGAACTACGTAAACATAAGGTTAAAAGAGCATAAGAAAAGAATATGTAAATATAAAAATAATTCCCAAATTTATAATTCAAACATTCAGGGTGTGTCACGACGAATTAAAACTATCTGTATATTGAAAATAGCTTACACGATTTTTATGGAAATTTGCATACAAAGGTTTGTCGTTGTGCCACATCTAAATAAAATATATTAGGTCTATACAGGGTTTTCCGAACGTAACGACCAATTTTGGTATTTTAAATGGAAGACTCTGTATTTTTTCACATTTTTAGATTCGTTTTGAGAAGCTGATTTCAGAAACCTATTTCAACTATACTACAAACTTTTTTAAGTTCTAGATAATTGAAATTCAGAAAAACGGCTCATTAGAAAAATGTTATCTGATGTACGCAAAATTTGATCACCCTGTATACATTTTATTCTTAAGCCATTTTATCCGATTTTATGTCGTTTGGTCGGAGCAATCACTTAAACTTGAAAAATGTAATTTTCAATTGTCTAGAACATCAAAATTATTTATTTTATGATATAGGAAATAATAGTAATAACAATAATACTCGCTCTATATTTCACCCCTTACCAGGGAACACCAGAAACCAAATGCTTGTGCGGGGAAGGAACGGCTATTATTATTATTTGACGTGGTGTAATATTTTGTAAAAAAAAGCTTCTCAGGACGAATCTAAAAATGTTAAAAATATATAGGGTGTTCACTTTAAAAATTTTTTACTTCGATAAAATATAGTTCTTATTTACCTACATATATACATATAATTTTTTTTTAATTTGTTATGGTTTAGGCACTAAATTCCGTGCTGTATGTGGTGCCCCACCCTGTATATAAATTTAAGGCATAGGTTAAAAATTAAAATTAAATTTATTGTAATATAATAAAAATATTAAAATCGTTGCCAGAATTTTTTTGTAACTTGAGAAAAAAAAAACAAGCACCTGAGTGAATAAAAATGGAGCGAATAGGAAAAAATAAGAAAATAAATATATTTTTCTATTTATTTCTATTTTTCCTGTTTTTTTTTATTTTTTCCTGTTTTTCTTATTTTCTCCTATTATTTCCTATTTTTCATGTTTTTTCTTATTTCTCCTCGAATTTTTCTCCAATTTCGCATGTTTTTTTCTATTTTTTAATATTCTACCCATTTTTTCCTCTTTTCTTAATTTTCCATGTTTTTACTGGTTTTTTTTTCTAGTTTTTACTGTTTTTTTTTTCAGGTTTATCCTGTTTTTTTTTCTACTTTTTTCCTGATTTTTCTGTTTGTCCCTATTTTTTCCTTTTTTTCTTATTTTTTCGTGTTTTTACCTATTTTCCGCATTTTCCCTATGACTACACCTTTGGTGAAATAGGGCAAACCGTAGGATTGAAATAGTGCAAAAATCTCAAAAAAAATGTTTTGCTCCAAATGACTTAAAATGTCATGAAACGTGGAGAAAATTGATTTTCCACAAAAAAAAGTTGTCTGTGTGCACGATAACTCGAGAACGATACGGTCGATCCGGAAAATTCTTTCGGTTATCGGTTTTTATTAAAAAAAAATTATTGAACAAAAAATTATTGGAAAAATTCCCATTTTTGGAAAAAAGGGGATAATATTTTCTATTAAAAAGTATCAAACAAATGCAGAAATGAAAAAAAAGAATTAAAATTATTTTAGAAAAAATAAAAAAAAGTAATAAATATGATCTTTCGAATAGTCCGAAGTTTTTCATACCAGGCTTTTTTCCGTTGAAAAATCGCGCAGTGATTTTTCCTCTCCCGCCCTGTAGTTTTTATTTATATTTCAAGGTTTTTTTCCCTTTTTATTATTTTTTCCCATTTTTCCATTTTATCCCATTTTCCCCCTGTTTTTTTTCTGTTTCTTTTTCCTTTTTTTTCAATTTTCTCTTATTTCATTCTATTTTTTTCCTATTTTCTTCTATTTTTTTCCTATTTTTTCATCAAACGTGAGGTTAAAATTCATTGCAATGTGATCAATATCCTTCGTTTTCCATTTTTGTTTTTCCATTATCAGCCGGTTATACATAGAAAAAACCCGAAAGTAAATCGGTGAATCCGTTTGCAAGATATCGCGACAACTACAGACGGACGGACGGACACACAATACAATCTTATAAGGGGATCTCGCTTCGCTCGCTCCATAATATATGAACTTTAACGGTTATGGAATTTTAGCCACGGTAAACTTTAGTTGTTTAAATATAAAAATCTCTGGGTTTGGTTTAGTAATTATTGAAAATAAAATAAATTAAAAAGCAATTATGAAGTGGTTATGATAATATTTGTCCTCTAATATTGTTTTCAATAACATTTGACTTGGTATTTATTAGTTTTTCTTGATTTCTAAACTGCTATTAGTTACCTACTTTTGTTAAAATTTTATTGAACAAATATAAAATAATTGTGGCAAATACCGTATAATTTAAAAACACCCTGAATTGGGAATTATCACACTACGTACGTTTCGTTAACTATGTTAGCATCATCAGAAGTTCTTGATATTACTTACGTATAGTGATAAAAAATGTAATATTATCATCAACTCCTGATGATGCTAACATAGTTAACGAAACGTAGAGTGATAAAAAGTGTAGTTTTGGTTAGTGGTGACGATATTCTTCAATATAGAAACACCCTATACAAAATATTAAAATAACATATTAAAGAAATTTAAAGTATGAAAATATTATTTAAAAAAAATATTATTTTATGGGTAAATCTCTTTTATTTATTATTAAATCCATAGCCAAAACATTTGGTGGTATTAGTTTAATTTTGTTATTGGTTTAGTTGTATATCAGTTCGCATAAGTCAATTTTATTTACAAATATTACATTTCATTCTAATTGACACTTTAATGAACATTTTAATAATAATTATGTTTTTGTACGTAAAATATATCCCAGCAAATAAATATCTGGTTTTAAATTATATAGTAACCTATTTATTTGAATCAATATTTCCATTTGATAGGTTAGTTACTACACTCGATCTAATGTGATAAAATATATATTTGTCTCTATGAAATATTAAATTAAATTAACCTCTGATTTATTTATTTGTAAATTTTTATATTTAAGTTACAAAAAACATTCAAATTTGTTATTATCAATATTAAGATTCAGTGTCGCTGTAATCATAAAATTTTCACCATTTACATTTTGCTTCATCCATGACTATTAAAGTTAATAAATTATTTTCTCATATTAGTAGAGTGCTCAAACCTAATACTCAACGGAGTTGAAATTACTTTTTACTAAGAGGCAAAATACCTAGGAGCAAGGTAATTACCCCCCAGGATACCAAAACATAGCACAAAAAGAAAAAAATCGGTTGTGTCGCCCCAAAACATTCCCGACAAGTCAAATTTCGTGACATTTCGTGACATTGCATCTATCATTTTTTGATAGTGACACTTTAGTTTGACAGATGTCGTACAAAAATTAATGAGTTTTTCCGACGGGTAACTCAAAACCATTTACCAAATTTCAGGTCAATCGGTTTAAACCTGTGGCCTCTATCGTGTAAGAATACACACAGACAGGCAGACAGACAGACTTTCATCTGGAAATGGTCTTAAACATTTGAGGGGACCTCAAAATGGATATTTCCATCTTCATCTCGAATTTTTTTTTTGCTCGTTCACAATACTTTGCCTTCTCGGAGGTGGATCGGGAAAGTAAAAACTCAAAAAATCTCAAATGTCAAAAAATCTCAAATCGCAAAAAATTTCAAAAATCTCAAAAATAAAAAAATCTCAAAATAGGTAAAATACCTCAAAACCACAAAAAAATTCAAAAATCAAAAAATCTTCAAAATATTTTCAAAAAAAATCTCAAAAAAACTTTTAGACGGTTCAAAAACATCTCAAAAGTCTCCAAAAATTCATTAAAAATCTAAAAATTCACAAAAAATCTCAAAAAATTTAAAACGTCAAATCTCAAAAAATTGAAAATAGTAAATGTCTCAGAAACTCAAAAATTTGATCAAAAAATCTCTAAGAATTCAAAGAAGTCAAAAAAATCTCAAAAGCTCAAAAAACCTTAAAAAATTTCAACAAAAAAATCTGTAAAATCTTAAAAACCTCAAAAAATCAAAAAATATAAAAACATTTCAAAAAACCTAAAAACACAAACTCAACAAATCTCAGAAAAACTTTAAAAATCCCATAAAATCTCAAGAGATTCAAAGAGTCTTAAAAAACTCGAATGAATTTGAAAAAAAATTCAAAAAATATTAAAAAATCTGAAAAAAACCAAAAAATCTCAAAAAATCTTAAAACATTCTCAAAAAAATCTATAATTTTTTTAAAAAATCTAAAAAGTCCCAAAGAATCTCAAACAATCTCAAAAAACCTCTAAAAACTCAAAAGTATCAAAAAACTTGAAAAAAAACTCCACGAATTCTTTTTCAGATATTTAATGTTAAAGTTTCAAATTTTGACATTTTTTTATTTTTGACAGGTGACAGTTGGAGAAATAATTTTGACTGTCCTGTATAGAGTTTTTTATGGGCTTTCAAATGACATATTGCAAGTCGAATTCCGTGATATATTGCATCTGTCGTTTTTTGATAGTGACACTTCCGTTTGACACATGTCATACAAAAACTAATGATTTCTTCCAACCGGTAACCCAAAACCCTGTACCAAATTTCAGTCCAATCGGATTAAGACTTTTTAAGATATTTAATGCTAAAATTTCAAATTTTGACATTTTTTTATTTTTGACAAGTGACAGTTGGAGAAATAATTTTAACTGTTCTAAATAGAGTTTTTAAGTGCTTTCAAATGACATATTGCATGTCCAATTCCGTGACATATTTGATCTGTCATTTTTTGATAGTGATACTTCCGTTTGACAGATGTCGTACAAAAACTAATGGGTTCTTCCAACGTGTAACCCAAACCCCTATACCAAATTTCAGCTCAATTGGATTAAACGTGTGGCCTCTATCGTGGAAGAATACACACACACACACATACACACACAGACCGACAGACAGACTTCCATCTGGAAATGGTCTTAATGGTCTCAGAGCACTCGAAAATGGATATTTCCGTTTTTATCACGAAATTTTTTTTTAGCTCGTTCACAATACTTTCCCTTCTAGGAGGTGGGTCGGGAAAGTAAAATAAAATATATGAAATATAAAAACGGACAAACATATATTTGTTTAAAAGTTTAATTATCCCCCGCCCCCAGGAATAAATTACTACCTCCCCCAGGCAAAAAATGTATCTACGCCCTTGTATACAGCCTGTTTCACAAGAGGGTTTCATCGCGAGGGTTAGGAAAAAATAATCAATCAGATTATCACTCTCGCAAATGAAAGTTTAGATACAATACAATCACTGTTGGAATAGATCCGGAAAAAAGTGAATGAAAACTCACGGAAAACTCCAGAAAATCAGAGAAAAATGATATAGAAATACCCACAGCTCCAATGGCTAAGTTGTTTCCTAAAATTTTTCCAATGAAAATTAAAGTAAGGAAAAAACACATATGAAATACAAATTTTTACAAAAATAAATTTTTTCACGTAAGTTAGGAGAAAAAGGCCTAGAAAAAAACACACATGAATTGGGAAAAAATGCATGAATATATTTTTCCACAGTTCAATTTGAATAAAAAAAATGCAAGAATGCATTTTTTCCACAGTTAAGTTCGAAAAAAATGAGCAAGAATACATTTTTCCACACTCAAAGTGGAAAAAAAACAAGAATGCATTTTTCCACAGTTAAATTTGAGAAAAGAAGCAAGAATACATTTTTTCGCAATTAAATTAGAAAAAAATGAGCGAGAATGGATTTTTCCAGCTTCGAATTTGAACAAAAAACAGAAATGCATTTTTCCACAGTTAGATTGGAAAAAATAGGCAAGAATGCATTTTTCACTGTTAATTTAGAAAAAAAGGAAC
The DNA here is from genome assembly GCA_963243735.1 of Neocrepidodera transversa. Taxonomy (NCBI): domain Eukaryota; kingdom Metazoa; phylum Arthropoda; class Insecta; order Coleoptera; family Chrysomelidae; genus Neocrepidodera; species Neocrepidodera transversa. Next base: position 1,480,725 of record OY725338.1, on the reverse strand, counting down.
AAGAATGCATTTTTCTACACTCAAATTTGAATAAAAGAGCAAGAATACATTTTTCACAGTTAAATTTCAGAATAGAAAAAATAGGGAAAATAGCGAAAAATGTGGAAAAGTTGGATAGGGTAGAATAAAGTAAAATAGGGAAAATAAAGCAAATTAGCGACAAATCGGGAAAAAATGGAGAAAAAGAAAAAAAATGAAATAGGGAAAAAATAGGAGAAATATGAAAAAATAATGAGAAATGATGCAAAATAGGAAAAAAAGAATAATTCTGAAAATGGGAAAAAATAGAAAAAAACAAAAAAAAAGAAATAGGGAAAAAATAGGAAAAAATAATGAGAAATGGTGCAAAATAAGAAAAAAGGAATAATTCTGAAAAATAGTAAAAAATAGAGAAAAATACGGAAAAATGGATACAAACATGTAAAACAGGGCAAAAATATGGAAAAAGGGCAATAGGAAAAATGGTGAAAATAGTAAAAAATAATGAAAAATAGAAAAAAATATGAATAAATACGGAAAAAATAGGAGAAATAAGAAAAAATAATGAAACATAGAGAAAATAAGAAAAAATAGGAAAAACAGAAAAGTAGGAAAAAACAGGGACATATAGGGAAAGATAGGAAAAAATTGAGAAAATTATAAAAATAAGGAGAGAGAGAAAAAGAGAGATATATATTAAATTACGTAGTTCCTGACGAAGTCCCCGACCACACAAACTTTTTCTGATTTTCCCAATTTTTTGTTCTTTTTATTTTTTTAATTCCAATTTTTTAATTTTGTTAAATTTTTATAACCTTTGGAAGTTTTCTATATTTTTTGAAATTTGTCTTTTTTAAATTTATGTATTATTAATTTTTTTTTTATGATTTTTTAATTTATTCTGATCTTTACTGATTTTTTTACATTTTTTTCTGAGTTTTGAATTTCTTATTATTTTTTTACTTTTATCTGACATTTATCATATTTTTTTTATACTTAATTATTTTTTTACAATTTTTTTTTGTTTTGTTTTTTTTTACTTATCTAATCATTAAATTTTCTGAAATTTTCTTTTTAAGTCAATTTTTGAATTTTTGCTGATTTCTTCTGGATTTTTATATAGTTTTTTTTTATTAATTTTACGCAGTAAATATCCAGGTACTCAACCCAGTAGGGCAAGTGAAGCCCGCTCTTTTGGCCGCCAAGACATTGGTCGATACCATAACGATCCCTGGAGTTATTTTTCTCCACGTGAAGCTGCCCGTGCAAGTGGCATTCACACTATAAACGGAAGGTGGCGCCCGAGGTTATCCGAAACCCGGCCTAACGCGCCAAAATACCGATTGAGGACGCAAAGAGCATTACAAAATTTTCTGAAAAACTATGTAGAAGAGAAAATGTAAAATTTATCATCCTGTTTTGAGTGGAACTTTTTTATTTTTTAAAATATTAGATAATTGATGTGGCATAATATAATTTAGGTTATTTAAATGATTTCATGAATACAATTTTTCTAATCCGGGCTCGGTAGGTTACAAAATTTTGAATTAAAGTATTTTTAAAATCATTCCAGTTTAAAATTTTCGTTCTATTCTATAACATTAATTCTGCTTTATTAATTAATTTTACTTGGAGGCATTCAAAAATATGTCAATTGAGTTCGTCACTATTAACGTGTTCATAACTTGGAAAAATAAATTTGTTTAAGGGAGTCTCCGTTATATTGTTTTTTATGTAAGTACTGACTGCGCCAATTATATTTTTTTTAAGTACAAAGAAATCTAGTTTTAAAAATTCTTGTTTTCCCCAATGTGTAATTTGTAGCCTGAGGACTAGAAATACACCGACAAAGACCAAGTTTTTCCTGAATTGTATAGAGAGTTAGTTCATAAGAAAAGAATAAAGACGTTAAAGTCTCGCTTTGAGCAAAACTTTATGCATAAGTGTGTTATAATATTTATTAAACTTTGTATTTAATTATAAATAAATTCAGAAGGGAATTAAAAACTTTTTGTTCAAGATAGAATCTATAAACATTAAGTTTGCGGAATAATTAAAAATATATTTATTTATTTTTAGAATAACTGTAGGAAAAAATAAAACTTGTACCATATATAAATAGACAATATTTCTTAATTATAGTTATCTTTTGAAACGATTTTTATTTTATTAATTACATAAGAAGCTCGTTAAATTGATGTAATCAAGTATTAAAAAGTTTCGTTCAAAATTTTTCTGCACCAAATTGAAACTGATATTATTGACTTCGAAGTTTTATAGAAAACTTTCCACAAAATATAATTCCCGGAAAGAACTTCTAACAGGTTTGATTATGCTCGACTAGTAAAATCTGATTTTTATTTGAAAATGAAATTTGTAACTTTTGCGTACATGTATAGAGAAATTGCCAACTCAATTTTCAAGTAGGAAATATCGAATGGGGACTTTATAAAGTTGTTTTTTTATAGGTAATGTAACAAGATCTCTTTTAAAAGGCATTCTGGGAACGGCTATGGTAGTAGTGTTATAAATCTAAGAGAATTTATGTGACTCAATTTTGCCTTGCGCTACCATCTTTTTTCCATTTTTCAAATCTTTAAGGGATTTTGTCCTAAGCCCTACTATACAACTTGCCAAAGAGAGTCCTGCAAAGTAGACTATATACAATTCGAGAAACGCAATAACCTAGTTTTATCTGAATAAATACAATGAATAAAATGCTGTTATTTAGAATCGAAAAATAAAGATTATCTCTCTTTATCTCTTAGAGACGTTTCAGTATATACAGTATGTCTAACCGAAAGCGATACAGAGGCGGTTAAATGGAAAAAAGTGAAATAAAACAAAATCACAATAGTAGAATTTAAACAAGCAGAAAATAATCCACCTGCGTCATGATTAAAAAATATTGATAGATAATTTAATAATCTCCATACTAGTTAATTTTTTTCCCATTTAACCGGCTCTGTATCTCTTACGGTTACTGATATAACAATGTTATTTCTTCCTTCATGCTGGCTTTTGTTTTTATATAATTATTTTTCTATTAAATAAAAAATACAATTGCTGTTGTTATTCTTGCAACAAATTTAACCCTAGTCTACTAAACTCGTTAATATAATTTATTTCATAAGGTTTATTCTGGGAGAGAACTTAAAAATAAAAAATAAAACGTGAATTATTATGTAATTATACAGGGTGGCCTCTTTTTTAATGGGATTGTGTGGGTAACTTCCAAACCATACTAGTTAGAATGTCAGTTAAATAGAGAATAAGTTTGTAACGCAGTCTTTGGCGCCTTGGTTCAGGTCTCCGATTACCTCTGACGCCACCTTCCGTTTATCGTGTGAAGAGCACTTGCACATGGCAGCGTCAGTTAAGAAAAAGATACTCCATGGACCAAATCACTGAGGGCGGTCATTACTTGCCCTACTGGATTACCCAGGTAGTATTTATGTTGCTGAGAGTTAAAACTCACACCAAATAAAATCAACAGGTAAAAAGAAAATCCCTTTATTTCAATATCAAACCCATACTCTGAATTAAAAGTTTCGGTCGTCGGTCCTGTGGTATGCTTGACTGTATACGTTCCTTCTCCTCAGGCCTCTTCAGTTTAACCTATCTCTAAATATCGCTGAACGGACGGGTACTGTAGCTGGGGCTGAGACTGCCACTAGAACTCGGACTGCCACTGCAACTGATGACAAGCTAATTGAAAATATCAAGGCCGGTTCTTGAGATATGACAAAAAAACGAAATTCGATCATTACGGTTATTCTTTATTCTCTTTAATTGGATGTTTCAGACTTATTTTGTAAATACAGTTCTGCCACCATTCGAAATAACTCTTTGATCTGAGTCCAGCGGTGTATCATACAATATCATTCAAAGAAGGGAAATATGGTCCAACAAGTTTGCATACAATTTGGGGAGACCAAATATTATTTACAATTTACGATTTCTTTGAGTTAACATGGCAAAGGTTGGAACTTTTAAGTATGTAACTGGACGGTGTTACGCAACATTCGCTTAAGCTACACATATGTTTTTGTAAGATAAATGCATAATAATCAACTGCTATAAAAAAATACACTTAATAAGATACCATTCTATATTTTTTTTCTTCCATTAAGTCGAACTATAAAGAAGCAACGAATACACAATTTATTAAACAAAATCGTTTTTTTTTTCTATAGAAGAAAATACTAAAGCGTGTTAGGGGCGGTTTTTGCAAAATTTAAAAATGTAGCGTTTTACAGTAACCGATTAATTCTCTAATACTTCAAATTTGAACTTAAATAATTTCTGCTTTTTTATCTATCTACTGAACCATCCAATTGGTTTTGATCAATATCAAAATCCAGATTCGGTGCAAATTACAGACAATTAATTATTACTGTAATATTAGACTAATTAATATAGACCGACACAATAAAAATCTTAAAAAAATATAAAGCCGTAAATGATATTTTTTTCTGAAAATTTAACACCGTGTAACTTCGTTAATACTCAATTTAGAAAATGGGTTCATAAAGACTTTTGGTCTTAAAGTTAAGTAAATATTCTACCGATGAAGTTTATCCCCTTTATTCTAGGACTCCCTGTATATAGACCGTGAATATTTTTTTGAGAAAATTGAAAATATCATTTTAATTGCTTATTAAAAACGTTCTTTTATCAGAAAAATAATTTATTAAACAGTTACTTTACTATTAGTGTTCGGAAAGTTGGGTGGGTTTACCCCCTCTTTATTGTATTGGGGCAAAATTAAGTTAGTATGTAAAAAGAGGTCTACATTGAAAGTCGTGTCCCTGTTTTTCCATTTGTTGAAAATGTTGTACCATTATTTAGCATTATTTACAAAATTTTACGACTTTTTACTAGTTTTTTATGATTTTTTTACGATTTTTTTACGATTTTGTTTTACGATTTATTACAATTTTTACTTTTTATTGATTTTTTGTCTTTTTTACGGTTTTTTACGATTATGTACGATTTTTAATATTTTTTCCATTTTTTTCGATCACTCTAAATTTTTCAAATTGTCAACGAAATTTTACTTTTTGCCTGTTTTTTTACGATTTTTTTACAGTTTTTTACGATTTTTCACGATTTTTTATAATTTTTTCCATTTTCCTATCTTTCTCAAATCGTAAAAAATCAGAAAAATTAGCGAATTAATTTAATAAAAATAAGAACATGAAAAAAATCTAATGACCCGCTTCGAAATTTTTAAAAATGGCGGAAATATATTTATTTTTTTTTTGATATTTCAACCCCCTCCAGTTTCACCTCCGTAAGTCGGATTAAAAAAAATTTTATACAAATTAATTTTATAATAATAATTAGAATATGAAACAAGTGTAAAGACATGTTACAATATTTTTAAAAATTGCGGATATTTTGAAATTTCAATCCCCTCCAGTTCTACCCATAAAGATCGAATAAAAAAAACTAATTAATTTTATAATAATTAGGAAATAAAAAAGCCTTATGACCTTTTTCGGTATTTTTAAAAATGGCGCAGATATGATTTTTTTGAAATTTCAACACCCTCCAGTTTCCACCCCTTATACAGTTAAAATGCCCAAAACTAATAGGGTTAATCTCTAAGGAGGAATTTTTGAAATCGGACCACTGGTTCTTTAGTTACCGTCTCCACATAAGTCGAGAATAGTCATTTTAATCAAAAAAGAATTTTCAAATTTTTCTTATGATTTTAATACTTCTGGTCCGGACCAGAGTAAAAGTGTTAAAGTATTAACTACAGAATCGATTGGTGAATACCGCAGCTTCCTATCTTTAATATTAATGGAGCGCCCATCAAAAAACGATATCATATGGTATTAGCGCCTCTTAAGAGGTTTGTTGACCCGCTAAATTAATAATTAGAGATTAATTTAGCCATATTTCATGTTTTTATTAATCTTTTTGAATAAGTATGTATTGAAACTTAAATCTAATTTTGTATTCGCTTATCTAAAGGTGTCAGGATCGTTTTCATACAACTTGTAAATGTGTGTAAATGATTGATTATAATACTTGGTGCCCATGTTTTCCCATAATTAAACACGTTGCCGTAGAGTAAACATGAATGTGCTAGTATTATCGGTTTACCTACAATTATCAAATATTTAATAAACTGAATATACGGACATCACCGCAATATAATAAAAAATATAATAAAGAAATTATAATATCTAACAATTGTTGATGATTATTCCAGTATTATAAAAAAAATTACCAATTATTTATAATTTATGTAACCAAATAATATTTTTTATTACGTCGCTCACAAAAACTTTCCATCGTGAATTCCAATCTAGAATTCAAAGGGACGAACCCTTATATTCGTAAGTAATTAACATTCAAAGACATCATCACAGGATGATTATAAAAAATTCGCGCAATTCGAATAACGTAACGTCCTTCCTTCTTTGGCGTTGTTCAGAATTCTAAGTCAGCTCTTGTAACCCATATTTCTGGTGTACAGAAAGAGACTTGATTAATTCAAGAACACGTTTAAAAATTACTCGACACAAAAATGAAGCTTTCGAACAACCGCATGAATATTTATATGAACTATAGTCAATACAAAGTAGGTTGAAGATTTCAATTTGTCCCTATATACGTTTGATTGATTTATATATATATATTGTTATGTTATTTTCTTTTTATTTTTATTAATTATTTTTATTTATTATTTAATTTTGTTCAAAGAAAAAATCAACAATCCTTTTCTTTTTAATTTTATAACCGTTTGGGCGCCAATTAAATTGTCTATCAATTTAATAATAATACTTAATCAGGAAATTATAATTAAAAAATTCATCGACTTACCTGAAGGATGATTAATTGTAATTATATGAACAATCTCCTCCGAAATGATTACATAATGACACACATGTAGTTACATCACCTTGATGTATTCGGGTTCACATTGTTTAAAGATACACCTAAATTTTTGTTAAATACCCACAACCCCGCCTATGTCTTAGCTAATACCTTATCTCTCTGAGTCACCTGTCCGATGATAAATCCTCACTTCATTTTTTGGGGTATCCACCTCTAAATAGCTCACATACCTAATGGGGTCGACCTTCTGGGGAAGGGTGGGATGTAATCATTTCGGAGGAGATTGTTCATATAATTACAATTAATCATCCTTCAGGTAAGTCGATTAATTTTTTAATTATATTTCACAATCTCCTCCTCATGATTACATAATGACACACATGTAGATGTTGAAAGAATTTGAGCTATTTAGCAATATAACCCTTTTTTTTTTGTACCAAATATATATCTTTTACGAGTGCCAAATTAAATACAAATTAATTCCTTTACACTCACACTCCTATGGTATTTTATGTATATTCTAAAAAATATAACGCATAAATTTACAATTAGAAAGACAATGGCCATTTCTCAAACATCAGTTTCCGAAAAGTTATTCTTAGAGATGGTGGGCTTATAAAACTTGTTAAGAGGCCCGCACGCCAGTACCTTTCGTGGTTGCTTGGAAAATGTGCTTGTATTCTAATAAATTGGGTGTATGCCATCGGATGGCAGTAGAAGTAGTTTCTGAAATATATATATATATATATATATATATATATATATATATATATATATATATATAGTAGAAGCGAGGGTAGTTCTTGACCATGAACTAGTTAAGAAAGAACTCTGTGTCTAGTGAGGTTGTGGTCAACGACAATCACAAAAGAAAACTCTTCGTTAAAAAGTCAAGCTTTCGCTAATATTTATTAGCATTATCAAGACATCTAAAAGTGTACAAAAAAATTTAGAAAAAATACAAAATATTATTAGACACACTTACTAGCATGAGGATGTGTGGTACTGTGTTACATACTTCTTTAAAACAGACATAAGACATTAAAAAGACGGCACAACAAAGTCATAAAAACATAATAAAAATGCGTAATGCATTGTGCACACATAGAGGTGATACAAGTTACAAAATCAAAATTTTTTACAATTTAAAAAACATCTTAGAAAGAAATTTGTGTTAAGTGTGCAAGGGGATGACACACACAAGCGATAAGCTTGACGGCTGACAATCATGACAAGTGACTGATGCCAAAGAAGACGTCTGAGTCTGATTTTGGTTCTTTGGCATCAGTCACTTGTCATGATTGTCAGCCGTCAAGCTTATCGCTTGTGTGTGTCATCCCCTTGCACACTTAACACAAATTTCTTTCTAAGATGTTTTTTAAATTGTAAAAAATTTTGATTTTGTAACTTGTATCACCTCTATGTGTGCACAATGCATTACGCATTTTTATTATGTTTTTATGACTTTGTTGTGCCGTCTTTTTAATGTCTTATGTCTGTTTTAAAGAAGTATGTAACACAGTACCACACATCCTCATGCTAGTAAGTGTGTCTAATAATATTTTGTATTTTTTCTAAATTTTTTTGTACACTTTTAGATGTCTTGATAATGCTAATAAATATTAGCGAAAGCTTGACTTTTTAACGAAGAGTTTTCTTTTGTGATTGTCGTTGACCACAACCTCACTAGACACAGAGTTCTTTCTTATATATATATATATATATATATATATATATATATATATATATATATATATATATATCTATATTTTTTTTTTCTCCCGCTTCTAGTAAGTAATCCTACCCTCTGCGCAGAAAGAGATTGAGCGTGACAAAACATAATTATGTGTTTTCGGACGAGACCTCGGCTAGTATAGCGACAGAGAGATAAGGTATTAGCTAAGACATAGGCGGGGTTGTGGGTATTTAACAAAAATTTAGGTGTATCTTTAAACAATGTGAACCCGAATACATCAAGGTGATGTAACTACATGTGTGTCATTATGTAATCATGAGGAGGAGATTGTGAAATATAATTACCTTTTTTTTTAATTTTATTAAAACAAATTCTTTAGAGCAGATTCTCTTTATCTCAGTAGTGAGTTCAAAGGGTTTATTTAATTTATCAAATGACTTTAAATTTCGTTATGTCCAATGAGAATTAACAAATAAATTATAGATTTGTGTTTTCAAATTAACTATTAACTTTATTAACAAATCTGTTATCTAATAGTAGATTCTGTAACAAGGTTAGATTGAAAAATTCGACACGAGTGGAAAATTCCGAACGCGAGCGAAAGCGAGTGTGAGGAACCACGAGTGTCGAATTTTTTCATTCTAACCGAGTAACAGACTATATTTTCTCCACGATCAAAAAGTATAAATCAAAATTAAATTAAATCTGAACATAAGTTATTTGTTGACATATTTGTATTACATTGTATTAATATTTATAGTGTTATGGTACACCTACCGAAATTAAAATCTGGTGCATTGATGTTTTTTCATAATTTGCAATTTTAGATATTATTAAATTCTATATCTACTTCACTTGATTTTTCACTCATTATTTTGTTTAAATTAAAACTTGTTTGAAAATAATTATTACCGTCGCCATTTTATATCTGACAGTGACACTTTTGAAATCCAGGGCAATCCATATTGTTTATTTCGATTACAGAAAATCCATTCTTTACCTTGATAAAGAATGAAAATACATGCAAAATGCATAAGAGGCAAGTATTATAGAATAAATATTCAGACTCTAGAGTGTGAATGTTTACATTCTATTATTAAAAATGATTTCAGAATTCATACATTCAGTAATGGTCGTGGAGAAATAATATTTAATATAAATAATAAACTAAAACAGAAAAAATAATAATGAGGATGGAAAAAGCTAAGAATATGTTGGAAGAATTTCTAGCAGTATTAGGTATATTAGTTACTGTATAAATGAATAAACCATTAATAAAAATTACTTTTTCCTTACTTATTAATTTTTAGCATACTTCAGAATTCAAGTCACAATCATATGTATAATAATTCTGTTTGTAATAATTTCCAACTGTTCCGTGAATAATAATAGTTCCATGGAAGAGCAGCTACATCACTTTGTACAAACGAATTTAATAGACCACATCAAAACCTTCGTGCGGAATATGGCGTTGTCCCAGCTGATACACGACTTTTAATAGATTTTCACGCGGTGTGGCTCTACACTGTGAAATTTACATCATTATTAATAAAAAGATATATTTTTTACTTCTTTTAATTTAAAAATACAGTTGAAAATTGATAGACAAATAGCTTTGAGATATAAAATCTAATAGTAAATTGTTTAGTTTTATTTAAATTATGTCCTTATTTTTTGTATTTAGGTGACGATTGTCAGAGTTCAGGAAAATAAAACAGACTTAGAACTATTAGCATGTCCCTTAAGCTAGCAGAGCAAAGTCAGTAGAACACGATTATTATTATTTCATAAGGTTTGTTTGCGTTTAAAAATCCAAAACTGTTTAGAATATATGCAGAACTAGATGCGCAATAAATAAAATCTAGGACTGTTCAAGATGAACTTGAATTGTATTAAATTCTTCTTTTTTTATTATACATCTTTTTCATAATTAACAACTGTCACTCACAGTGAGTTGGCGTGTAGTTTTAAAAAGAAAAATGGAAAATTCACAAAATGAAGCAGGTAAACTATTTTTTAATCAGATAAATTCACAGGACCATAATAAATATTTCGTTACAGAATTATCCGAATTTTTGTGTTTCCAAGAAAAAAACGATTTTAATTATTTTAATAGCGAACGAACAACTTTATTTAAATTAAATAAACCAAATTCAGCATCTGTAAGCAGAGTTACAGTATTCTCTACAAAATTTTCATTCTTAGATTTTTGTATCTGAACTTCCGGTAAAATTACATTTAGGAATATTTCTTCCTCTCCAGAAGATGAAGAACTGCTAGAACTCGAACTAGACTCTATTCTTATACAGTTAAAAATGTACCACTATAATAACGCCACAAATGAATCTGAAAAAACTTATTTAAAAACAATACGCAAGAAACACAAATCGACCAAACACGCATGCGCGAATAAAGTAATCCTGGCTGGTTCTTTAGTAGGGAAGAAACTAAATAAAACTGTTTTAAACTATTCGTTACAGTAACAACTTTTAACACGAACACCAGACTGGGATAGTTCGAAACAATTGTATTCAAACACAAACGCTTTATTAGAAATACGCATGCGCAGAACAGTTCGAAGTTGTAATTTGTTTTAACGCAAACAAACCTATAATTAAGTGTAAATTAAACGCAAATTTAATGTAGTAATTAAAAATTTAACGCTCCTTTAGAAAAAAAAAAAAACTATGTTCTGCTAGCTTAATATAAAGCTAGCAGAACAGTGATTCAAAAATCGATGAATAATTACCTAATTAATATCAAAAGAATGAGGTAATTAAACGCAAATTAAATGTAGTAAATAAAAAATTAACGCTCCTTCAGAAAAGAAAAAAAATTATGTTCTGCTAGCTTTAAGATAAATACGTACACAAAAAACATGCGCAGAAGCAAAGACTAAAGGGCCTTAAATTCAAACTTCGTTATTATTGGTCTAAATTGCACGGGAAAAAAGGTGGTATATTTAAAATGTGACTTAAAATCATATGTAGAACAAACGACAAAAGGGCATTAGGGCCCAGCTCTGTTATTATTGGTCCAAATTGAACGCGAAAAACGGCATTGTATTATAAATGAGATGAAGAATACACACGTAAACAAAAATTATATTATTTACCGTTGTACGTGGTCTCCAATCCCAATCGCAACAGACAACTCTAGACATGTGTTGGAGACAAAAATCGTACAATATATCTATAAGTGTGGACAAGCCTTTACGGGATAAAGTCCCCAAATATATCAATATTCGAAGACAGGCAGTGTTGCCAGAGTGGTACTATAGTACCACATGTGGTACTCTGTTGATAAATGTGGTACCTAAATTGGTTTCTGGGTACAACGAAAGATACCAACTTTTTTATCGATTTTTTCAAATAAGGAATCAAAATGTCCATCGCAGGTGACTATGAAAAAAGAGAGAGGCATGCTTCCAAAAATTTGTAATAGAAATGTTCCTCTTCGGTTAGATTCTCTAGGCGTATATAGTGTCCACGAAGTAGGTAAATCATGCATCACGCATGCCTCTAGTGGTTGATCTTGAAACTGAATGAACTGGAAATTCTCTCTCTTTTAAGTTATTTGACGTTTGTTTCTATTAGGCTCACAATCAGCATCCAATCATTCTTCTGCACCTCTGGCAGCGTCTTCGGCCTCTAGCAACTAGATATATCATGTTTTTGCTTTCATATGGAATGGAATTGTGTTCTTAGGGGGGTTGCGACTGGATCATATGCTACAGGGGTTCGTACTTGTTCCGCGACTCATGAATTAGCCAAGGGCTGATAATCGAAGTCACCAGTCATGTCGAGAGTAATGTATTCCATATTCAAAGAAAATAATAAAATAAAACAATTCTGGTTGACTAAAAATAGGTATGAAGTGGCTACAAAGGTCGCGCACAGTATTTTTCAGCCACCGTTTGACATCGAAAAGACCTCCCTGTGACGCCACGACAAAATATTACAAAGTGTTACACCGAGGCCAAATTTAGTACATTTTTATGTGGTACTCAAAATTTTTCCCACCTGGCAACACTGCAGACAGTTGATTTAGGTCACTGAAAATAATACGTAGGCGAGCTAAGGTGACCAGCTGAAAATAGAGTTTCAAAATTCGAAACCGTTATCGCTGTAAAAAACAGACGGATCGACGGACAGACCAATATTGTAAATGTATCCATTGAAGATCAACCACCTTTGTTTTTTTTGTATTACAACTATTATCTTGGGTTGTGGAGGCGGAAATCTTTTAAAGACACCTCACATTTGATTCCATGCGTGAGGTAGTTCGGACTCACCCCTGATTACTCTCTGCAAGCAGAGTCAGGTCCATACCGCCCAACCCTCCTCAGTTATTTGTCATGGTGTTGTCCTGTTCCTTGTACCCTGCTACTTTAAAGTAAATAAGTAGTTTTGCTTCCCTTCGCTACTTAATAATCAATGAAACTCAAAAAAAAGTCTATGTTCAATAGTAGTGCATTTATGTTTATAAAGAAATAATTCATGTAATAACACATTTACTAATTAAATTTTTTTAAATATATTTCTTCTATAATTTTAATTAAATAATCTGTCGATGATTGTATATTTTTCGTGTTCTAACACGTCTAAGAAAATGTTTATCCCTAGAATGTACTATCGGAATCACTCTGTAAATATTTGAGATATAGGGTATCAGTGATAAATTTCACAAAGTGACCCAAAATGTATGCGGACGCCGTTGTTCGTTATGGCTATGCGGTCGGTCTCGTTCACGAAACTTTGATAATATGAAATATGCAGACATAGACAACAATGAAAATCGCTTTAACACGCGCCGAGAGTACTGGCATAGTTAAAGTTTTTTTTAGAGGCAAAATTTTGGCCCACGGTGCAACAGCACGAGCGTTACGAAAGTTTGGAAAATTGTTAACGACTTTATAATTGTTGAAAGCCACACGTTTTTGTCAATTAGAAATTCCGCAAAATGTTGGAATTTAACACATTTATTAGCAAGTCTCCAAACTTTTCGCGCACATTCGATTTTTTGCTTTTGTTTCGAACAAAGTTCAACTCTACAGCGGGGATCTCTAGACTTGTTAACCCTCGATTTTTTCTATTAACGTAAATTAAATCAAAGATTTAATATTATTAATATTAGCAGAAGTTTTTATTATTCGTTGAATAATTTTCCACATTATGGATAATCTTTTGTTTTTTTTTATATTTAAATTAAATACTAAAATAATGTAGTAAAAAGTTAAATAATAACAATAAATACCAAGTTACAATTTAATGGCATTTCTGTTAAGGTCTGTTTAATTTTTCATAATAATTTCTAATCATCTAAACTATATACTAATCTCTACATATGTCCGATATTTTTAAAAACAAAAAAAGTTCGGATTATACGAATTTTACTATTTTATATTGTTACTTAACATAACAACACAAAATATAGTGTTAATTAAAGGATTTTAATCTTCCAGATACCAGAAGGAGTCAATGCCAGCGAAATTCTTTTGGAGTTAATGGTGAGAATTGCTTCTCATCCAGACCAATGGAACAAAGTTCATAATTTACTACGTAAGTGTATTTATTACATTTATTTTGTTTTTCTTATATTTATAAAACACAAGAGTTTTGTTGATTGTGCAAATTTAAAGTACTTTGCAATCCCACATTCATTTACTGGCGCAGTTAGTAGGATTTATCCGTTGAAAAGCACCAAAAAAGTGTTTTTCGGTCGAGTTTAATTATTTACATAAGACGTGAAGTGTAAAAAATAACTTTGTGAGAAAAAAATGCTGGTCGAGGAAAAATAACGCTGAAACCAAACGGCAGAAAATCAAGCTCTCGGATTGAAATTTTAAACAAAAATTACCGAAATAGATTTTACCATCCTTTTGTTAAAAGATTTTTTTTCTATTTTGTATTTTCAAAGAACATTTTTTTTTATCCTACCTTCATTTATTTTTTAATCGACTACTAAAAAAGTTTTATATTTAAACAAAAAACTTGGAAGTTTATAAAAAATGTATGATAGTAAAGGATAAAAGTTCAGTGGTTGGCTAGTCTCCATGAATTAAATATTAGCGAATGCTGTCTTTTGTTTATGGGGTAGAAAAAAAGTGTGAAAGCAACACATAAAAGAACGTTGTCAGGTAATCAATTTTTTAAAAGATTAAATCTTTAAAACGTATTTTTCAACTTCCTGAAACATTTCAGAATAATAGTTTATAATGTATGTTTTATGTTAGTAGTATAAATACATTGGAGTTTTGCTGGATTAAAACTCACCCTGTATTTTGTATGAATTCAATTTAGTTCAAACTCCGAATCAACAATTATACCAATTTCAATATTTTCCAATTCAACTGTGTTAACGAGTTTTGTTATTAAACGAGATATTTTCATTATTGGCGTCAACTGAAATGAATAAATTTGTTCAGTAATTTTTAATTCGCTACTAAATTTTAAGTGGGAATGAAAATATTCATTCACTAATTCAGGTAGCGAGAATTCCAATGTAAAATAACCGAATTTTAAATAGATATCGGTGTGGTTTTTAAACGAACGGATATTTATATTCAAATAAATAATTAAATACTTTAATGTACTTATATAGGTGTCTGAAATCCCATAAAAATACCTATTTAATTAATCCATATTAACTAACATCCAATGGGGAGTTCAACTTGAAATATTAGTCCATCTTTTTTGCATTAATTTAGAAAAAATCGTTATTTCTGTTTTTTTCTTTAATTTAACATGAAAAAATTGATATTTAAAAATTACTGCATCTGTGCAACTTGTAGTGCGCCTACGTCACTTATGTGCAATAGCTGCAGCATAGTATTAACGTGGGCCAGTTTCTCTAAATAAAATTGACGCTTTCAAATATAGATGACGTTTGCTTATAAAGTGTTGTTTGGTCAATATGTTTTTAATTGTGTTTACTTTTACCTTTGTTTAAGTATCTTTAAAAATACAAGTAAATACGGAAAATTATCAACATCAACCAGCTCTACAGAGTACAAACTACAACAGTGACAGTGAAATATGCAGTAAGCAGACTCGGATGCAACCTTTCACTTAATCAGAAACGCTTGTGCCCAACACTTATGTACCAAACATCAAATTATTACCTGATCTCGTTAAAATAGTCGTTTTCTTTATCTAACAGCGGAATCTCATATCTATTTATCTCTCTCGATTTTGCGAATTAACAGTGGATAGATCCAAGTTTTCATCTTTATATCCAATTATCATATAATGGTTTTCTTTGTCTGTATGAGTGAGATTTAACAACTGTTATTCATTCGTATTCTCTTCTTTACACATTTGCAGATAATGGCTTAGGTTAGGTAACTTCATTGCACATAAGTGACGTCACGATCGTAATGGCAGCATATTCAAATAATTATAAATTTGAATTTTTAAATTAATTTATTCAAAAATATAGCTCAAATTACGGTAGATAATTAAACTCAATAGGTTTTATTTGATTAATTCTAACTGTTAATAAAGAAAAAACGTGAGGTTATATTTTTGTTGAACTCCCCCCCCATTACGAATATATTTTTATTCATTGCTTCTAATTTTAAAATATCTGTTGTAATACCAGTATATAAAAAAGGAGAAAAAAGAAATCTAACAAACTATAGACCAATATCTTTAATTACTTGTTTAACTAAAATATTTGAAAAATCCCTACATAATCAATTACCATCATTCACAAATAAACATAACTTAATTTCTTCCAATTTGGTTTTAAATAAGGAATATCAACAACTGACGCTATAAGTTCTTTGACTACTGAAATCTATAAGCTTTTAGACAATGATACAAAGGCCCTTGCAGTATTCCTAGATCTTGACAAGGCATTTGATACTGTTCAGTTACTCAGTGTCTTGGAGGATCTGGGAATACGAGGAGCACTACTAAATTTAATGCGAATATATGTATTGAAAAGAAAGCAGATGGTCCGTATAAATAACCAATTAAGTGATGAAATGGAAATTAAAACAGGTGTTCCACAAGGAATTATTTTAGTACCTTTGCTTTTCATAATGTACATAAATAACTTATTCACCAAATCTTTAGCTTTGATCATACTGTTAGCCTCTATCATGACAAAACTTAGGAAGACCTAAGAATTACTTTAACCATATGGCATTTACGATTACGATACTAAAAAATCGGCTGTGTCACCCCAGGACTTTCCCGGCTCGACCGTAGAGAAAATGTTATTTATTATTATTATTTTAATTACAAAATACTAAGCATTACATTGATTTATGGAACACATTAAAAATAGCGAGCTGATGGTGAATTAATGTTTCAATGTCGGTAATGACATAAGCTGCGCATGCGCACTTTATATATCATACTGCTACAATTAGGATCTCCTAAAATCATGTGTGAAAACTATTGGGAATTCGGGAAAAATTTTCATACAATAGTTGTAGGGAATTGTGTATTTTTCTCGCCATCTAGCGGCGAAACTATGAGGAATTCGATAAAAGTTAAATATAAAAGTTAAAGAAAATTTGATGCTTTACAACTTTGCACAAGAAAATTTTGCACTAAATACATTGTTTGTCCTCAAAATCTAGAAAAAGGAGAGAAAACATACATGCACATTATTTTTTACGCGCCCTCTAGTGGCGCAACTATTGGAGATTTTAGAAAAAGTTTGAGACAAAAGTTATAGAGAATTTTATGCTCTAAAACTTTGTACTACAAAATTTTGCACTAAAGTATATTGTTTGTCCTCAAAATCAAGAAAAACTAGAGATACATGCACATTTTTTACGCGCCCTCTAGTGGCGCAACTATTGGAAATTTTGGAAAAGGCTCTTAAGACAAAAATTGTAGGTAATTTTATGCTCTAAAACTTTGTACTACAACATTTTGCACTAAAATGTATAGTTTGTCCTTAAAATTTAAATAAGGCAAAAAATTGTTACATGTATATTGAACCAATGTCGGTCTTGAGGACCTTCTACTGTACCAATTTAAACCAAATAAATTAGAATAAATCATTTAAAAAAATTGTTGAAGTTTTTACAAATATATAGTCTATTATGAGTACAAATGTGAATGTAACCCACTCCAGCAGAAAAATGATTGGCACCCAAATATGTGGGGTGGGTGTTATATATTTTTTAAGAAGACTGTTATGCAATATAAACTAGAATAAAATATTTGAAAATATTTTTCCCGTCTTCAAAAATAAATATTCCATTATGGGCAATATGTGAATTTAAGCCCCCCTAGTAGAAAAACTGTTCATATTTGGGGGTTGGCGCAATGTTAACATATGTTCAGAATTTCATTGACTCCATCATATCAAAAATTAAAACAAATCCACCGAGTCCCAATTTCCACAAGGATTTTTCGGGGTCCTTTATCATATATGTTTAGAGATTATCAATAATTAATTTAATGTCATCCACGTTTACATTTCTTTATAAAAGTTGGATATTAACTTGTTTTTTTTTTTTTAGAGACAATAGATCAAGATTTAAAAACATCTAAGAATGTGGTAACCAAGATTCAATCACTTTCAAACGGATCCGATTCGAATAAAACTCTAAATAGCAATAACCAAATGAATTATTTAGAATCTACTACAGAAAAAATTAACAATCACGAAGAATTAACAATCGCTGAGAAAAAGTGGCCAGTTTTTGATCTACAAGAGCAAAATGTACAAATTGTAAATAGTAATTATACTACAGTTGTTGAAAATAGAACACAAAATAGTTCTGAGAAGTCAAAAAGTAAATCTGCATATCCAAAGAATTTTACATATCATAGAGTTACAGGTAAATATGTTTTTAAGTATAACCAGTTAAGTTTTTTTAATAATAAATTTCACCTGTTTTATTGTACAATATTTTTTTTGAAATCAGACATTTTTTCTTGTTTATTCTTTGTTTTAGTTTCCCTTATTTTATTTAATAGATCAATTGGTGAGAAAGATAATGGACTGTATTATAAACGGCTTAAATATATTGTAAAATGAAAACACAATAGGTACATATCTACTAATACTGGGTGAAACCAACTTTAAGAATTAAATTAAATATTAAATATTAAAAATAACAGCGTCAATACGCAACATTCTTCTGTGTATTTGTATTTCACTAATCTTTTCTAGGAAAACCTGACAATACCAGCAAAAATCCAAGAGCTTATATAGCTGTATCAGTAATAGCACCGAGGATAACTCACAAAGAAACGAATGATGCACTGGAAAACGAGTTGCATCAATTGAAGCCCTGGAGTCACATGCAGAATCTTAAGAATATGGAATCGATTAGATCAAAGTGGCTCATACAAAACCGTCATAATAAAAAAGACTCATAGAAAAGTGATAATTGTGTGAATATTCTATATATAGTATGGTTTTTCTTTAATTTATTAAATCTTTGTATGCATAAGGAAATTAAGGGTAAAGTGGAAATGGTAAATAACGCAAGATATAGATAAACAGATCGTCTATAGTGAATTACTTTTAGCAAAACCAAAACCTATACACTCGAGGTCTTTCATCAAAAATTAAGTAAAAAATTGAGTATTTTTTGTGTGCTATTTAAGCATGCATTATTTTATTGGTTTTGATGAATAAACTTTATTATTTTGTGCATTATTTTATTCAATGAACAGTAATTTTTTTCTGGTAGCTAATTATTTAATTATTATAATTTTAATCATAAATTTTGGAAGTATTTTTCTATTAAGGATTTTTACATGATTTTTCATGAATTTTTCAAGTTTTAAGGATTTATCAAGTATTTTTCAAGGATGTTTAAAAATATGTTAACAAAGTTTTAAGAATTTGTATAAATTTTCAATAATTTCAAAAAAATTTAATAATTTTTTAATGATTGTAGACTTTAACAAAAGACTTTAACAAAAATTAAGTATTTTTCAAGAACTTTGAAAATAATAAAATGACAGTCAAAATTTGGCAGCACAAAAAAACCTATAATTTTTAAGGGTTTTTCGAGGTTTTTTCAAGGATTTTTTTAAGGATTTTAAAGTATTTTTTTCAAGGATTTTCAAAAATTGGTTAACAAAGTTTTAAGGATTTTTAAGTATTTTACAAGGGCTTGATTTATTGAACAAAAAAGGATTTTTTAAGGAATTTTTGGAATAATCTTCAAAGATTGTATAATATTTGAGAATTTTTCAAGGATTTTTTAAGTATTTTTCAAGGATTTTCAAAAATTTGTTAACAAAGTTTTAAGGATTTTTAGGAATTTTCAATAATTTTTCTAAGACATTTCAAAATAAATTTAATGATTTTTAAGTATTTGTCAAGAACTTTGAAAATAATAATAAGACATTCATTAAGGAAAAATTAGGCAACACGAAAAAAATAGTCGGTTTTTAATTAAAAGAAAAAATTATTATACCTAAAGAAAAAAATAAATATTTTTTAAGGAATTTCTGGAGTATTTTTCAAAGATTTTTTATAATTTTCAAGGTTATTGATTTTTCAAGAATTTTTCAAGGAATTTTTAAGGATTTAATAAGTATTTTTCAAGGATGCTCAAATATTTGTAAACAATAGTTTGAGCATTTCAAAAAAAAATTAATATTTTTTTAATGACTTTAAGGATTCTTAAGGATTTTACAAGGACTTAAATTTTTTTAAGTATTTGTCAAGAACACAGTCATTAATGGAAAATTAAATTCAATCTGCACAAAATTTGACAGTCGGAGGTCTTCGCAGGTCGCTGATTACAAATTTTCAAAATAAAAAGTAGATTATAAGAATTTTCGAGTGTTTGGTATTTCTTTTTAGTCCTATAATTTTTTTTATACATGTTTTAAAAGTTATCAAAAATTAAAAATTTTTTGAAGAAATCGTAATTTTTATTACTTATAGCCAGATATACTTTCCTATTATAAAACCTGTAATTGTTTTTAATACTTATTTATTTTAGCGTGAAAGTTCCAACTAAATTAATGCATACTTAAAGTTCATAAAAAATATATATGATAAACACAAATAATATTTTGAAAACAATTTTTTTTTTAAGTTGCGTATTAGTAGTATTTTATCATCTATTAAATGTCTGCCTGTAAAATACCAAATCTATGTAAAATATGACATCTAGATTATTTGATTAGTTAGATAAAATCTATTGTAAAAACATTTAAATATAAGGTGATTTAGTATATAATTTTTAATTTCTTTAAATAAAAATCACGTTTGTAGTTTAGAATAAATTACAATACCTTTAGTAATTCGTCTTTTATTTTTAAGTAACTACTCACCAGAGCTATCCTTAAGCACCATACTCACTTTTGTGCTTGAGATTACAAACACTGTGCTTAGTTCTTGATACTTAAAAAAAATATACCTCTCCTCGTTTCTGTTCTTCTGTTAGTGATATAGATGGGAAAATGTAAATCTCCTCATTTCTGTACTCCCAATAGAAGGAAAAATATACCTCTCCTGGTTTCTGTTCTCTTGATAGACGTAAAAATATAGATCTTCTCGTTTCTATTCTCCTGATAGAAAGAAAAATGCATATCTTCGTCTATTTCTGTTCTCCTGATAAACGTAAAAATGCAGATCTTCTCGTTTCTGTTCTCCTGATAGACAGAAAAATACCTACCTCGTCTATTTCTGTTCTCCTGATAGACGTAAATATATAGATCTTGTCGATTCTGTTCTCCTGATGGAAAGAAAAATACACATCTCGTCTATTTCTGTTCTCCTGATAAACGTAAAAATTATAGATCTTGTCGTTTCTGTTCTCCTGATAAAAAGAAAAATACATATCCCGTTTATTTCTGTTCTCCTGATAAACGTAAAAATTATAGATCTTGTCGTTTCTGTTCTCCTGATAAAAAGAAAAATACATATCCGGTTTATTTCTGTTCTCCTGTTAAACGTAAAAATATAGATCTTCTCGTTTGTGTTCTCCTGATGGAAAGAAAAATACAAATCTCGTCTGTTTCT
This sequence comes from Neocrepidodera transversa, assembly GCA_963243735.1. NCBI lineage: Eukaryota > Metazoa > Arthropoda > Insecta > Coleoptera > Chrysomelidae > Neocrepidodera > Neocrepidodera transversa. The sequence continues at coordinate 1,459,232 of OY725338.1, read as the reverse complement.
GTTCTGATAAACGTAAAAATATAGATCTTCTCGTTTCTGTTCTCCTGATGGAAAGAAAAATACATATCTCGTCTGTTTCTGTTCTGATAAAAGTAAAAAAATAGATCTTCTCGTTTCTGTTCTCCTGATGGAAAGAAAAATACATATCTCGTCTGTTTGACGGTACCTTATTAAAAATAATTAAATATTTTAAATATTCAAGGTAAGAAGTAAATGTTTTGGATAAAAAATCGATCTCTTTATATTATTTTTATTGTCTAAATCTTTAATTTACAAATTTAACCAAGAACCAATTATTTCTTGAACACGAATCCTTGCTGCCTTTAACTGAGGAGTATCATTATCAGATGGATTGTACATATTAGCACAATGCGCAGCTCCTATAAAAAATAAATAAATAAAAATTAATTGTTAGTATAGAAAATGGTAACTAGTATAGATGACAGCTCTGGAAAAATAGATCCCGGCAATATAATCTCCAAAACAATAACCCATGAAAAAATAACCCCTGAAAAAATAGTTCCCGGGTGCACACGAATTACAAAAATACTAATACTTTAATCCTATTGCTTAATGATGACCGGCTAATGCCGGACTAGAACTGCAAAAAGTAATTAAAGGTAAATTTTAATCCTATACTCGAACTGCACAAAGTCGTTATATCGATATTTTCTAAGAATATATTATTTATTTATTTTTGTTATGGGATTTAAAATGCATTTTTGTCTTTAAATTTTTAGTTTTCATATCGTTTAACCCCTGTAACATAAAAACTATCAATGCTATTAAAACTTGCTGACTGTTGATAGAAAGAGAAAATATTATTCTACATTTACGAAATTTTTCAAAATTTTAGATCAAAAATTGTGGCCGTGAAAATAGGGCGAGACCATAACTCCAAGGATTTTTTAATTTTCCCTCCTATGTCTCTCCCTTTTCTCAAGGTCACAATTCTTGCTAAAAAATTTTGAAAAAATTCTTATTTGTATTATTTTTTATTCCCCTTTCAATGGTATACATTTCATTTTAATACATTATTTATTTATTTTTGTTATAAGATATAAAATGCATTTTTTTTCGAATTTTTAGTTTTCAAATCGTTTAAGCCCTGTGACATAAAAACTATCAACGTTATTAAAACTTGCCAACTGTTGATAGCAAGAGAAAACCATATTCTATATTTAGAAATTTTTTCAAAATCTTAGATAAAAAATTGTGGTTGTGACAATGGGGAGAGACCACAACTATAACGATTTTTTAATTTCCCCTCTTCTGGTTTCTCCCTTTTCTCAAGGTTACAATTTTTGCTGAAAATTTTTGAGTATTAATTTCATTTTAATATATTACTTATTTATTTTTGTTATGAGATATAAAATGTATTTTTGTCTTTAAATTTTTAGTTTTCATATCTTTTAACTCCTGTAACATAAAAACTATAGACGTTATTAAAACGAGCTGACTGTTGGTAGAAAGAGACAACAATATTCTATATTTAAGAACTTTTTTAAAATTTTAGATAATAAATTGTGGTCATGGGAATAGTTTCTGATGACTCGCTTTTTTCACCAAAAATCTTTGCCTCCGATTCCGTATTCAACAAATACGTGTGAATCCTTTCACAGCAAGTTTAATTCATATTAGTACTTCCAAATATTCATGTTTTTTAGATACTTTAATTAACATACAAACAGATTCATATATAAAAATTAATAGTGCGATTTCTGAACTACAATTTCAAACTCCCGGTAAGCATCTTCGAGATCGCCAAATATATCTTGCAACAGTATAAAAAAAAACCAATTTCAGGAGCCGATTTTGTTAAATGTTGTTCCCATAAAATCGCTGTGTAATATATATCAATTATTTCGTAAATATTTTTGTGCATTTCTTTGACGGACTAAAAATTTTAGAAATACATATATTTACCTAGCATTTTGGTGTATTTATTTACTTCTAGGAAATATTAATTAGTTACTACAGTTCGTGCCTGGGATTAGCTGACCCTATTAATATGTTTTTGCAGTTCGTATATTGGATTAATTCGGTATTTAAATTTATTTTTGCAGTTCGAGTACCTACTAAAGTTCTAGGGATTAAAATTTTTGCAGTTCGAGTGCGCTCAGTACCACAATCTACGACCAATATACGATTGTGGTACTGGACTGTTTTTTATTAACTCAAAAATAATATTACCTTATTGACATCGAATTATCACTAAATACCTAGAATACTAATATTACAGCGAGAAAGTAAAAAAATAAAGTTAGTTAAGTATGCAAAAATGATCGACACTACACTGACACACTTGAATAAATATTTGGGATTTAAATTTTTAGAAATTTTGGCTCTTTAGCAAGTAAGTAAAAATTTGGGACTTCAATTTCTTGTCCATTTATCGATTCATCGACAACAATGACGGGTAAGTATTGTTGGCGAAGGCGAAAAATTAAAATAATGTTAGTTACGTAAAAATATTAACATATACCTCTATCTTCATCCTGACGTAAATGATAAAAGTATTTTTAGCTATGCTTACACATTCTTAACTGGTTTATCTCAAATATTACCTTTAATTAAAATAGCAGGAGCCTTATCATCATCACTTTTAGTTATTCCAAGAACATGCCAAGGATCTAAAGATCCATGGACGAAAACCACATTATTAACTTCAATATCCAAACCACCATAAAGTATATTCGTTCTGGCAATTGCGTTATCTAAGAATTTTTTATTAAATTCGGGTCCAAAAACATCCTGGCATTGTTTAATAAAAAAGTTTAATTCGAATTTATCTCCGAAGATTTGAGGTTTGTACGTAGATGTTTGGAAAAATCCAAACTCCGTACAAGTTTGATAAGTCCATTCACGATCTAAAATGTATACATTAATTTGACAAAATCACAAATTGTAATCATAAACAAACCTCCAGGGCTCTCAACGTCCCAACTGGTATTCTTTAAATTATCAATCATTTGTTCATATTTGTAATAAAAACAATCTTGCTGTGTTGCATTTAGTATTGAAGTAATAATAGAACCTAATCTACTAACAGGTGATTCTATACTTTGATCAGTCAATATATTGCACATTTTCTCAACAGTCATATTTAATACAATAGAAGCTGCACGATTATCGTGATTATACTGAACCACGCCACTAATAGCATCCGCAAGACCTTCATAAAAACTTGATATATCCAGTTCGTTATTTAGGCTTTCTTGAATATCGTCGCATAATTGAAACTCTGTGTTAATAATCTTCTGACCGTGCGTATCTTGCAACAAAACATCAATCTGGTCAGTAGCATCTTTTACAGCTTCAGCGCATTCATCACTGCTGGAACGCAATGCATCTTGGACTACCTTTAGGTATTCTAAAAGAAAATATATATGTAGCTCGTTAAGGAGTAAATCCATTTTTAGAATTTTTAAATTACCTGGAAAATCTAATTTGGCTAATAGAGGTCCACTAGCCGACATGGCACCGTGTACTAAATGAGGATATCTTTGTCTAACCCATGCTGCTAAAGATCCCGGATATGAACCACCAAAAACAATCCATTTCACATTAGAAGGTAGTTCATGTTTTTTATTCATGGCTTCTATAAAAAATGCCAAATCGGCTAGAGCTTGTTGACTAGTTAAGTAAACCAAATTTTCGGTACTTACATCACTAAAAATATTTTTTGAGAAGTTGTAGATAAAGAATTATTACAAACGGAGCAATAAGGTCACGTGCAATATCACCAGACAAAGTTTACAATTTGAAAATTGTACAAATTTTAATTAATTAATAGTAGTACGTTTCGCGCCATTTATTTATGAATCGACTAATTTCAATCATTCTTCAAACGAATATAATTATGTTTGTTTAGTGACTGTGAATACTAACGCAAGAATATACTGGCGCCGATTAACATCGACCTTCGACATGTGCTCTCTAAGCTACAATTAGAACAAAATACTATATTAAGGCTAAAAAACCGGTAGTAGCCCTAAAAGTACAGTTTTGTTCAAAAATATTTAATTAAACGTGTTAAATTATTATTAAACCAAAAATTGATGATAATTGTGGTTACAATGGCTACTTACACTGTTGGATGACTTTGTCCATAATATCTATGTTCTAATTGAAATAATATAGCTTTAAAATCTTTGGCATACGAATACCACGAACCATTTGTCATCCAATCTGCAGAAGCCTCTCCTTCTCCGCCTATTTCAAGAAAGGCAACATTTTTTAATGAATCATTGAAAAATTCATCGTTCACAAAGTATCGCTAAAAAAACAAATATACTTGCGTTATAACAATATTTATAATGTTGTAATTTTAAACACTCAGATAAAATGGCGACTACAAGTTGTAAAATTACAATATTTATTTAAATCATCTGGAAGATTTTTATTTTGCATTTGTATATCAGATTTTGATCCGTTACTCGCAGTGTGAAGTGTGAAATATTTTCGTCTTATTTCACGGACTTTTGTGTTTTAACATAGAATATTTATCAATTATCACGTTCTTTTTTATAATTATTATTGTTTAATTAGTTTTAAATTTTGTATCTAAAAAAATGACCCAATAGACAAGTTTTATTTCACGTATTCAATAATTTATTATTAATTATATTCTTTTAAGTAAACTTTATAGTAATTTTTATTATATTCTATAAACTGTGATGTCGTGAGATATTTTGACTTCACCTAGTTTTATTACTCACCTGTTGCCAATTGCGTTCATCATTGGGATTAAAATGATCCAAATTTTGTGTGAACCAACGCTCATACTTACTAGGTTCTGATTTTTGTCTTTGGTTTCTAAAAAACCTGTATCCGTCCACAGATAAATCTAAAATGTCTAGTAAAAACACAGCTGTTAGAAAGAAACTGATTAATCGAGGCATGTTTAATAATATACAATAGTAATGATTCGGGTTTTTAAGTATTAGGTAGTATTGAAAGATAAAATCTGATAAATTTTTATCCGTATCTATTAAGTACTTGACCAGATTCTTTTATTTTAGACGGGATTTTTTAAGAAAATACATACAAGTGCCTAAACAAGTTCAAATAAAACAATTATCATTGATTAGGAATGTAAAGGGTTATTTCATTATAAATTACTGACCCTCTTTCATTTAAAAACAGTTACGTGAAAATCCTCAGATAAAAAAATTGTTTTTTAATTTCAAAAAGATCATATAATACATGTAGCTTAAAACTGTATTTTTGTTTAAGCTGGAATTGATTATTTTTTATTATTATAAAAAACTGTAAGCTTGAAAACCAAAAATAGTTAAGTTTTAAAATATTTTCAATGAAATGAGAAATAAAATTGTCGGCTAATCCACTTATAAGATTTGGAATTTTGTATTTTCAAGTAAAAATTTTTTTGTTTAAATTTTGATTGGAATAAATTGAGTTTTTTTTTAATGTAAAAATAACAAGATTTTATAAAATCATTTGAACAAAAATAATGGTAAATGGAAAATTCTATAAGATAAAACTCAATTACAAAATGATTTTCTGTAAAAAAAAACAATAAATGTAAAAAATTTGGCTGTCTGATTTTTTTCTTATAGAAAATCAGTCTTAAATTAAAAATTGCTCTCCTGATTTTCTTAAAGAAAATGAGCCAAGCAATTTTCTATTTAAAAAAACCAGAAGAGAAATTTTCAATTTGAATGATTCTCTACAAGAAATTTTTGAAAACCGGGGTGTAGCACGTTTCACTTGATTTCTATGACTTCCGGTTTCAAAACTGGTTTTACAAACCAGAACCGGAAGTAATACTACCGGTTTCAAAAATAACATTACGACTTGAAATTTAACGCTGAATCGATATTTGAAAAGAGATTTGAGATATCTTTTATGGTTCATGAGCAAAAAATAATATTTGTATATAATTTTTAAAGTTTATTAAAACTCTATGACCCCACAATGGTAGTTATGTGAGTGTAAATATAATATAGTAGTTCAGGGTTAATGAGATATTGTGTATTTTTTATTTGTTTAAGGAGACCTTCCAATATTCTCAAAATACCCTCTACAAAATAAAAAACCTAAACCTTGAACAATACTTTATTATTAAAATTAACAAATTAATATAAAGTTATTTGTTCAACTGAATACCTTAAATTACTAATATTTAAATATCTATTAACAGTTTTACTTCTCTGAACATTACTTAACAAAGGTACAACTGATTTTAAATCTTCAAGCGACGTCAGATAATCATGCACAAGCACATTTAATTTATCTAATGTTTTTAAAAGCGACTTATTATTGGACAGAACTATTTTTTGATAATTAGAATCGATAATAGCACAACTCCATTCAAGTAGTTTTTCATGAGTTTCAACATAATTTAAAGTGGATAGAGTTTGATTTTTTGACCAAAACAAATAGATGTACTTAAGTAGTGCAGATACATTATCAATTGAAAGTTCGGAACGTAAATGAGGTAGAATCAATACTTCGCTGAAGGATCTACATAAAATAATTGATAAAAGTATTGAATTATTCTCCGTACTTAATGCATGATTAAGGATTGTAACTAGATGCTTTTCAGATATATCAGAAAAGTGATTAAGTAAAAGATTGAGTAAATTGTTAGACTTTGCTTCAATAATTTCTGGTATCAACTCTTCTAAAATTGTGCTTTCTGGTAAACCCTGTTTAGTAAATTGTTCGATTTTTTCCTCTAAATCAATAGGTAAATGTGTGTTTTCAACTTTTCCTCCATCCCATGAATCAATATGCAATTCTTGTATAATTTTTATATCAGGATCTAATTCTGTTTGGAAATATTTGTGACTTCCAACAAGAGCTGCCAATTGAGCAGTTTCTAAATGATATGGAATAACTGCTAAATTTTGTCCAACAGGTAAAAATAAACTATTCTCTACACACCAAATTTTCGAATTTGCTGTAAATAATTTAAATGGTTGCTTTGATTGTGTAACTTTAAATTGAATATTGTATAGGGCTAACATAGCACCTTCTTCATTACTGTTTGCTCCATATAAAGCTATATAATTTTCATCAAGAGTCTTCATAGAGACAAAATGTTTTGAAGATACTGAATCAATTACTGTAAATAGTTCTCCTATAGAATTTTCATCCAAATTGGGATCTTCTAAGGGACGAGAAAATATACTTCCATCAGACCCTAAAAAAATTAATATAAATAATAAAAGCTGTAATAAATATTAATAATAAAAGATATATACTTACATAAAGTCAGTACATAAATGACATCCCTTATCACATGAAAAACATATCCTTTAATAGAAAGTTCATTTCTTTCTAATAATATTTTTGAATATTTACATTTGTTTTCTTCAAATTTTGTCCAATACAATATAGTATCACTTATTAAACCGAAATATAGTTCATTATTTAGTTCTTCATGCAAAACATAGTCAATTTGTTTAATATCCAAACCCAATGGAGTTAAAGTCTTTCTATCCTCTACTGCATCATCTAAATTATAAATGGCACCATTTTGAAATAAAATGAAAAGCTTCTCGCCTCTTTTTATTAACGTGTGAATTGGTTTACTGAACTAAAAATCATTAAAAATTATAAAAAAACCGTAAATAAAGTGGTAAATAAGGAACCAGGGGTGTCTCACTTAAATATAAATCAATGAAATTACAAATTTGCTTAAAAGGAATAAGAAATTTTTAGTCCCAAAATTACGCTTATAGATTAGAGTTATAAATAAAATTGTTCGAATTTTACATACAACTAATAGCATAAAATTTAATACAAAAAAATCTGAAATTTCTTTTGATGATTGAGAATTTAAAACTGTCTAATTAAATTTACATATCAGATTCAAAAATGATAGGAATTGAAAAATATTTATCAATATTTAAATCTTTTAACAATATAGATCTGATAAATTTTACTGATAAATTATGAAAAATAAAACAAAAAATAGATAAAAATAGCCCCTACTTAAACATAATTGTTAAGAACAAATTGTTAGATGTTGAAAAATCATCATTATGTTGGTTTTTTCAGAGCTGATCACACAAATCATGCAAGAAAAATAGAAATGTCGTAAAAGAAAAACTGAAGTGAATTACAAAAAGCAAATGATAAAAAATCGAAGGAAGTAACATATAAATCAATAATGAAGATACTACACAAGTGACAGCGAAAATGTCACAAAATGTATGTGATAACTCTAAAAATAAACTTAATTCTGGTGAAATTCATTTGAAACTAAAAACAATGAAATAATGTATTTCTAGAAGAGTTCATGGACTAAAAAAATGATATCTGTCAAATGGATACAAAATACACATGGCAAGATTTAACAGTATATTCCACTAATTTACCCCTCTATAGATGACATATTATTCAGCATGGTCATACATACAACTGCATTTAGAAATATCTCAAAAACTACTTAATGAAAATTAATAAAATTTTGGGACACTAAATAAGAACAGATTATCTAGAACATCTTGGAAATAAAAGAACAAAATACCTCATAGTTTAATTACTTTAGACAAAAATCCGGCTTCTGGTCGAAACAATTGGATAATCCTTCACTTATATTTTTTAAACAGTTTATTTTGGTGTTTAAAAAAAATAGCAAAAATCGAGAACGAGATCATTGCCACATTAAAAATTATTCAAAGTTCAGAAAAAACAGTTTTTTGCGAATATCGCGCTTTCTATGGCTCAAAGGTCAATTAAGGTGATTATAAAATTAGAAAATAATTAAATTATCCAAAAAATGATCCCTTTCATTTTTTTAGGTACAATGAATGGTTTAGATAAAAATGTGTTCCGAAGTTTTTAGACAAGGCATATTCTTCATTTTTTATAGCCCATGCATAGAAAATGCGCTTGTTCTATATATAGTAATTTATATTTTTATTTAATAGTTCATCAATATATAACATAATGGAGGAATGGCGTGATCGTAAAAACCAAATGGAAGCAATTAATTCTATTATACTTTACAATCCAAATGAGGAAAAGTGCCAGTGATCAAGATTGTGAATCTTGGATTGAAAATAATAAATGCAATATAATTAAAACATTTATTAAATTGTATTGTATTGTGTTAACTTTGCAGTGATTAAAATGGGATTATTTGTGCTTTTCCGTAATCATAATAAATTTGTTCATTTATTACTTACCTTATATTTTTTTAATTTATCCAAATTATCATCTACATCCCAAAATTTCAAATGTGATTGATTAAAAACTGCAACATATTTCGATTTATTTGGGTGGAATAAAACTTGAGAGCTTAGTTTTTCCTTGGTTCGCCAACATGTTATTTGTTTTTGATCTGAAATCTATAATAATTCATTTTAAAATGTTTGAATATTCTTTTTATAACATTTGGGTTCTACCTTATATCTGCTGGCAATGTTTCTACCCAATGTTACAATAACTATTCCTTCTTCTAAATCATCTGCGACGTTTAACAGAGTTTTATTGTCAATTAAAGGACATAGACTATAATAAGATCCTAATTTTGCCATTTTTGTTAAATATTTACACCTTTTCACTTTGATTAGGTTAGATTTCTTCTTTTTTGAAAAACAACATGTTTTCTTCTGGTCTTTACGCAAACAGTATAACAACTACTTTTTTTTCAGTTAATTTCTTCTTTTTCATAAACAAATATTTTATTCCTGTCTTTATACAAGGAGTATTACAACCACTATAAAATTAGTAGAACATCTTTTGATAACGAATTTTCACAAATTTCTCAAAGCTTATTTAATAATATTAAAGTAATTATTGTTTAAATGGTATATTTAATAAATATTTTTTTTAATAATACTGAACGTTCCTAGATGTTGATTGCGCATGCATCGGAAATGGTTTTGCTGTGAATGACGTCATGGCTCATCAACATCAAATTGATATTTTAAAGGGGATAGTCTACTAATGGAACATATCCTCTTTAATGCGGGTTTTTAAATAATGTTTAAAAAAAATCAAAAAGAAAATGGTAGATTTGTCAATAGTGAGAGTTCAGATTTAAAGGAAAATACTAATAAAAATAGTGAATTTTCTTTATCTACCTTAATAGGAGTCCAAAATTTAAGAAAATGGAATACCATAAAATTAGCACTGGGGTTCAAAACAAACCAAGAGTTTACTGTAAAATTGTTGGATCTTGCAGAAAAATATTTAGATGGGTAAGTTTTATCCAGTTATCTTGATATTTTTGTATATACGAAATACTCGGATTATCTTCTTTAGAATGCCAAATACTTGACACAGAACACAGGGACAATGGAGAACAACATTCTTGCCTGTTTGACAGATCAATAAATTGCAAAACATAAACAAACACACGTGGTTAGTTCAAATAATTGAGAAAACAAACATTAATTTTTCTTTGGCATTCTTTATAAAAAAATTGAATAGTTTAAAACTTTTTAATTTAACAAATAAAGTGTATGCTACCTTTACTTTCCATTTTTTGTTGTAATTGTAGATTTCTCGTTGTATATAAAAGCAATTTGCACTATTTGAGTATTCATAACCTACTTTTTTGCCCTAAGTATATACTATAACACAGCTTTTTTTTTAGTATTCCTTCTTTATATTTGCTGAAATTTTAAAACTATTTCGATTACTGTAATTTTGTATCTAATTATGTTGATTTATGCACAAGAAATGGCATGAGCCTGAAATATCAAGCAATAACTAGAATTTATACCTGCCTTTCGTTTTCCAAAAGAAGTGACTAAGTAGTGCAAGGTCCGACAGCTCATTAATTTTTCATTCGGGAACAGTCCGAACTCTCAGTAATTTTTCATTCGGGAACGGTCCTACTGCTCAGTAATTTTTCGTTTAAGAACGGTCTGACTATCGTCTTTAGATACAATTTAACTTGAAACTTGCACTTTTATCTTATTGTATTTTGTTAATTTAATTCGATTTTATGTTTATAGGAAATAAATGAATTTCAATTTTAAAAAAATACATTTTATTTGCGAATACATATTAAAATTTAAACAGATTCTAGAAATGAACTATTTAAAATTGTTATTTTACACACTGACGTACTCTTTCCACTCTTCATCTTATTTAACATTTGCTAAAACAAATTGCACATTTAAATATCTTCGGAGGATTTCCAGAAATAGTAATGCATTGCATGTGAACCCACTTTAAGCAAAAATCATCGCAGCAAACTGTAGGTTGATTTGTAATAATTATGTCACAGAGTTTACATGTCCATTTTGCAATATTTCTAACACTTGTTTGCAACTTTTAAAGACTTCCCACACCTCTTGAAAAAATTTTTTTTCAAAATATTTTCGTTCACTTCAAGTAGTTTCACATCAATTTGATTTATGGGAAGTAAACCAAGCAAGTCGATTTGCTTAAATATTACAATTTTTTCATCATTTAAGGCCCATTTCAAAATAATATTAACTCTTTCCTGTAATTTTAGTTTTGCAAATGGCACTAAATCTTTTTTTTTATACGTTTTGGAAGACCTATAACTGTTATGTCACTTCCTGCAGGCCTGTCCCTTCTTCTGAATACAGGAACTTTTACAATTTGCAAATTAGTATCACATTGAATAGAAAAGTTCATATTGTGATCATTGACCTGTTCTTGGATCATAATTTGAATATTACTAATATTACTTTCCTCAGGTACTGCAACTATATCAAAACTTTAGTTTAGGCTTTAAATATCTTTTTATTTTATTCCTGACAGCTTCTACAGTTCTTGAAGCAGTTATGGAAAATTGTACATATTTCGATTTGCAACTTTTACTGAAATTTGTTAAATCTGCAAATTCCATGCCAACATCAATTCCTATAACTTTTAACTTTTCTGCCACATTTTTAGCGGAAAGTAGACTTGCAATAAACGACAGTTCTTGAATGAAAAACTATTAGACAATCGGCCTGTGCAATAACAAATCTCTGCTGCACGGTCGGACTGTTCCCGAATGAAAAATTAATGAGCAGACGGACCGTGCATTAGTCACTTCATTTTCAAAAACACACTTAAAATGATTTCATATAAGTGAATTTCATGTTTTGTACTAATATTTTTAATTATAAAAAAATTGTTTCAGATTACCAAAAAAAAACGAGCCCTATGAAATTAAAAAATCAAAAAAGAACAAGAACAAAAACAAATCGAGTGCACCCAATCCTAATAACGATATAAATGAGGGAGCAACTAAGGTCACAGAAACGAATATAAATTATAATGTCGATAGTATTCATGAAAGTACTAGAACTAAAGTAGATGCAATAAAATCATCAAAAAAATGTGAAACTAGTATAAAGAAAAAAATCGAAAAAGTACAACTACCTTTAAAAGATTTAAAAAATTGTGAAAATAAAAATGCTGAAGAAGCTACAGAAAAAGAAAACAAACCAACGAATAATTTAGATAAAATAAGAATAACGTTATGTCAGTTATGTAATACGCATCACATAGAAGATCACTGCCCAATAAATGTTCCTCATTATATATTAACGGACTCATTAGATAGAAATCAATGGGAAGAAAAATTTAAACTACTTCACGAAATGCAATTAAAAAAAGAAACTATTGACGAAGATATTTTTAAATATAGCTTCTCTGTTTTATCATTGCCAATCTCTCTATGCCTCAAAGATACCAATGTATCTCACGGACTTGGAGTATTTGCTAAAACTGATATAGAGCCATTTACCGAACTAGGACCTCTCATAGGAAAAATAGTCAAAGAAATGGAAATATCTGAAGATGTAAACATGAAAAATATTTGGGAGATCCAAGAAACATCTGAAAATATTTATTTCGATACTGAGAGTTGTACAGATTCAAACTGGTTAAAATATCTTAGACCTGCTCCCACTAGAGATAACAAAAATTTGACTGTGATAGTTAAGGATTCCAAATTATTTTTTGTTTCGATTAAGTTTGTCAAATCTGGAGAGGAATTGTTATATTGGCAAGATTCAGCTACTACTAGTATTAAAAAGAAAATGGAAAAAACAAGCAAGTCCTTCAAAATATTAATAAGAAACAAAACTATGTCTATAAATAAACATTTTTTTAGCTTGTGGCGGTTGTAACATAGAATTTAGTCATCCACACTATTACAGAATACATTGTTCACTATTTCATGACATCCGCTATAGTTTAACCATAAAGAAGTACCACTGCAAAGTATGCGGAGTTGCTGTTTTAGGCAAGGAAAATATCATGAAACATGCAGCCGAACAACACAATGGCCAAGGTGCCTATCAGTGCCAATTTTGTAAAAAAGTATGTTTTTTATACAAATTTAATTTTATAATTTCTTACAGTTACTTAATTTTTTTCTTGTAGTTTTTTCTAAGACTGAATTATTTAGAAATGCATAGAACATATGGGTGTTCAGCTAATCCACACAGATCGAGACCTCTTTGTGATTTTTGCGGGCGTAAATTTTGTCAACCACAAAAATTGAAAGTCCATATCAAAAGAATGCACAGTGGTAAGTAAATTGTGGGTAAAAATTATATTTTTCTACTCATGTATATGGAAATGACAAGACTTGATTTAAAACTTTAAATGTCTAGAAAATAAAAAAAATGGTTCGTCAAGAGTTAAATGTCTAAGTATTCAATAAAAAAATAACAAAAATTAGTTTATCAAAAAATAAATGAATAATAAATTTAAATTAACAAATAATAATTTACATATGACCAAGAATTGTATTAAAAAAATTAAATGTATAAATAAAAATACATAATTAGTCAATGAAAGACGAAAGAAATATATCTGAAAAAAATAGTTTGTCATAAGATACAAAAATAGTTCGTTCTAAGATACATGAATATTTAAAAAAATCAAATTAAAATTAAATAGTGTGTCAAAAGTTAAATGGCCACTGTAGAAAAAAAAAACTAGTTAAAAAATATTTTTTGGGGAATAAAATTGCAAACATATTTAGTTCGTCTAAGAATAAATAAATTAATAAACTATGATATAAAGGAATTTAACAAATTCATATTTCGTCTAAAAATAAATGGACAAACCCCGACATAAAAATTTTAAAATTGCAACTATTTGAAAAATCAAAAAAAAATTATATTTTGTCTGGCAAATAAATGAACATTGCTCTGATATAAAAATACGTTTTTGGAAAATAAAAAATTTTAAATTACAAATATTTAAAAAATATAAAAATATAAATGGTTACTTAATACTTTTACGTAGAAAAAAACACGTCCTACTCGAGATTAAATGAGTTTTTTTCGTTCGTGAAATTGCCCCACTCACGGACAAATTTTCACATGACGAAAAAAAAACAGTATTTTCGTCTCTTAACGCGGCTTGTGGTAGGATTTAACAATCAGAAAAAACTAGGAAAAAATAAGACAAAGTTGAGAAAATTAGGAAAAAATTGGGAATAATAGAAAAAGTAGGGAAATTTGGGGAAAATAGATACAAATAGGGAAAAATAATGGACAATAAGAAATAATTATGAAAATAAGAGAGAATAGAAGCAAAAAATAGAGACAAGTGGGGAGACATACAAAAAATTTGGACAAATAATGAATAATAGAACAAAATAGGGAAAATATGGACAAATAGGGAAAAATAGGAGACTAGTAAAAACCAAAAGAGAAGGCGACAGAGAGAAATATTAAAATACTTTTGGAGTTGAAAAAAATAAAATAAGGAACTTCGTTCCTGACGGGTTCGCCCAACCGCACAAACTTTTTTTTTATATATTCTACGAAACATTGGGAAGTACAAAATGTAAATTCAAATACAATTAAAATTTAATAATATCTGAGAATTAATCTGGTTACGAGAGCAGTAAAAAAATATAGTTTAAAAATTCTATAAACAGATAGAAATGGTTTTTGAGCATACACAGATTGATAAAATTTTGGTTTAAATCCTGGTTCCCTCATGTTCTTATTTATACACCCAGATTATAAAATTTATTATAGTAACTTAATTGTTTGGTCGAAGACCTTTTCCTATTATACAAATAAAATATATTTTTCTTTTAGATTTGTCCGAAGTACTCAAAGAATTTCAATGCAAAAGTTGTTTAAAAATTTTGGGCTCTAGAGCGGCGTTACAGAGGCATTTAAAGGAGGTTCATAAAAAACAAACTGAGGGCAATTGTTCTTGTTCTAGATGTGGAAAAACTTTTCAAAACAAATCAAACTTGAAAATTCATATGTTGACTCACAGCGGGATCAAACCCTTTAAGTAAGAATTGTTATTTAAAATATTTTATCGCTGCCTCATTAATAAAGTGACCTAACTCGAAAATCTTACATCTAGCGGTTTAGTCATAAAAATACACACACTAATGCCACATATCGTAATCCGGATTATCTAAGCTTTGGCCAATAAAATAAAATCTACCTGATTACAAATTATACACAATTCCAAGATAGTATGTAGAGTCGGCCCGTTTAGAGAAGAACCCATTACGTCACACATTACGCATCGACAACGCCTCCCTTCTTGGCAGGAAGGGAGGCGATACCAGCAAACAGTAAGTTTTAGAATAAAATTAAAACGTGTATTAAAAAGTAAATTCATTATTACTGTCAACTGAACACATTAAAATTTCGAATTTTGTAGTGAGAAGTGTGACGTAATGGGTTCTTCTCTAAACGAGCCGACTCTATTATTGACTTAAGTCATATTATTACTAGAATAGTTAATATAATGAAATTCGTTTTAGGTGTACAGTTACTACTTGTAATGCTGCTTTCACAACTAAGCAATGTCTACAGTTTCATTATAAAAAAATTCATAATTATACTGAGGATGATATGCCAAAAATAGAAAGAAGCGTTGACTACACTTTCCAAGCTTACAGTGGAGACAATAAAAATAATATTGGTAATGATTCTGAATTGGGTTCGGGAAGCTATGATTACAAAGACGTCAGTTCTGACGAAGGCAGTAAGTAATTTAATTAAATGTGAAATATTTTCTATCTTAAGTAATTTTAGGTTTAAATTAAAAAAAAAATATATTTCTTCACATTAATATAAAGACCACAATAACTACATAAGTATAGACTTTTCTTATAACATCAGACAGTTTTTTAAATGATCCACATATTACTTGGAGAACTATATTCAATAAATTGACACGAATTTATGTTTTTTAAATAATAAAGTACCCCACTACATTAAATATTCATAGTTCAGTCATTAAAGGTTTAAAAACAAAATTTTTTCAGCATATTTATTGCGACATATCTAGATCAGGTCATATTTATTTGTCAAAATTCCAATTTTATGAGGTCGCCGAATTTTTTTCTCTTTAACAAAAAGTGTTTTTAAGAAAAAAAAATCGGAAGCCCTCAAGAACTTCCTCCAATATATATTTAAAATTTCAGCCTATTTTACAAAAGGATTTTCGATTTCAAATTTTACTGAGGTGCTATTATACCCTTATGTGAAACACTAGAAAAATTAATTAAAAAGAGATTAAAAGATTTTCTTACCGAGTAAAAACTTTTATCTGAACAGCAGTTTGGATTTATAGATGGGAAATCTACTAACGATGTGATTAGAGCTCTCACTGGTAAAATATATAAAACGGTGGACCAAAGTAAACCATCCATTGGTATTTTCCTGGACTTAACTTTACACAGGCCTTTAATACCGTTAATCACCGAATGTTACTAGTTATTCATCAGGACATGGGGGTGAGGGGTACAACACATGATATCTTCAAATCCTATTTGACAGGTAGAACACTAAGAACAAAAATTCAGAAACAATTACGTGGTGAAGAAGTTATATCATGTGGCGTACCTCAGGGAACGATACTTGCTGTTCACCATTTACTTGAACAATCTCTTCTCTGGAAAGACTCAAGGTAACATCATTAGCTTTGCAGATGATACCATAGTTTTTTATGAGGGCAAAGAACTTAGGAAACCCTAAAATTAAAAATTGAAAATGATTTTATTAAAATTAAAACATGGTTGGATAATAAACTACTTTCATTAAACTTTTTACTTACCATTCTGTAGTCAAGCCTTTAATACATTAAACATTCAGGAAAACATTGAAATAACATCTGCAAAGAAAGTAAAATATCTGGGTCTTATACTAGATTTCCATCTCAGGTGGGATTTGCACATCAAATATATACTTAAAAAATTACGTTGCATTCGTTATACATTTTATCAGCCTTCAGATATATTAGATACAAGCATCAAAAAAAAATATATTACGGTTTAGTAGAATTTTACCTCACATATGGCTTAATTGGTTGCGGTTTTGTTTCTAAATCTTATTTAAAACTCTTGGAAGTTATTCAAAAAAACAAATTAAAAACATATTAAAAAAATAGGAGGTATCCATCTCAAATGGTCTACATAGAATCTGAAATATTAGACCTTCGCCAGCTATATTTTAAATCATTAGCTATAACCCAATTTCGTTAAAAAAATAAGCTAAACACAATAGAACATTCTTACCATACAAGACAAAAAGTAGATTTTTGCTACCGTTTATGAATAAGACAATAGGACAAAAATGTAATTTTTTCTAGGTCCGAAAATTTTTAACTCTCGCTAAAAATTTTAAAACTTAACTTAAGTTTAAACCTATTTAAGCAGAAAATAACAGAATATGTTATGACAACTTCGCAACTCTATATCCACTGGTTAATTCAATTAAATTAAATTAAACTATTTAAAAAAAACACTGCTATCTGACTCTCTGCTAAGATTGTGCAGAAACCTACATATCATTGCATTAAAAAAAATTATAGGTTCAGAATTGAAATTTTATATTAAGTATACTATTATTATTACTAAAATAAGTTTTCTTTTATTTATTTTTGTGTCATTAAATTTTTACTTACATACAGGTGGTCACACCCCTCGTAAGTTCTACTTTATTCCATATTTTTTTTATAAATTGTGTATATTTGATTAAAGTTTATTATTATTATTATTACTTACATTTTGTTTTCTTTTTTAGGTGATTATAGTGAAAATATGGACGATCCAATAGCTCTAACAAACAACGATCATTCTAAAGAACAGACAAAACTTGAACCATCTTCTCCCGATTCTGAAACACCACCTTCAACAGAAGATTACACCAGGAATTCATTGTCTGGATCTAACTTAAAAGTTTTAAGTAAAGGTTCTAAAAAATGGATTGGGGATGATCCACCGACATCTTCGAAATTACCGGACATTTATTCAGTTGAGAGACTTAGTAAAGATGATCTCTCAAGTATGTCGTTACAAGAAAATGATATTTATGATAGAAGCAAATTGTCAAATCCAAATGATTTTAGCAGACATGAAGCTTCTAATGCAAGTTTACTAGTTGAAGCTGCCTTAGATTCAGTTTGTAATGAACCCAACATAGATATTGATGTTAGTACAACACCGAATTGTGCAGATTCTCTAGTCAACAATTTGTATAATCTCACTCAGTCGGACAACCTTCCTGATGTGGCTTATAACGAATCTGGATGTATTAACGATTCCAGAGATATAAGTTTGATATCACCTTCAGTAAATGACCACGTTTCTGTCACCGACGAACTTAATGATGAATTAAGACATGACAGTAATATTGGTATGCACTATTCTAATTTTCATCAAAATGACTTTAGTCCCCCTCACAGTCCCGATATTCACAGATCCAATTTTGTTCGAAATTACATTAATAGTTTGTCTTCACAAAATGCTTCATATGATCCTAAAAATCCATCTCCTGTTCCCAGTCCGTCTAGATATGACATATTCGGACACCACGTGAATCCGGATCATCTTTCATCGGACGATAGCAATGGAATGACGGTTCAAAACTTGAGTTTGCACAGCGCTAAAAATGACATACAGCTGGATCTTTCTCTTTATAAAACGTATAAGTCAAACAGCCAAGATTATATAAGAAAAGTTAAATTTGGTGATGATGATACTACTTTAGAAACAGACCATATTGATGTTATTAATCAAGATTTACCAAATAATGTTCAAAGTATGGATAGCGAAAATAAAGATCTTGGGGAAAGAGATGAACATCCGAAATATTCAGATGAATTATCAGCTGATATTCGTAGTAAATTTGAGATCGATTTAGATTTAAGACTTAAAGCCTATGACAGTATTGACAGTGAAAGTTTTAGACAAAGAAATCACATATACGAAAGTACTGAACTAGATTTTAGAAATAAAACTTACGATTTAATTGATTCTGTTGAAAGAAACAAACAATATGATCTTATTGAAGATTTTAGGACAGATAGAAATTTCGAACCTTTGATACTAAATTCGTCTGAGCTGCAAGGTTTAGATATGTCAGCAAGAAGTTTTCATAATTATCCTAATATGAACCGTTATCGGCCTTTATACCCAGAAGTCGATAGGGTAGATTTAAGGTTGAATTATAGCCCTCCTCCTCCAACATACACACATGCTGACTTACTAAGAGTTGTTTCTTTAGATTTAACGCCACCTGGCAGACACAGCGTGGACTTGAGTTTAAGAAACCACCCATTGCATCAAATAGCTAACTCTCGTTTACTCACTGATCACGGATTACAAACTAATCCACACAGGCTTCTGGATCAAAGCAGAATATTAAATTCCGATTTAATCTCAACTCGACATTTAAGCACAGATAGGATAATATCAGAAACAAGTAATAGAATTTTAACGGATCACAGTACATCAAGAATTTTAAACAATGAACAACTAGGAGCAAACCATTTACTTGCTTCAGATCAAAGCAGGTTAATCAGTGACGAATCTCGACTTATTTCGGATCAGACGAGATTACTGGATCAAAGTAGACTGATTGGGGACGGGAGAATATTGCCTCCTACTACTCCAAATGGATCCGTATCTCCTGTCCAAGGATTCGGGAGTTATTCAGTACCGCAAAATCCCTATCATCCTGCTCCTTTAGCCACTAGACCCCATGTAACATCTCCAACTACTGCTGCATATCATTATTCTACATACTATTAAATACCTTTCTTGTTTATTTAATATTCAACTTAGGGGTGTCATTTTTAATAACGCGTTTTTCTAGACAAATAGAGAATAAAAAGTTTGAACCTCATTGATTTCGCAATTTTTGCAATGGACAAAGTTAGCCGAATGTTCATGATTTGGCAAAAAGTTCCGCAGCCCTGAGACTATTAGAAAAATTTGATAAAACATATTATTATCCTAACAGCCTTCCTGTTTCGTTTTAGTAGATCCCACGTGGGTTTTGGTAACGGTTTTGAGATCTCGATAGCATCAATTCATTTTAGATTACTCTGATTGTGGATTTTCCGATACCATAGAAGAATTTAAGGCTTAATCAGCCTTTTCCTAAAATTAACAGATTATTTTTGACGTTTCTGATACTGTTAAGTATTGAGTATATTTGATTTCGGCTGTCCTTAAAGCCATTCTTGAGGACAATGTATTGTTGAGTATTTGCCTAAATTAGTGATACCCTGACTTTGTGTCACAAGATCCTTGGTCTATACCAAACTACTTTTGCCTGAATATCATCCAGTGTATGAGAAATCGTTTTTTGAACTTTGAGGATAAGGCATTCATTCTTGTATGTTTCTAGCTGTATGTTTTTATAAGCTACATTAAAATTTCTTGCCGATTGTGTCAAGAATACCACCCCTTGTTGTAATTTTAAAACAATGTCTGGCTGACTGTAACTAATCTAGTCATATTATATAATTAAATTATGTTTATAAAAAAGTATGCAATAAGTATGAAATTTTTATTGGTTTGTCAAAAAAGTTGAGAAATATTTGGTATTGTATTCATATATATGGTCCGCAAGTTTCAAATATTTTTAGTTTAATTTTGTACAAAAAATATGTAAATATGAAGTTTTTTTTAATCTTAGCTGAATTGTAATTCCTTTAAATACGGTTTCTTTTTATATTTAAATAAGCCCCAACCAAAAACCTAGTAAATTTTAGTAAAATCAAGGTAAAAAGTTACCTATAACCTTTTTAGGAAAAAAAATATTAAACTTTGTCAAGAAAAAACTAAATTGTACTATTTACCCAAATAGAAGCGGTTTTTAATTAGTAAAAACAAAAATAAACAGTACTGGAAATATTCGTATTTATTTGTAAGTCTTATTAATCTCTTAAATATTGTTTATTTACAATTAAAGTTATCTGAAAAATCAATAAAAATTTCGTGTTATATGCTTTTTTGGTATTAAGAAGATAATATATTCCCGAAAACTATTAATTTGCATCGCCGCAGCTGGCGCTTCGATTTATTTAAATTACAATATTAAGTAATTTTTTTATTTAAGGTAGTTTTTATATTTTATTCCTATTGTTCAATTTTATGTGGAAACTGTGATTCTTTTACATGTACAATTAATAAATAAACAAAATAAAAGAATTGTCTTGAAGTTAGATATTTTTTGTTACATTCTTGTAACCCAATTATCAAAAGATATTTTTCCCAATTGATTACTACGTCTCATATAAAATTGATGCTTAGACGTCGTATGACTTTCTTATCACTCACTCAAAGTCGGCCCGCGGCACCTAGTTGAAGAAATAATATGCCGTGAACACAGAAAAGCAAAATATGAAGGTCCAAAAATGAGATCCACTGTGAACACCTCCGTTTGCATTTTCGGGTGAATTGTCAGTGGTGGGGCTTGGGTTAGGATTTATAAAATTAGTTTATTCTGCGTTACGAATTTTAACGAAACAACAAAAACTACCATATGTAATCAGAAGATCATACAAATACGTACTTACATATATCAAGTAACAGCTGTCGAAACTATTTCAGTTCTTTGATTATCTATTTAGTCACTAAAAATGTTTCCACGTGCTTAACAATTTTTACTCCTATAAAATTTGAGGTCAACTCAATTATAAAATGAAGGCGTAAAGATTCAAACAGGAAACTTTGTTAATATAGTGAGCATGTGATGGATATATAATTATGAGCCAGATGACAGCAACTGTTCTGTTATATTTACAGAGTAACATGACTCTCCCATACCCATTTTTTCATTCACCGAGTAAATAATAAACCTCATGAAACTCTTTCATACAGTTAAAAAATATCACCAAATTAATCTGTTTTGGTAAAAAAAAAAAATTTACACTCATTATTATATATTACATTTCTACTAATACAAGAATTACTAACCGATCACATTAGGTCCGATACGGACATTATATATCTACAAACATTAATTTAACAATAAGTCAAAAGGTTAAAATTGAATAATTTAATAACTACAAAGAATTTAAATGGGTTTCTACAAAAAAAACACTACTCCTACATTGTCAGACAACAGTTGGACGTAAGTTTCGGTTTGTACATTTTAGTATTTTTTTTTAACAAACATGACTGAATAAAAAAATGTAAATCTTGTTAATAAAAACATAATGCCTTTACTAAGTTTCTTGTTCTATTTGATAGATATCTTAATTTTTTATTTAAGCTATAAATATATTGCACAGGACAAAATAACAGCGGTTTTGTTGGGCCAATAGATTCTTTTTTTGTTTACTCTTTGGTCTGAAATTTTAAATTTTATATTAAATAAAACAATTACTGTCCCATTAAGGAAGTACATTTTTTCGACAACCGTCTATGAAGTACCCACTTCCCGGACACTTTTTTTGAGAAAGTAGCATTTTTCCGGCATAGTCCGGAAAAAATCACATCGTTGTTGTCATTGTAAATATGAAAATCTTAGTAGGTATGGTTTTGATAAATTCAGTTGATCATTACCATGGCAACGAAATAACGACATTTGACATGAAATTAGTTGACTGAAAAATCAAAATCCAGGTACGAAAACGTTTATGATTTGTTTACGACATGGATTAATATGAAGAAATGCAAAACTATTACAAAGGATGTAATTTTCGCTTATTTGGCGAAAATCTGAAACTGTCAAATCATCTACCCAGTGGAGCATGTACTCTATGTTGAAAAGTACTATTTTAGTGAAGAAAAATGTAAACATATCCACTTTACCAAAGATTATCGCATTTCTTAAAAGGGAGAATATTGGTTATAAAGTAAAGAAATCAGAAGTCTTCAGTGACGAGCAGATCAACAAATTCATTAGGGAAGCAGATAATGAAATATCTAATGCTAAAAGTTAATTTTAACAAACGATTGTAGAGTATAAAAGTATCAGCTTAATTTGCTTTATTATCAGGTAGCAACAATTATTGTGTTAGCCGGTGCGTGTAGGCGGGAAGGATTAACTAAAATGTTAATAGATCTAATAAAATTATCAGAAAAAGAAAACTTTACCTTCTTGTTCTGACTTCAACAAAAGGCATTTAAATATACCAAGAATTTCAAACAAATTGAATCTCTTCAATATATTAGCAATTGCTCGAATTTTAATATAAATAAGAATTAGAATGTTTCTGTTCAAATTTCAATATTTAATACAAATAAGAATTAAAATGTTCGAAACTTTGTTCTACAAAGAATGACTCATTGATTTGTTATTCTACACGGTTGCCGAAAAAATAATGTACGCAACACGTCCGAAAACAGTTTTTTTGGACTTGCAGACTTTTGTCTACTCGTCCAAACAAAAAAATAAAACAGTATTTTCCGAACTTGTTACGTAAATTACTATTGTATTAAATATAAGATTTAATTTATTGCATTTGTAATGCAGAATTTTTATGTATTTATCTATCAAATAGAGCAGAATTTTAATATACTTGGTATATTATAACAATATTACTACCTTAAATAGACCGCAGATTAAAAAAAATATATGTAAAAAAAATGATATATTAAAAAAATTACCAATAATGTCAATGACTAAAAAATATCACAATTATTTTAGGTTATTTGTAATTATAGAGCCAATTAGGTACTTTTTAAGGGTGGGCAGAATTTATATACAAGTGGAGTCGATTTTAATTCGGCGTGCTATATAAAAATATATCCAATATAAAAATAAACTTTTTTGTTTTATAATAAGGAAATAAATAATTGTTTTTATTTTTTGTTATTTTGTTAATATAAGTTTAAGCTTTAGTTTATTGATTGTTAAAATATTTTTTAAGTTTAATGATGTATTTTTTTTATAAATACCCAATTATATAAATCTACAATCATTTTGGATTTTTTAATGGGACTATAGAACACATAAAAATAATTACAACACATAAAAAATTTAAAAATCTAAATATCCATTGTTGGTTTGGGAAATATTTCTTATTTATTAATTAATTAAGAGTTAATAAGATTGCCTCGACTCGACCTGTATATTTATAAATAAATTCAATTCTGTCATTTTTTGAGATCAATATATTCCCATTAATTAAAGGAAATTATAATATGCCTCACACCAGATATATTTATTCTAAATAATAAAAAACCATTTTTAAACTGTCTAAATCACTACAACTATAAAGTCGGTCCATCATTTCGAATGCGTGAATCTTTATCAGATATATTTATCAATTATTATTTTTACTTTGGCCTTGAATAAATAAAAAATGAAACAGGAACAAGCAATATAATAATAAAATTAATAATAAAACGCTTCAAAGAGATTGTGTAATATCTTGTTCAATTTGCGCCAGACAATGAATTTTTTTATTGACCCCAATATATGTTTTTGGTTCAAAATTACTAAATTATTTCTACACATTTTTTGGAAATAAATCAGATAGCGTCAACGATAATTCAAGTGAATTTCAGAAAAGATCAATTAAAAATGTCTAAGATGCGCTAAAATTAACTGAAAAAATTATAAATAAGCTACAAAAATATACCAATCGACAAGAAATTGCCGGTCGGGCGGTAAAATTTTTACAACCAATTTATGCAGATTTTAACTAAACACGAATTATTTAACAGGTGCAATCTATTGGAAAAGATTTAGTAAAACACTTAAAACAAAATGATACTTTTTATGATAATATTATTGATCATTTTTCGCATACTAAAGACCGTAGAATTCCGTTAATATTTTTTGGCAAGAGAAACTCTATACCTCCACGTTGGTTCTTGCTGGGCAACAATTAATTTTGTCACTGAAGTAGCTGCTACGGCCGCTGCGTAAAGGTTAATTTAACTGGCTGAAAAGAGCATATTTTTACAAAACCGTTTTATATCTTAATAAGTGCACCAGCCGCCACTGATTACGAGTACACTTCTGATATTATCTATGATAACAGAACCCGGAAGTATTTTCATAAACTTGCAGAATTACAAGACTCGCCTGCGTCTCGTCCATGAATAAATCACTTGTTATATAAATAACGATTTATATTCAAGTGTTCACTTCATGGTATATTACAGTCTCGAATTTTATCTCAGCTAAAGACTGAAATTCATTAGATTTGTATTAATTAGTGGAAAACCTAAATATAAATTTTTTCCAACAATTTCTATTTTAAATATTTTTATGAAAACGATTAATCTGATATATGTTTTAAAATACAATTTATCGCTAAGTTTATTAGAAGACCTGTACTTAAATGCATTTTTTTTAGGAATGATTCCTAGAAACAAATTAAAATTGAAATTATGAAGGAATGAAATATAGGATTTGTAGTGTTTACCTTGTGTGGAGGAAATTCAAAAAATAACGTTAGTAATTAAAGAGATTTTCTGAAATTCATTTGGTTATCTAAAATTGACGTTTACTAATTTATCACTTAGACCAATAGATTCACGCATTCAAGTTGTTTTCATCCCACTAAAAGACTATCACGTCTATAATTGAGAGTTGGTTATCTTCCTTTCGAGGGTACTAGCAGATTCAATACCACTATCTTCATCCCCGCTATCCAGCAAACTAGCTTCTCCCCGAACAACTTCCACTTTTAATTTAGATGTATCATCTTCATTCTTTATCAAGCTCCTCTCTACATCAAAATCTGTCGCTAGATCAGAATGGTTTTCTATAATCGGGTTAAAGGGTTGATAAGGTAAGGCCTCGAACGACACGTTTTTAGCATTGGTTTCATCGGGAGGTGTATCAACGTGTTGTACCATAAACCTGCTTTTACCGAACGTAGTAAAAGCAGGTTTTTCTCTAATTACATGTTCCACGATCGGCTCAATAGTAAATGGTTTGTCGGATGTAAACGCGCTCGGACTCGGTGGTAAGTCTAATTTTAATTTATTTCTGGTATGTCTTAAACCACCCATAACCTCGCTGTTTCTTGAATTTAATAGTTTATTTTTGGCCACTGCTTCAGATATTGTACATTGTTTTATTGGATTTGTGCTACTGAATTCGTTTGAATCGGTTATACTTATCGGGGTTATATCTTCAACGCCGCTATCTGGAGTGACGTTATCGAAATTAAAGTTTCTGCTTCCCGGAAAAAATTGCGAACTTAAGCTGTGCGCGTGGAAAGGTTGGGTTGAACTGCTAATAAAGAACTCTTCATCGGCGTTTGTGCTATTTGGATTTTCTAAAAAAAAAACAAACATACAAACTGAAACAAATGCAAAAATATTACGATATTTTCAAAGCTACAGTACCAAAATATATAATCTCCTGTGTGTGAATAATTGCCAATTAATATTATTATTTAATATTAAAAATTTAATAATAAAATAAAACATATTTAATACGTGAAATCGTAAAAAAATTAAGTTAGTCATTGGTAATTAGGTAAAAGAGTGTGCTTATTCTAGGGGTTCATTTTGAGGTAAGATGGTGAAGTTAATTTGAATGTAAAGTTGAACCCATTAGGAATATAAGTTGAAATAAGTGCCACCCCAAAAGTCTATTCGCAGGAATCGTTTTATAATCGGATGTAAGTAATATTTATATTTATTATGTTATAATTCTGATGAATAAATAATTGTTCATATCTAACCTGGAACAAAATCCGTAATACTTGTTAAATGGTAAAGATTTTGGTTACTTAAAATACTGCTCGGTGTATTACTATAATTTGTTTCTTCGCTTGCTTGAGATGGTACATAAAGTTCTCCATCAAATTCCCAATCTATAAAAAAATAATACATTTATTATAACATGTAAAAAACCCTTTTCTATAATTTATTAAATAATAGTAAATAGTGAACGTCAGTATTTGAGGTAAAAATAGTATCTAGTTACAAATATTTACCTGAAAATGCCTTGAGATCAGTTTGCGGTTTCCACAAATCTTGACTTTGTAATACTGGGCTTTCCGGTTCCTTTGGATATTCATATATACAATGATATTTTTGTTTTTTGAACCATACGCCCTTTGGTTTTCCCTAAAATTTTAGAGATTAAAAAAAAATGTATAAAAATTATATTGTCATTAAAAAATACCTCTTCTGTTTTATTTACCGGCTTTTCCAATGTCCTAAGAGCCGATTTACTAGGAAGTGCAAACTTATCCCAAGCCGATGGGACAAATTCGGGGGTTTCTTCGTCGTCCGTAAAACTACTACTCACATCGCTTTCTTCATATGCATCTTCGACTATGCCCTCCATCGGCTTAATGTTCTCCAACTAAAAATGCACCAAATATGAAAAAAGTACACTAACTAATTTGAAATACTTATAATCATTTAGTATTTTCTAAATATCAATTATATTAAGTTTTCGCAATATATAATTTGTAATTGTTAGAAAATGTTACTACTCCATAATTTCTAATAAAATCTAAATCATACGTTAAACAAAAACTGAGAAACGAAGTTTTAATAGCTTTATTGTAAGTATAACCCATCAAGAGGTTAAAAAATCCATGTCTAAGACGCATGTACTTTTTTTGCTACAAACACGCCAGTTATTCACATTGAGTATTAGCAATTCCGCATAGACATATTCTGCACACATGTTGAGTCGTCGTCGAGTAGAGAAAATAATATTTTTCCTGTCAAAATTTGTACTCGCCTATACTCGTCTACTGACTGATAAAAAAGGTTCCCTGACATAATTCGAAACTTAAAGTAGTAATTTTTTACATTAATTTTGGACAGTATCTCGAATCCTATTAAAATTGAAGAAAAATGGATAAGAGCTTTCATTCATAGAATATTTTCAAGTATAGTAAAAATACTATTGAAATTTTTCGATATTCTCCTCTTTCAGAGATTTTCGGAAGGTAAGTTTGAAAAATTAATTTTTTTCAGATTTTTTTTTAACACATTTCTGAAAAATAAGACTTGTTGAGCTATTTAATTCCTACATTAACGTATTTTTGTTTTTCGAATATCTTTCACAGTTTCACAGATATCGATATGTAAAAATTATGGCTTTTTCGGAAAAAGCTCCCTGGAAATCCCATTTCCGATTTTCAATAGGCTTTGTAACAGTACTTCGAGGTATCCTTCCACGAAATCTGAAGACGTTTACTCAAAAACTTCGACAAGTAGCGTGTTTCCCGTGACTCGAAAAAAAATCAATCAATTTTGAACAATTTTCGAAATATCTCGGATCCAACAAAACCGAATGAAAATGGAGACATTTTTATAGACCTATTCAGATATGGCAAAAAAGTACTCTTGACATTTTTCGATATTACCCCTCGTTTCCGAGATTTTTGGAATTTAATTTCAAAAAATTTTATTTTTTCATATTTTATTTTTTCCAACTTTTTCGACAAATTTCAGAAGAATAGTTCAAATAAGACTTGTTGGACTATTTAATTCTTACATTAACATTTTTTTGTTTTACGAATATATTTCACAGTTTGATAGATATCGATTTGTTACTTCGAGGTATCCTTCCACGAAATTTGAAGAGGTTTGATCAAAAATTACGACATGTAGCGTGTTCCTGTGAAACTCGGAAAAAATCAATCAATTTTGGACAATTTTCGAAATATCTCGGATCCAACAAAACCGTACGAAAATGGAAAGACATTTTTATAGACCTATTCAGATATATCAAAAAAGTACTCTTTGACATTTTTTGATATTTCTTCTCCTTTACAAGATTTTTGGAATTTAAATTCGAAAAACCCTATTTTTTTCCAACCTATTCAACAAATTTCAGAAAAAATGGTAAATCAGACTTGTTGAGCTACTTTATTTCCTACATTTAGGTATTTTAATTTTTCAAATATCTTTCACGGTTTCATAAATATCAATTTTTAAAATGATGACTTTTTTGGAAAACAACCCTGGGAAACACACAAGGAATTTTCCAATTATTCCGATTTTCAATAGGCATCGTAGCAATAATATTTAAGATATCTTTTCACGAAATTTGAAGGGGTTTACTCAAAAACTACGACATGCAGCGTGTTTCCTGTGAAACTAGAAAAAATTTAGAAAAAACCCAATATTTCATTTTTCAATTCCGCTCATTTTGTATTAAAATGTAGTACTCGTGGATCTAAAAAAGGTGACAATTTCATGTCGATACAATGAAGCATTCGAAATTTATGAGATTTTTAAGCTTTGCGGACGACAACCAAACATACCTACAGACAGACACACAAACCACAAAAAAAAATAAGTTGTTCAGAATTTCTCTAGAAGATACTATAGCCCGTTTTCGCTTAGTTACGGATAAAAAATAATCAGCGATCACAGCCGTTAACTTTATTAAATAAATTGAGTTTCTTGTTTATTTTTTTAATTAAAATATCTAAAATATCCTTGTTAGTTGATAAATGCATGACAAGGATAATATGGTATATATCTAAGGGTATCTTTGTTTAAAGGGTTCTCCTATGTTAGGGTTGACATTTAGAAATATATTGTGTAAAGCTTAAGGCAGAACCTCTGATATAAAGGCTGTGTTAATATTAATTGCAAATAATTATTGTTTCGGAATCGATAACAATGTCTGACGAATTTCAATAAACAAAAAAATTCGAACTAAAATTCATTCTAAGAGTATTTAATTTATAGATTAACAATAAACAATAATTCACAAATCACTAATATAGAAGTATCACTATTCACAACGAAGCAAAAACAATACACAACAAACTGAAGAAACAAGAAACGACCAAAAGCGCATACGGTACGAAAACAATCCAAGAGTACTCATACTCACGACCGTGGACACTTTTATTACATTGCGCTTGCGCCTGACATTCTCGGGCAGGTATTTTTTCGAAACCAAAACAAACCTTGTATAACAAAATTAAACGTTATTGCATTAGCTCTAGACAAAAAATATTTTGAGAATGAAGCAAAACCAAAAATGTAAAAGCAGAACATTGAGTGATGAAGATGTCGATAATATGTTGTTTTGACACTTCAGTCCTTGTGCACAGGCATTCAGGTAGCTTTATACAATTTTTAATACCATTTATATTATATAACGAAAGCAACAAATAAGATATTTGTGGGATACGTCAAAGCTTTTTGTGGTTAATTTAAACATGACAACATTTAGAACAAAAAAAAAATACTATTATATAGAAACATTTATTTTGTACTCACCGCATCTTGGGGAGCAGCTCTTAATGTCTTCAGAGACTCCTCATGTTCGCCCTCCTATTTGTTACAAACACATGTACATTTATTTACAAGATTTATTACATAATCACAAAATTTAAAATAAAACTATTTACATTTAATTATACACCACTCGTTCTTTAGGCCCGTTACAGGGTAAATTTATTGTAAACAAATCAATCATGATCAGAAACCCGATATTATAAACATAGATTTTGTGATAACTTGAAAATGTTGTGATTATGTAAAAGGAGTGTTAAAGCAAATACAAATATACTACAAAACAAACGTTTCAATCAATTTTTTTCTTAGAAAATAATTGTGGTTTATCAACAATATGTCACAAGAAAAATAAATAAAAACGCATTTTTTACAAAGGGAACATTCGATACTACAAGGAGTTAATACTGGGTTTTTATTTATTTAAAACATAGCTGGATTAGTACTCACAGAAAAGTAATTATTTTTATCCAGAGAATTACAAAATGCAATGAAAAAGTAATCGTGCACTATTCCACCATTTTTGTCACTTCCATAAGATACAATTGAATATTGAAAGTAGTTTTCCAATAAACAATAATTTAGAATTTATAGACAACGCTTTAATTATTTTTATAATCGTTCACCGAATACAAAAGTGACATTTTTGTAACCAAGATTCTACAGTATGTCCACGGATGGAGTTCACAAGAGGAGAAAAATTTTTATTTTTGGTTTTATCGAAATATGTAATTCTTGACAATCAGGTTTTACCGTACCTATTTTATTTTATAATCAATTTTCTACATTATAAGTTCATAGCGTTTCATAGAAAATTGGCTATATTATGAAGCAGGTACGAAAAAAACATGATTTTTCTTTCGTTTTATGGGGTTATAGAATAACCAAAACGAATTATCAAGAATTAAATTTATTGATAAAACAAACAATAAAAAACTTTTTTCTCCTCTTGAGAACCCTATCCGTGGACACACTGTAGAATGCACGTTTGTAGTGTCAATACTTCTATTATAAATATATTGATAAGAAAATTTAAGAATAAAGATGTCAGATGTCATATGTAAGATGATCAGCCTGGTTGGATTATTATTTGGCAAATTTAAAAAAAAATTATTCAAGTGAGAGTTTTGTCAATTTTTGATTTTTGATAGAAATTTTTTTAAGAATTGTCAGAAGAAAATGGGAATTTTGTTAGAAAGATATTTAAGCCTTAAAATACAACTAGTGCGCAAAAACATTACTTCACGCACTTGTATCATAAATAACTATTTTCAGTACCGGAAGTCTTTACTTTTGTGAAGATTATTTGTTAGTTACAAATTTATTTATCAGGAATTAATTATTTCAGAACTAATCTACAAAAAGGGTTAAAATTTAGAGATAGAAAAAATAAAATTTGTTATTTTTTTCTTTTTTCTATTTTTTCCTCATTGTTTTGTTTTTTTCAATTTTTTCGTTTACTCATTTTTTTCTTATTTGTTTGGATTTTTTGTGATTATTAGCAATTTTTTTGTGATTCTGTTGCGTTTTTTTTGCGATTGTTTTGCGTTTTTTTTCGGTTTTTTGATTTCTTCGTTTTTCTGTATTTTACAATTTTATTTTTCATTTTTTCCCAATGTTTTCTAATTTCCCTCTCAATTTTTTTTCTTTTTTCATAGTTTTTTTTTTCATTATTTTTTCAGATTTTTTCGAAACTTCTAAGTGTTTTCTCGTTTCTTTTTCATTTTTATGATTTTTTGTTTTTTAAAATTTTTTCTAATCTTGCCTCATTTTTTCTCATTGATCTGTTCTTATATTCTATTTTGTTTTCTAATTTCTTCTCATTTTTTCTTATTCCATTGATTTTTTGTGATAATCTGCGCTTTTTTTGTGTTTTTGAGCCTTTTCTTCTCTCTCAATTTTTCCAGTTATTTTTTTATTTTTTTTGTTTTTTTTTATTTTTTGATTTTTCTAATTTTTTTTAGTTTCGTTTTTTTTTCTCATTTTTATGATTTTTTGTTTTTTTTTCTGTCTTTTTTCATTATTATGTTTTTTTCTGTTCTTTTTTTTGTTTTCTAGTTTTTTCTGATTTTTTTCTGTTTTATGTTTTTTTTTGTTTTCCGATTTTTTTGTTTTTCTCTTTTTTCAATTTTTTTAACACTTTAGTGGAAAAAAGTATTTCTAATCACTAAGAAATACGCTGTATACTTAGCATATAAAACCGTCAGTCAAAATTTTCTGCTACACCCAATACAACTACAGGTTTGGCGTAACGGTAAAAGATACTTACTTTTATATACCTAATAACATTTCAAAAAAATCTGTCGATCCCGAGATTACATTAAAATGTGCCTTGTCCTTTGTAACTGTTTTCGAAACAATTTATTTAGTTTGAGTGTGATTTTGGTTACGCAGTCTATCCGAATTACATTTAATCTTATAAAAGGGAATCAATAAAATAATTACAATTACGAACGATATATCCTTAACTTGGTAAAAATGAAAAGTGCAAATTCATATCATATGTTACTTAAATATTTTAACTTAAATTTACAACTTACCTTCCAAATAAATTCACCGCTTGAACTCGATCTCGAATCAGATCCACTTTCCCATCCTTGTTCATCATTATGTTCGCTAAAGGAGGTCGACATCATTTGACTATCAGTGGGTCCCGTAAACCTAATATCTGTCAAAATCCCATAAATATTATCATCTTCGCTTTGCACATCTTCATCATGTCCGTAAATATCAATGTAAGTATTATTATCCACGTCACATTCTAATCTATTCCTATCATTCTCCATGTTAACAATATTGATATAATCTTCATACGAATCTATTTCGCTGTTAGTGTTTTTAACGTCTGTGTTTTCATATAAGTGACTTTGGTCGGCGTTATTTTCTACGTTTTTTAACGTTCGTTCTTCGTTTTCGTAAATATGTTCTTTCACTTCGGTATTTTCGTAGACAGGTTCAATATTCTCCTTATCAGAAATATCTTGTTCAATAGGAGCAACTTCACTTTCACTAGATAAAGATAACATTTTTTCCGACGGAGATATTCGCAGCATATCAGGTCCATCTTTAGTATAAGTTAAATGTTGTTCTTCGCTTTTATCAGATTCGCATTTCTCTTCCGATTTCAAATTTTCATTTACTGTAGAATTTTTATCTGTATGTGTTGATTGTTTTTCAAGGGATAGATTTGTCACCGATGTGATATTCTCGAAGGTTAAAAGTGAAGCAGGGAGTTGCTTACAAGAATTGCCTTGTTCAATAGGAGCAACTTCACTTTCATTGGTTAAAGATAACATTTTTTCCGACGGAGATATTCGCAGAATATCTAGTCCATCTTTAGTGAAAGTTAAATTTTGTTCTTCGCTTTTATCAGATTCGCATTCTTCTTCCGATTTCATATTTTCGTTTAGTACACTTTCATCTGTATGTGTTGATTGTTTTTCAGGTGATAGATGTGTCACCAATGTGATATTCTCGAAGGTTAAAAGTGAAGCAGGGAGTTGCTTACAAGAATTTTCTTGTTCAATAGGAGCAACTTCACTTTCACTAGTTAAAGATAACATTTTTTCCGACGGAGATATTCGCATAATGTCAGGTCCATTTTTAGTGTAAGTTAAATTTTGTTCTTCGCTTTTATCAGATTCCTCTTCCGATTTCATATTTTCGTTTACTACATTTTCATCTGTATGTGTTGATTGTTTATCAGAATTGTCTTGTTCAATAGGAGCAACTTCACTTTCATCGGTTAAATATAACATTTTTTCCGATGGAGATATTCGCAGTATATCTAGTGAATCTTTAGTAAAAGTTAAATTTTGTTCTTCGCTTTTATTAGATTCGCATTCCTCTTCCGATTTCATATTTTCGTTTACTACATTTTCATCTGTATGTGTTGATTGTTTTTCAAGGGATAGATGTGTCATTGATGTGACATTCTTGAAGGTTAAAAGTGAAGCAGGGAGTTGCTTCCAAGGATTATCTTCAGGAGATGGTAATGGGACAATTTGTTTATCAGATTGAAAATTCACATGTAATTTGTTAAGGTATGCAGAATGATTCCGTTCATTTAACAAAAATTCATCAATAAATGTTTTATTAAAATTATCCAATTCACAACTAACTTTTATCTGCTCCATAGTTTGGTTACTAACTAGATTGGTATCTTTTTCAAAATCAATTTGGTCAATATCCATAACCAAGTTTAAGGCTAATTCTGTATCTTTATCCAAATCTGTTGTGACACAAATTAGTTCTTCTAAGTTAAAAAGAGTGTCGTTAGAACAACAAGAATCTTGACTGGGAGTGTGCCTATTAAACTGTCCTCGAATAGGACTTTCTAGTGTATGGGCAGAATTACTGTCGATTTCATGTGCCAATGTTGTGTCAGTGTCTGTACGACCTGACCAATCAATATCTTCGTATTCTTGTTCCGGTCTACAAATTGAATAAATATTTAATCAAAGAAAAAAATATAAAGTTAGTGTATTTATTAAACAAAAATTGGAAAAATAAAATAAAAATGTTTCACTACTTACTTTGGTGATGATGTATGCGATCCATAATCTCCATCTTCGATATAACTTTCTTCAGGTATTGGAGATAAAGGGGTGTTGTAAACGTTGTACCTTAAAAATACTTCATTTCTCTCACAAGTGTCCCAATCTTCTTCTTCCTCCTCTTTAACTCGATCGGCATTTGCTCCCTAAATTATTAAATTTGTTTTTAATAAAAAATCGTATCAAATAAAAATTTTAATATTGTCTAGTTTTTATTATAAAAATAATGAAAACCGTAAATTGAATGTTGATTTTTTTTAATTACCTGTGCATGGGGTAATTTGCTCAGCAATTCGTTTCTGATAGCCGACATTATTTCATCATCAATGCCAAATCCAATGTAACTATCAGTGTTGGGAGATTGAATTTGAATGTCTCCACAAAGTTCAGTAGTAGGTTGTGGATGAAGAAACCAACCGCCTTCATTATCAAAACCTTCATTTTTATCTGAAATAAGAAAAAATATAAAAAATGTAGGTAATAAATCCATTATTTTCTAAGACCAGTATTTTTGTTCCAATAGTAATGGTGGCAGTAATTGAAACCCTTCTAACTTTCTGCATATTATCTCATATTCCTAAATTAGCTAAAATTATTAAAAAAAGTCGTAAAACCCTTTTTGAAAAACTTGTTTGACATAACAATTTTGTTTTCAAAAAAAAGCAGAACCGTTCTCATGTAATATGTTCTTATCTTGAACTTACTTATTCCACTAATAATTATAATGAACGAAATTATGTGACTTGAATAAGATGTTCAATTGTGACAAATCTAATACTAATAGTTTTGTTAAAGGATGAAAAAATTCAGTTTATCGATTTAAAAAAAGTCACATCATGCAGAACAACCTTAATTGAAAAAATATTCCAAATATTCATCGAAATATCATTCAATTTCTTTTAAATCTTTAGAAATTTAAACTCAGAGTAGTCAATCAAATCAATCCAAAACAAATCAATTTATTAATATAGTAAAGGTGAATTGCAGATTGTTCTTACATTAAATACAGTTTCTGAAAATCTCCAAACTAATGTGTACCAGCATGATGAATCAACAATTCTGCACGAAATACGAATTTTCTTTGTCCACATTTTTTGTTTATATTGCAGTTTTTTTTAAACAAACAATTTCTCTCATGAGTTTTTTCAAAAGTGCACCATTTCGCTAAACATCAATATAACAAAAAAAACCTACGTATGTCTCTTGGTATTGTTCTATAAAATCGAAAAAAATCAGTTTTTTACTCCAGGTCAAAAATTGAGGGTGTTATTTTTCCGGCCTTTCGAAAAAAAGCACCCGCGTGGAAATGCCGCGCAGCCGCCATTTTGTTATAAAATTACATGAAAAAATTATTTTTTCTACGTCACAATTAGTATTGTAAATCCCATTGTACAGAATTTCGATTAATCTCTTTGTTGCGCCAAAAGTTTTTTCCGAAATATGCCTATTTTTTCTTGTTCTATAGTGGTGTAACCCCTTAATATCGTAGTTAAAAGTTAGTTTGTTTTTTATTAAAAAATGATTTAATTTGAATCTACTTTTATGATAAATATCCATATTCTAGAGTGGCTGCAATGTTTAGTATAATTTGGGACTTTAGTGTTATTATGTGATTTTATAATGATGGTAAAAATGAAATAAACTAAGAGAGTTCATAAAAGAAAAAGATTCTTTAATGCTTTTTTTTACGAATTTTTTAAGGATTTATGAACAATATTTCACTCATTTTTTGCGGAGCATTCAAAAAATTTTTTGTGAATGCTTTTTGAAATGATTCTTTCAAGTACTTTACAAGGATTTATCAAGAATTGTTTAGGGACTTTTTAAGGATTGTTCAAGGATACTGTTTAGTTTTTTAAGTTGTTTAAAAAGATTTTTAAGGATTTACAAAGAATGTTTCTTTTATTTTTCAATGTCGAACGAATTTTTCAAAGAAGCAGGGATTATTTTGAAGATGTTTGAAAGGATCTATTAAGGTTTATTCACTGATTTTTCAATGATTTTTGAGCGATTTCTTTAAGCTTCTTTCCTTCAGCATGTGCTAAGATTATTTCATGGATTTTCAATATTTTTTAAGAATGTTTAAGGATTTTGTAAGGAGTATTCAATGATTTCTTAGTGACTTTTCAAAGATTTCTTAAGAATTTTTTTTAGAAGTTATCAATGATTTTTAAAGAATTTTTCAAGAATATTTTTACGACCTCTGCCCATATTTATGAAATTCCCGAACTTTTCCCATTAATAATTAATTTTTATCTTACATTCTCTTAATAAATTAACTTACCTGCAGGATTATGTTGCAAATCGTCGAATTGTTTTTTTGAAAATGTGGAATTAGAACCAGTTTCGCTATTTGAACTTTTATCTTGGGAATTATCTTTATCCACTTCATAAGTTCTATTAATCGTTTTATCATTTATATTAAAGGTAGCATTAATAATTTTATTTGAACTGTGCATGGCATTAACTTCACTGGGTACAATATTTTCTTTATTCAAATCTTGATTTTTATTGTGTATTTCACTTTCAATAAATAATAAACTTTGTGGTTCAGATGAAAAACTATCAAACATATTTTCTGGATGTTCGTTTTGACTATCCAAAGTTGTGCCTAAGAAATTATCCCACGTTTCTAAGGAATAATTTAATGGTATCTGATCTTCTTCGATTTCATCATTTTCTGTAGAAAATAGGTTTAAGCTAGAAAATGTATCTTCTGAAGGTAAAGATATGTCTCTTTTTCTAAGTGGAGTGCTACTGAATAAAGTAAAATGTGTTAATGAATTTGGCTTAGCTTCTTCTTGATCGAGGCTCAGATCAAAATTTACCTTATTTTTATTAATCTTTTTATCTATTACATTGGTTAAGCTACTATTTAAAATAATTATATCTGACAGTTTTGGTACATGATTGAATATTTTTATTTCTTTAGTTTGAATTTTTTCTATATCCAATTTATTATTGTCTTCAGGAAGATTATTAATAATTTTATTAAGTTCTTCAATAATAAGTTCTTTAATTTCGAGATTAATTGATATTTCTGTTCCATTTTCATTACATTTATATTCGAGATGTTGAGAGTTTATATCTTGTAACTGAGTATCATTATCAGATCCAAATTTGACATTTAAATTGACTGCTTCACATTCATCTTTACTCTCATTTAATTTATCACAACTTTCAGATCCTTTCGTAACGTTTAATAATTTTTTGCAGTCTACTTCTCTCATTTTTTGATTAAAATCTATTATTTCTTCCATTTTATTATGAACCTTGACAGGACTAAAATTCTCTATGGTAACATTATATACGTTAAATACTTGATTAGCGGGTTTTATCTCGGCAGGGCTATTTAATTCTTGCATTAATTTTGAAGAACTTGATGATAATTCCGTATTACTAAAGCTATTTTGACTAACAGTATCAGGTACAAAAGGCAAACTGTCTCTACGTTCTTCTTGCAACTTCCTTAGTTCTTCCTGGAAAGTATCCTGGACGCTCAATAGGTTGCCTTCACTTCCAAAGGTTATATTTGCATTTTCTAAATTACTAGACCCTTCGAGACCAGCCAATCTTACATTTTTATAATTCACCCTGTAGTCTAAACTTGGCAGCGGAGTTTCAGACTCTGATTCTGAGTAATCCACATGGGTTAAAATCATTAGATCAGTAACTGACTTGGATTTTTGTCGAACTTTTTCAGTGTAAGCCCCTCGTTCGACTTTATTTCTCCAATTTTCATCTTCAGTTTCGCTTCCACTGCTTGTTGTCCGTTGATATAATAAATTCGAGTTAAATTTAAATTCAGTATCAGACACTGAAGTTCTGTGCGAAGTTAGAGAATCATTTTTGGTTTCGTTTTCTATGGAAATTTTACTTTCGTCTGCTAAATTATCCAAGGACCCGTGAAGGTTATTAAGACTTGGCGATAGAGATTTTTTCATATTCAATTCAGGAGTAAGTAATACCTCACTAATGTGATTGGTTTTGATCATTATATTTGGTTTGCTTGATTCCCATCTTCTATCAAATTCGACAATGTCTAAAGTGTTATAAGTGGTGTTTCGATGAACTTGTAATAGATCTGTTAACATTGTATCAATCTGTGATACTGTTGGCCTTGATTCCACGCTCGTCCAACATGATTGCATTAATCGAAATCTAAAAAAAAAAACAAATATTAGATATAGTCTAACTTAAAAATAATCCGAATATCACAAATTTCAGCGAAATCTAAAAATAGTACAAACAGAACCGGATTGCTTGTCAAGAAATATATTTTTTTACTTAAAATTTAAAAAACAGAAATGAGGTTATTAATAAAGAAAAAAGACTAATATTTTTATGGAAAAAATTATTTATTTATATATTTTTAGGGATCAAATATTTTTAAATTCACTAATTCTATAATTTTGAAAATATTTTGTGGTGTATAATTTTTAAGAATATTTTATTCAGTAAATATTAATCTGTTCATTATTAAAAAATTAAACTCTTACTAGTCTTTGCTATTAGCAGTAGTAAAATAAATATTTTCTATAGACGCCATATAATTTTTTTAAGTCTATGTATATGTTTCTAATAGTTTAAATTCTAATAATAAAAAATGTTCAATAACAGATGAGTATGCAAATAATAATTTTCAGAAATATATATATTCATATTATTTTATTTATGGTCATGGTAACTTATACAACAGTAAGTGGGTAGAATATGAATAAGTTCTCAAATAAGAAAAACGAAATATTAATAGAAAATGCTTCGATTAAATTGAGTTTAGATTAGTTGGCAGTCGTGAACAGTTTTTCAGTCAAAACGGATCCACTTAGAATTCATAATGAAATCTCTGTTTGTTTTGTTTTTATGTACTATTTTGGTACAAGTAAACGCTTGGATAGGATTAATAAGAGCAGATCCAAATACAGGTACTTACATTTAATTTTTACTTTAATTCTTTAATGTTTTCTCATGTTAACAAATAGAATTGAGGTTTTTTCATTTTTAGTTTCATTTTTGGATGTTACCAAACAAAAAAAATGTATAAATTGAATTATAATAATTAAACAGGATTAACGAAATATAAAATGAACTTTTTATAGATTACGTAATTTTAAATAACAATCGTTATAAATTTGTAGAATATGATACTTCAGATACAAATTCTTTGTAGAGACTTTCTTCTTTTACTAAAAAGAGTCCACATCATTATAAATTAGAAATATAAAATGTGTTAGAGAGGATTAAAACTAAAGATTCCTTGGGACAGAGTAAAATGCTTAGCATGTTTACATGAAAAAGTATCAATTGTTTATTAATGTTTTCGTTAGCTGAACTCCAATTAGTTGTATCTAAATTAAATAACCACATAACAGAAAAATCTGAGGAAAAAGTATGCGTAAATGTTTTTTTTTAAAAAACAGCTAACAATAATAAAGGGTAAATAGTGACTATAAATTATTTTAGTACATGGTGCTGATTGTTATACAACAAGTAGAAATCTTGGAGCTATAAAACTAGGAGAAATAAAACGAATTGAAGGTCAATGTGCTATTGCAACTTGTAAAGAAAATGGAGACATACGTCTAACTGGGTTAGTATCAAAATAAAATATTTATCGCCACAAACTATTATTTTTATATACTACATACTTTAGTAATGACATAAACTGTGATTTTCTAATAATTATTTAACCATTTTGGCTCTAATGAAACTTGAGAATTTTAAGTTTTAGTTAGTTAATGAATTGAATTAATATATTTAATTGGTCTGATTTTTTGTTTTTTTTTTTTGTTTAGTTGTTCTCCTATAGCCGTACATCCACCTTATAGAGTACTACCTGGTGATCTATCAAAACCTTTTCCTCAATGCTGTCATGAAATAGTAGGTCCTAATAATGAAACTGAAACTGGTCCAGAGCCTGAACGTGAGGTTAATGCTGCAAACACATCACAGGTTGATGTAAAATTAAATCAGGAATCTAATTTATTATAAATTGCAAAAAATTATTTAAATTAACCAAATCTAGCAAAAACATACAAATTCATAACTATGAGGAATGTTATAAAAAAGTAAATATATGCAT
Organism: Neocrepidodera transversa; assembly: GCA_963243735.1. Lineage (NCBI taxonomy): Eukaryota > Metazoa > Arthropoda > Insecta > Coleoptera > Chrysomelidae > Neocrepidodera > Neocrepidodera transversa. The sequence goes on along the minus strand of OY725338.1, from coordinate 1,418,221 downwards.
CATGTTTTTTTTGTAATTTATTTCATGTATATACTGCTTTGTAATTGCTTTTTGGACAGAAATTATAAAAATTATATTATTCTGCTATAACTAGCCTAATGTTGAACGAATTTTAATAAAACTTAGTACTTGTTAGAACTGGAGCAAATAGAACCTTCAAAATAATATAAACTTGTCTTTTATTAGCGGTAGAGTTGGAGCTATTTTATTTTCTGCTTCGTTAACTTTGAAAATAAAGTTTCTCTGGAAATAAATCAATCCAATTAATGCCATTGTAATTCAGACAAACCTTTCCGCATTTTTGTCATATTACTGCAATAAAATCAATGTGTAATGAAGTAATGTCTAACAATAAATTGTCAAATCTATCCAGTATTCTATTTATGTGCAATCAACTACAATCTAAGTCAAGTCCTTTTTACCTGGGAACCAACTAGAGCAAAAGAAGCGAATTACTTGGAGCTGACAGGTTAAATAAACAAGAAATATGTTAATGCCAGATTATTATATCTGCTCTTAACAATTTCTAAGGTAATGGAGAAATATGCCCATATCACAATAGTTAATCTAAAAAACAGAAGATTATCCATATTCAAATGTTGCAAATTATTCAATGAATAATGCCACAAAATTTAATCTTAGGTTGTAAACGAAAAACAAAAACTGTTTGGCCCAAACATGTAGCTCCGTTTTCGTTTTCAACCTGAGATTAAATTTTGTGGTATGACTTAGTTTTATTATGTATATGGCTTTGGGTCAACAAGACGCATATACTGTGAAAATTTGAAGACTCTAGCTCCAACGGTTTAGCTCCTAGACCGGTGTGACAGACGGACGGAAGGACACGCGAGTGAGAGCAACAGGGTTCCGTTTCGACTCTTCGGGGTACGGAACCCTAAAAAGAATAAATTATACCAACTTGCAACTTTCAATTACATATAAAATATCTGAAGACTTCAAAAATGAAAACTTTAGATGAGGAAAGAAGCATTTTATTGTAAAGTCTAAAATACTATAACAAAATTCCTAAAGAAATAAAAATATTGAGAAGAACCTTAAGCACTTCATTTATAATCTATTGTAAACTCGCATCGTTTTTGTTCAGATTCAATACGAGATTTCTACATTTTTATTGCATCAATAATGATAATTGAATAATGGATTATTTAAAAAAATAATAGTACTTACATATAATCCGTATACAACGCCGAATAAGCAGGTCTCCATAATCTAACATTGGACAATCCCAAAACTTGTGAAATCACCTCGTCGTCGCTCAACGCCTTGTAAGGTTGCTCCCCGCACTCACAAATCTCCCACATTGTTACCCCAAGAGACCAAACGTTCGCCTCCGGCGTGATTTTCTTTGGTTGGATAGTCGTCTGTGTACAAATAAGAGATTCTGGTGCACACCATCGTACCGGAACAGTTGGGAGACCTTGGTAGTAGTCAGCCGGGTATTTGAATGGACCCAAACCGTAATCGCCTAATTTTAGCGTTAGATTGGATGTTAGTTGGCAGTTTCTGCTAGCCAGATCGCTGAAACAAACAACCATCGGTTAACACTCATCAAATGTATCATATTTATATTCGATTTTTAAATAAAAATAAATGTCTTTATTAACAAATGGCAAACGAAGATTACATACAAGCTACTGTTTCACTCTTAACCTATCAGGTTTACATTACATTACTTAACCTATTATTAATTAATTATAGTCAAATTGCAAAATTGTTTTGATGTACTACGGTTCTAAAAACTTATTGTTATGACAAGACAAATCTATTTTGAGAAAAATTCCAGTTTAAAAACTGGAAGGTGTTAAACAGTCTTACTACGTTATATGTAAACGATTTTTCAAACATTGCAGAAGAGTGTTGGGGGTATGGTAAGTGTTATGTCTTATATAACATGTGTGAACATCATTACGTAAAATAATTTTTTCAAACAGATATGGAATTGATTAACCAAAATATAAAATGTAAAGTAAACATATTGCAACTTTTTAACCATTTAAGTTGAGAGAAATGATTTGATATATGGTCAAATTTTCTTAAATTGTAGATGTACCTACAGCAATAATTTTGGACACGCTGAAGCTAGTTTTGGGAGACCTTATTTAAACAGGAGAAATAAACAATGTTACAATAATTTCAGAAACAGAGAGAGTAAGTTTTTGAAACGATAAATTGACTCTATATATTGTTTAGTTTGGTTACACTTTTAATTCAAATAAAGATCGCTAGCATGTAAATCAATATATATTGATATGGTTTTTTTTACATGTGTAGTTTTAGTTCTGTTTTATATGTATTGTGGTTGACGGACATTGAAAGGTAGAAAATTATTGTCAAATGTAAGTATGACAGTGGAAAAAAAGTTATGATATGAAGTTTAAGGTGCGTATGGATGTGTTTAAGATTTGTTAAGTGTGTTTTGTGTTAAGATTTTTTTTTAAATTTTATAATGAGTTCATTTATAATATTGAAACAATTATGGTACAAAGTAAAAAAAAAAATCTTGGTATTTGGAATTTATTAAATTAAAATAAAAATCTAGTGAGATAAAAACACAAAAAAGGTTGAAAAAAAAAGAGTAAACAAATAAGAGGTTGTCAAACAATTTTTTAAGAATTGTCATTATGATTAGAATTAAAAAAAAAAATATGTATATGGAATAGTTTTATCAGGAGATGGATTAAAGAAAAAAAATTTTAAAGTTATAATTTAATTAAACTAAAAAAGAAATTTTCATATAAATTTCATATACAATTATAAAGAAAACTTTTCGAGAATATACAGTAATAATGAGGAATATGGAAAGAATATAGAAGAGAAAGTAGACAGAATATAGAATAGAAAAGAAAAAGGAAGAACCGAAGAAATAATTGTGTTTAGGCGCCCATAATTTTATTTTTTTTAGTTTGTAATGTTTATTTTTTTCTATAAAAGGAACCCAACCCAAAGATAAGAGATAGAGAGTTTCATCATAAACAACAAGGTATTCTAATATAATATATATAAATTGTACTTACAGGTGTGCAATATTATTTTGATGTATATGTTTCACAGCAGAAGTCAATTGACAACACCATATCAACGGGTACTCAGTTGATAATAGTTTTTCTGCATCAGCCTTATTTGATTGCAAATAACCTTTTAAATCTCCCTGAAAAATATAATAATTATAGTAGTACTGTTTTTGATGATTATTTAATTGAATAAAATAATTTATATTTTAATAAATAATATATAATTTACCTGAGGACAGTACTCCTGTAGCAACAAAAACGGTACTGTTTCTAAAGATCTACCAATCAGTGACAAAATATTAATATGACTACTGCTTCTATAAATCGCTGCATCTTGTAAAAATAGTACTTTCTCTTTGTGACTAGAGGTTGCTTCTAAGATTCTAACTACTACTGGAGTCCACGATTGTCCTGTATCATTCGAGTCTTGTGCTGCTCCTTGTACCACCTAAAATAAGTAAAATCATTAAAGTAAATTAACAAAAGGTATTGTAATATTTACCTTGCCAAACCATCCTGTTCCTAGTTCTCTAATATATTTTAATTTATTCCTTGGGAAATCTTTATCAGTGGTACCTAAAACAGATTTTCAGTAACTTAATTTCTTAAGTGAAATTCATTTTTATATTGTTGGAATATTTTAAATTCGATTTCAGATTCGGGTAGAATCAATGAATTAACATTGTGTTTCAGTTATTTTGGTCATAAAATAATTACAAACATGGTGTTAAATTATTTAAATTCATTCAAGAATGAATGATTTTATGTTATTCTAGCAAGATGAAACTGATTTTTTTTTAAACAGTTCTATAATTTTGTCTGGTAGCTTAGGAATTAGTGGTGATTACTTTTAAGAGCTATTGTGCCGGTGAGTTACGTAAAAATACCGAAAAATGTAAGCTTCGATATTTTTTAATATAAAATTCAAAATAGGTGTCTTTGATTTTTTATATACTGAAAGAAAAAAATTATTTGGTTTTAAAAATGATGGTGTCACGATTCTTATTTTAAACGCTAGGCACTTATTGTTCAATGAATTTAAAATTTAATTTTTCATTTTATAAATAATACATACTTCTACAAGTTGTTAATGAGGCACATTTTTTTATCTATCATTTTTTCACTTTTAAACATGACAGCTAAATTCCATAAACATCTTTAAAATAAAAACGTCCTCTTGTGACAACTCGATAAAATTAACGGTTTAAGAGATATGTGCAATTTTATGTCGCACTGAACATCAATTGCGCGTTCACCATTTTTTTATATACTAACCTAAACTTAGTCCGTACCTGACTTCACAAGGGTAGTGCAAATTTGTTTATAACGCTATTAAGTGCGCATTTATGGTGTTTATAAATGGTTACTTTTTGATTTATTTCAAATAAGTAGTTTAATAATTATAAATAAAAAACCATTTTTAATTTTTAACTTTGGAGCCCTATAATTCGTTAACGAAGAGCGTAAGAGACAAATTTTATATGCTATCATCTCCCAAGTTTTGGGTACGAACTCCTGGGACACCCTATATTGGAAACTAATTGAAAAAAATAAATTTTTTTTAATACAAATTCATGTGATAACAATCAATTTTTTTCGCGTTTCATGACATTTTTTTTTGCTCCAAATGACTTAAATTTGGAGAAAAAAAAATTGAGATTTTTGCACGATTTCAATACTACGGTTTGCCCTACTAAGTATGGGCAGGCCGTAGTAAAATACGTTTTTTGGTATTTCTAGCCGATTCACTAGGGCAATAGCTCTTAAGATAAAATTTTAATAGTTTACTTACCAAACCAAGATTTGATATCATAAGAATTTTCAACAGAATCCTCAACAGTTCTTGTCTAAAAAATAACAAAAAGTAAGTACATAAAAATGATTCTAAAATATTGTTTACCAATATATATTTTTTTCAGATTTTACCAGAAAAATAATGTTTACCCACCTTTGTTTCAAAGTTGGGATGAAAAACATTGTTGTTAAAATGTGATGGGGATAATGGTGAAAATATTGTAAATTCTCCATTTGCAATAGGATTAACATGTCCATGGTCGATATCGGAAAGAGATGAAGCAATCACAGGACTATTTCGAAATTTCTGGAAAAATAACATAAATCTGAATCAACACAACATCAAAATTTTGTTATTTATTTTCACACAAAAAATATATTAAAACAAAGTTTAGTTTTCTTTCATTTTATTATACATAAAATACATACACAATAATAAATAAAATAAAATATACCATTATAATAATAATAATCTCCTTATATTTCACCTCCTTACGAATGAACCCCAGAACTCAAAGGATTGTGCGTGGGGGAGCTATTATTGTTTGCCGTGGCGCTCCGAGCGACTTACTGATGATTGATGGCGTCACTTAGCTATAAGTGTAGGGAAACCCGAAAAACTTTACCACCATCATATACATGGTGACACAGAGATAAATTATGTCTTTGTAGTTAAACCATAACAGAAATAAAATTAAACGTTAAAAAAATACCTCATTGTCTTTTTAAATGACCCCAATGCAAGAAAATAATTGTAAAGTTTAACGTCTGTTAATTAAGTAAAATAACCCGAAGTAAATTTATTTAAAAAGAAAAGGACGAATTGATTGAGACAATCCAAATAAAATAGAGAAACCAAATCGAGGACTGAAAAAAAATTACTAGAAAAGTACTAGTCCAGTCACTGAACGTTTTCCGCTCCTAATTCTTTAAAACCGCACCGATTGATTTGAAATGTTGACAGTAGTTGTAAAATGACACCAATACCAAAAGTTAGATAGTGCCGATATGCGCTTTCGCATTTCAGTGGGGTGTACAATTTGGTAAAAGTCTGTAGCACAAAAATTGAAAGAGTTATGATGAAAATATTATGGGTGGCTCGAATTTATGAAGTAAAATAGAGTAATAAAACTAACGCCACTATCAGTAGAATTAAAATTTTATCATAACCCACTTTATATGTGCCCCACCAATATGTTAGAGAAGTTTGGAAAGCATACATTTTGAAAATAGTAGATTTAAATAATTTTTTTTGAAGCGGCTTAAAGGATTTTCTATTGAGCTGTATCCATAAAAAAGGTACCAAAAGGACTATTAAAGAGGGTTCAAATAAATATTTAAAATGGTTAAACAGTTCTCAAAAATGTCTTGCGTATAATAAAAAATCCAGTTTCCTTAAGAAGTAAAAATAAATTTTCGGGTATTAATAATTCTACATCCTTTTCGGTAAAAGTCAACAATAAAATCCATATCGGGAGATAAACGAGTAGTAACTTAAAATTTCTTTTGGTACTGACCGTTTTAAGTATCAACAACTTGTTCTCTGAACTAAACATTAAGTTCATCACAATAAAAAGTTTCGTTATTATATCGCTAACATGATAAAAATTCATAAAAGGAAATGCAACAATTCGTGTAGGAGGCAAAACAAATAAAAATGTTATCTACATTTTTTTTTTAAATGTATGTATAAATGAATATTGTGAAATTACTAGTATCTCACGATATTTTACAATTAGAAAATCATTGGTTGTATCATATTTTCTTAAATACAATACAAATATGAGAGTAGAAAGTTAAGGAAATGAATAGCACATTTATTGGATTATTATAAATAAATAACGATTAGTTTCAGCATCGTCATATCTAAAAAGGAACGAAAATTAAAAGACATTAAAAAAAAACATAGTTGATCCCTCCTATGATGATACTGGCATAAAAGTGACGAAACTCGTGTTGTCATTGTTTATAATTTAATAAATACATTTGTTTCCTTATTTTAATAAATAACCTCTTACTCAATGAAGTGTGTATTGTTTATAGTTCAAGTAAATAACGGTCCGAGTTAATAAATTTAGTGCTTACCTTTACTGGATCCTGCACCTGAGCAGCATCAAAGTAAATATTATAGTAATTAAATACGAAGTACAGACATTACATGTTCAGAAAGCATAAAGTGAAAACGATTTTTTAAGTCATCAATTATATACATACAATAGAGAAATACTATTAATAATTTTAACAGTCAAATAACACATCTATTTTTTTTATTGATTAATCAAAATTAATGTTGAATGAATATTATTTAGGTCAAAATATACATCAGATGCCTTCATTTTTATACAATTTTTTCTTAAAATTGATTTTTAAAACTATTGAAATGATGTAATTATTATTAAAGTTACATGTATACTGAACTTAAATACCAAATGACAAATTTTTAATAATAGCTTTAGAAAATATAATCAAATTCATAAAATGCCTATATAATGTAGGTTAAAAAATCTTATTTCAATAATTTAATATATAAAAATCACTTCTATCCACATTTATTTACATATAAAATGTATTTAAATGATGTCTTTGTTGTATAAAAAGAGTTATTATCCTTTTCTAACATATAAATGAACAATCATAATTTATTCCAAACGCGCTTCATAATTTTGTTGCTCGATACTTTTATGCTAAATTCAATGTAAAATGTTCCGTTTTTTCCAATGAAATTAACAAAAATTTGATTAAATGTATATTTAGCAAGATATTAGGGTACAATAAAAATACTGCAATTATGATTTTTTTGTAAATTCTAATAAATTTCTGAAATTAACAAAAAATGGCTGTTAAAATGAATTAAAAGTTTTGAGTTTTTTATAACTTTTAAAATCAAAAATTTTCAATCATTTCTTTTTTTAAATCATGTTTTAATCAAATGTATTAAAAATATGAAAAAAGTAATTGGGTTTATATGAAATAAATTAAAAAATACTGTATATGTCATTTTTTTCATTATTTAAAAATAATAATTATAGATTTTATACCGGAAAATTAAAAAGGTTCAAAATTGAGCTTTATATTAGGCAAAAAAAAATTTAAAACAACAAAGTTGACCTATTTTCTGATCAAACCGGAATTACGATAAAAGATCCCATTAGTGGAATTTACACATTTTAAATAAACTGGTGAAAGCCACATGTTTCTATTCCCAAAATTATTTGAGTAATAAGCAATCAAAGCACCAAAATGTTAAATGGGACACCCAGTATCTCAAAAGTGTTTTAGGTGAAATCGTCTAGGGGCTAAAACACCATTTAAATAAACAAATGGTGCATTCTTGTCTAGTCCAGGAATATTTTATCAAAGTGTTTTAGGTTCTATCGTTATATTTTGGGGGTCAAGGATTCACCAGTTATAATATGGACAATTATTATTGAAACATCCTATATGTGTTACTTAGTGAGTAAAACAAAATGGCTTGAACTAGTATTTTTGAAATTTTAGGCAGTTATTTTTTATTTGTTCCACAGGAATTTGCTTATTGTTTAAAGTAACTGCGAATGTATATTTCAATGTAAATGCAAATTTCAACAAATGGAAAACCAGCAAAATTTTTGTTGGAACAATTTTAATACTATTCTTATTATAAAAGAGCTCAATTATATAAGTTTTAATTAGTTTATGTAATATAATATTTTTACCTGAAAACTTTTTCTTTGTTTGCAACATAAACAGACTGCTAAAAATACCAGACAACAAACAGTCAATAAAAGGGAAATAAGTCCAGTCAAAAGTTCAGAATGGAAATCTGAAACAAAATTAAATAATAGATTATTATGTAGAATATATATTTTCATTATTGTTTTTATTGTTTAGTTACAAACTACATAAATAATAATAATATAGCATTAGACAATTTTTATAATATTATAAATAATATGTTTGATATTTCAGTCCCTAAATTTAAAATCCATAAAAAATGAAAAATATCCAATTTGGTTTACTTCCAAAATTATAAAATTATTGAAACTAAAATTTTTTTTTAGAAAAGTTAGGACATCATCACAATATTATAACGAAATGTATTTTGAAACAAGGAGAAATCTCAAAAAATTAATTGCTACTGAGCATAAAAATTATGTTAAAAATATTTAAAAACAGAAATGAATCTTGTAAATAAGACAAAAGAATGAATTGATTCTTATCAATTCAGGGGAAATGATATTCTGGAAAATGAAGTAGCCGATAAGGAAAATTTTAATGATTATACCAATTGCCACAATATATTTAATTTAAATTCTATTGATACAGATGATTTCAGGAGCGCATTAAAAAATTTAAAGCCCAAGAAAACAGCTGGTGTTGACGGCATCCCCCTTACATACTTAAAGGGTGTGGAGAAAGTGTGGTAGAAAGACCTCTACTACACATATTTAATTTGATAATTAGTACCTCTATATTTCCCCCGATATATAAATCTGGGAAGAAAAAAGATATTGTGGTAAAGTAGTAGAAGAGCAGCACAGTTTCATGAATTGAAAATCTATAAATACCTATTTATTACTTTTTACAGAATAGGCATCAGAAGTCATTTATGAAAAACTATTAGACACCATTTACACAGATATTACAAATGCATTCGAACGAGTGAATTATGGTATTCTATTAAAAAAATTAAATAAGTATGGGGTTTCAATTAATTGGTTACAAATATTTGCAAGTTATTTACAAAATAGGTTTTTTATTGTGAAATATAACGGATATACATTAGGGAATTACTATGCAAATTCTGGAGTACCACAAGGCTCCAATCTTGGTTTGTTGTTTTTAATATTTATTAATGATTTGTCGTCTTGTATTTAACACTGCAAATACTTACTACAATGATTTTAAAATTTTCAATGCAGTACGAACAGTGAGAAACTGCGTGGTAATCCAGAAAGATCTTAATAACATTTTTTTATGGTGTGAAGTAAATAAATTAAATCTTAATTAATAATATTGTCCAAAGTGCAAATGAGACAAAGTTTCATGTTTTGTAATATTAAAACATTAATAGTACTTTATAAAACTTTTGTAAGATCTAAAATTGAGTTTGCCTCGCTTATATGGGACAGAAACCCTAAGTATACCTGCAGTCTTTAGAAAAGCTGCAGAATAAATTTCTTAGATTTCAAGAAGCACCATCGTTGGCCTGATTATAAAGTAATCAGATCAACAATGTTGAGGGATAAATTTGTGCTGCATATAAGTCATGTTATATTCGGGTACAATTCGCAACAGTACCTACTAAGCAATCCTGGCACTAATAGTACACTTCTGTCTACTTATTCTGTATAAATATGTGACTTAAAGCTCAAGGACGCTGAAAAGGACCATAGCTCAAAATTCATAAAAACAATCTGGAAATTTATTTTTACAGAAATGAAATCTGTAACATTAGTTTCTGTTGTTTAATCGTAAGATATTTAGAAACAATCAAAACCACAATTCCTGTTATCAAGAGTCATTAAAGCATGATTAAAACTTCAAATTGATTTTTACATGAAAGGAGAGTATGCTTTTGATAGGAAAATTTGGGCGGTTCGTGAAAGTAAACAATAAAAAAAAAAATTGAACTCAATTATTAGTATAAATACCTTTATGCTTGATAAAGAAATTTATTAATACAATATTAATTAACAAAATTGAAGATAATAATATCTACTCCCAATTAAAACTGAACTGAAGAAAAAATGATTAAATATAATAATTTTTTTACTATTTTTGAAATGTCAGCTTTTAAAAAAATAAATAATAATAAACAACATTTAGTTGTCATATAGTAATATAAGATTACTTGAGACAAATTAAACGATAACTATAAATCAGTAGAACATTTTACTGAAATGAGGAAATATGTTATGACAAAAATTTAATGAAGTCACTGCATTCTCATTCAGGTGACAATTGTAAGACAATAATGACTCACCTATTTCCTTATCGTTAGAAGCGATCGACTTCCCGTTACATAATTGGAAGCACAACAAACAGAAATAAAAACTCGGCCATTTAAATGATATTTCCATAATTCAAATATTTATGCACTGATTAAATTGGTACACCATTTACTTATTGACTGTCTGAAATTTATTTAAACTTTGTCACATTTTAATTGGCACAGCCAGAACACTGTCACTTTAAAATACTAATACTTTAATTATTTTTCTTTTAAAATATAACTTTTAAGAACAAGGCGATGTTTTAATTTATATGCAATTGATTTTTTTGACAGATGGTTAGATAGAAAGAAGCCTTGGAAATTATGTGCATAAAAATAAAAAATACTTCCTGTCAGTTACGTCACTGAGGCTGCGTTCAAGATATTTATATTTCTTCTTTTTTATAATATTTTTCAGCTAACAGGCAATAAATTATTTATTTATACATATATGGTAATAACTCATAAGTAATTTGTATGTATAATAATACAAAATATAACGCCAATTTTGAATTATAAGTTTTTAATTTAAAATGTATCCCTATTACATGTGGCTAGTTTTTATAGTTGGATAAATTCCAATTTTGTATAATTATCTAAAAAGAAGAAGATAAATACATAACCAAACTTTTTTGAGCAATAGAAAGATCCAAAAATGGATAAATATGTTTTGGTAGAACATCTAAGTACGATAAAAACTGCAATATGTGAAACATTTCAAAATACACAACGCATTAAAGTATACTATTTATTATATTTCTTTTAAAATATAACAATTATGATTGTTTCAGTTATCAAGTTTTGATGTCTCAAACCTTTATATTATTTTTGGAACCAGCAGCGGAGGGATTTATATTTTTAAGAGAAAACCATGCGAATTTTTGAGACTCATTCCTAGTAAAGTAATTAATATCAAAAATTGTGAAATTTCATATTACACAAACTATGCTGTTCAAATAAATATTTTTTAGGAAGGACCTACCATTCAAGTTAAAATTTGTCCAAATGAAAAAAATCTAGCAATTGCTACTTCTAAAGGTCTTGTAATTATTTTAGAAAATTACTTTGTTGATTTCAATATAAGACCGTTTTTATTTAACGAACATGAGAGCAATACTGTAACTGTGATAACTTGGCATGGAAATGATTTATACTGCGGCGACAGTACTGGTAAAGTCTCTGTATGTACACTTTTGTCTACTTTGGTAAGTTTTTTAATTAATAGGCAGTAATATTTTAAACTAAACCTTCATAAAAATGGCACTAAAAAACAAATTTTATGTATCTACCGATAATTTCCTAAAACATTAAATTACTCATTATATTTTAGACACAAGCAATATTTCAATGCCCGTCCTCTACTTTAATGCATTTAGAGTCAGGTATAATCCAGATAGAGGCCTTCAAAAATTATTTATTGATTTCAACCAAAACTCGTACTTATCTATGTGATACAGAAAAAGAGCAATATAAACAGATTGGTAAAAAGCTAAGAGATGGCAATTTTGGAGCCTGTTTTTCACAGACTGATACATCAGATTATTTACAAAAAAACCAAGGGTTAAGAAAACCTTTCAAAACTTTAGAGGAAAAGGAACATTTTGACAATAGTTTCAGCAATAATGAGGTTAAAATTTATTGTTCTAGGCCTGGTACTAGATTATGGGCTGTTGATTTTGAAGCTTCTGTATTAACTACTTATCAATTCAGACATTCCTTAAACCAACATTCCTTTGACTTAATAGTAATAGATGATGATAAAGATATGGGATTAAAAATTTTAAATGTGAATCCAGTAGAAATTCCTAATAGTGTAAATTTTGGCAAAGTTTTTCCGGTCCATCCAAACATAATTGTAACGTATGATAATCAGGGAATATATTTCTTAAATTTAGAAACCAGTTCTTTAGTGTGTTGGTCTAATATTTTTAGAAATATTAAAGATATAAAAATGTTTAAACCCTACATATATATTTGGAGGAATGATTTGCAAATTGATATAGTGAGTTTATATTCTTTGGAAGAATTATTAATAAGTACTTTACTTAATAAACAATATTTTTTATGTGCTGAAATGTGTAATCATTTTAATCAAGATGTTTTAAATTTAGTTGGAAAATCTAAAAAAGTTAATTTACTTAGTGTTTTAGATATAAAATTAATAGATATGGGTAAAGAGGATGTACTAGAAAAAATTAAAAATATTTTAGATAACTTAAAAAAGTATTATTGTGTTGAGCAAAAGTTAGAAAATGGTATAATTGTAGTTGATGATCAGTATTTAAGTCAAAATTTAGCTAAAGTTTCTTCAGATGAAGGTCACTTAACAATTCTTCACAAACAATATGTACTTAATAAAATTAATGAAACAGCTGAACTTTCTGAAAGTAGTAAAATATTAAATAACTTACAGTTGAATGATTTACCATCTATTTTTGAAACGTTCATCAAATATGTTCATACTAAAAGTGAAGAAGATGCATCTTTGTGGTGTAAACAACAAATGGTGAAACTAGCTGCTAAACAATGCAAAAACTTGGAAAATTTAGAGAAAAGTACATTCGAATTTTTAAGTGAATCGTTTTTAGAATTAAACAATTTTCAAAACGATTGTTGCAAATGTAAATTCCCTTTACCCAGAGCTCATAAAAGGAAGTTAGAACATTTTGATTTAGGTTGTAAGTTGTATGAATTCAGTGAAATGAAAAATAATTATTTATATCACATTCCATTTTTATTTAAAATTAGTAAATTACAAGATTTAACATCAAATATTTCCTTATTAGTACAATTTAGTGACAAAGAAGTGTTTAAAAAACTTATGAAAAAAATTACTTTTGATTCTTGGGAAGATATTTTAAAATTATTTATTAAACTTGGAAAAAAGCAGTGTTTAAACTGCAATGAAAATATTCCTTTGGATGGAATTTTATCATGGACTGAAATGGGTATATTTATGATGGAATCCATTGGGGCTAAAAATACTATAAAGTTGTTGAAAAGATTTGCACAGTTTATACCTGGAGGACAATTGGATATATATTTTTATCAGAGTTGTATTTTTTCTATGACTTGTGAGGATAGAGGACTAGGGGTTCAATTTATTGAAAGGACCAAAAATACTGGGAATTTATTTGGTGACAGTCTGGAACAATTTCTTCAAAAAAAATATTTAAATAACCAATCTCAATCTAGTCATGATTCTAATACCCCTTGCTCCTATTGTCATCTACCTCTTAATAACCCTATGTTAGTTGATCTTAAAAAATGTGAATGTGGACTTATATTTCACCAAATTTGTTTTGTTAATAATAATAATATTTGTAAGTTTTGTATTAATTTGTCCTCAAATTAAATTAGTTTTATTTCAAAGATACAATTAAAAAATATGAGCTTTCTTTATGGAACCAAGAAAAATTAATATAATATTTATTTTACTATATTTTTAGATCTGAGAATTCTAAATTTTATAAATAAGAGTTAGTAAATTTTAATTTCATCTGTGTATTATTAGTAAAATATATTTATTAGATCTATTAATTGCAGGGTATATTTAATAACGTCAAATATGTACTTGACTCTTCAATTGTGCAAGCAAATTTACATTCACAAGTCACAAATACAAAATTATTGTAATATGATTAAAATGTAAAAGTGAGTGTAAATTTACTTTGGTCAGTTTTATGATTTAAATTAAATATGAGTCCATTTCTGTGATATTTTTATTTATAAACGTTTTAAAATAGGGTAAAATAAAGGATTTATGAAAAATGTATTTTACTTTTATATTCTTTGATTTGATCGATGTTACTGACTGAGTTTTGGGCCTTAACACTGCAGCCTTAAGACTTATTGTGTTTTAAACGCGGAGAGGAGGCCTTGGTGTATACACAAAAAATTACGGACCCCCTATGGTACAGAAATAAATTGCTTATAACAGTGTAAAATAATTTACAGTGAAACTCTTTAATTAAAAAGTTTTTTTGAAATCAGTTTTCTGTTACAGACTACACTCTCTCCCCGACATGCCCGCCATTGTGAGCATATCGCAGGGTTGCATTATTAAGTCCCCTGATCGTCATATCATCTCTAGTCCGACCTTACTCCGTATTCCATCCCATTGGGTATTGGTGGATTTTTTTTTTTGGTGGAGTGAACTCAGTTTTTTGTTTTTTTTTTTAATACGTAAATACATTTTAAATAAGGTGTATTTTAAAATGATGAAGTGTCCTACCCCTCGATTTGGGCTCTTTTGAATGCGTTCTAATGGCTCAACGGGCTAAAAGTAAAATAGTTGGCATAACATTTTGAATGAATGTAAACTAATTTGGAAATATCAACTGAATTAGCTTCGGAAAAGAAAAATGTTTTTCCACGAAACATTATCAAATGATTCATTACAAGAACTTGATGGAGATTAATACTTTAAAGTAAAAGCATTTAATGTAATTTTAGATGCTGTTAGTTTAAATTTATTAGTAAGATTTGAATCAGCTAAAAAAAGTTTAGTGTGTTATGGAGATTTCTAAGTTTAGAAGATATAGAAATTGAAGAGCAAGAAAAAATCGTCTTCAAAATCATTACGATATGGATGAATTATCAATTTAAAGAAGAAATAAAACATTTTAAAAGCATCGCTTCTGCAAATTTTTAGGATACTGATTTTACCCCATTTAATTTTTTTATATAAAATTTACAAATTAAAACTAAGATTCCTTGTTTCCAAATATAATTATATCTTTTAGATTTTTTTGGACTCGCCCTATAACCGTAGCCCCATCAGAACGAACTTTCAGTAATCTTTCTAGAATTAAAAATACATTTAAGGTTTATCATGGCTCAAGAAGGTTAAATGCTCTTGTTATATTAGCTATCGAGTCCAGATTTGCTAGAAACTACGACTTATCTAAAATTATTGAACATTTCGCATCTGCGAAATGTAATTTTTAAAATAACTTGTACGTGTTATAATACGAGTAGTAGTCTAGTATAGTAGTTTGTGCTTTTAGCAGTCACAAACGTGTTTTGTAGATTGTACACTTTCTGTCGCATATGCCTTCCCAATGTAATCTTAGAAACAAAATCCCAGAAAAACGGGACAATATTTTTGTAAAATTCAAACGGTCAGTTAAAATTTAGGTCACTACGGATGTCGGAAAGTTATTAACAACCCTGAAAATATTAGCATATGAAAACTGATAGTTCGTAAAAATCACCCACCAGAATATTTTTATAAAACCTTAATAACTTTCCGCACTTCAGAACAGGTTAAGAAATCATTTAAAAAAAAATTGATACAAAAATATTCAGTAATTTTTCAGGATTTTGATTATAAAACTAGTAAAAGAAATAATCTCTGCGCGATTTTTCAAGACTACGGCCCGTTTCCGTCAGCAGAAGAACGCCCGATTCGAAAAAATCGGAATTTTTCCAATTTTTTTTTTCAACGAGCCGGATGCGATATGGATATCAATCGACGCGTTTTGACTTACACAACACCTTAAAAGCAATCAGTATCGCAAATTTGCTTTCCTTATCGAGATATCTCGAATAGAAGTTTCACTTGGTAGGCGGGACCGGGATAATCGGACCCGAAATTGCTCATCTTCTGATAGAGCCTTTCTCTTTTGAAAAAAACCGATGGCCGAAAGAATTTTCCGGATGGGCCGTACCGTTCTCGAGTTATCGTGCGCACAAACAGACTTTTTTTTTGCCGAAAATCAATTTTTTCTACATTTCATGACATTTTAAGTCATTTGCAGCAAAAAAAAAATTATGCACTTATGTAAACAGAGAAAATACAAATGTTTGACTACACAGATTGAGTAGGTAGGTTACAGTAAAATTCAAAGATTCACTCTTAATCCCATATTGTCTGTATATGTTGTAGTTACGTCAGCTCCCGCTCGAAGAAAAATTAACTTGGGATACAAACGCCAAATCCGTTCGAGTTTCTGAAATTTGTACCTCCGCTCATAAAAATACAACTTCTAAAACTCGATTTATCCCGTTGTGCCTTCATGCTATCTCGAGCGATGAGTCATCAGGATTGTATGTACACTTCATCAGATAGGGCCGGACTCGTTACAACAATAACATTTCTGTGAATTTTGACAGAGTGAGATAGAATATTCTTGGTTGAATATGAATAACCTTTAGTTAGTTATCTAATTACAGATAAAGAATGAATATATACAATAAAAAAAACAGTTTATTTTGTTAATAATATATTTTTTTAATAAAATTGTAAATAGAAAAACAGGTAGAAACGATATTTTTCACCTAGGAAAACCAATATTGTCGCAACTCCTTTAACAATAAACACTATTGTTCAGTAGCAAGAAACATCTAACCAATAATTAATCATAGGGTATTTATGTTACAACATTACACATTTTCCTATTACAAAATCAGATTTTTCTTGACAACTGAACGTAGAACAGATTTTGCAAAACGCATTTTTTAAATTAGTTAAATGGATTTGGTTAACAGAAATAGTCATCAGTTATGTCTCGAAGGAGACTGTTATAGTCATGATTTGCAAAATCTAAATATCAACCAAAGGTTTTACAAAATTGTCTTTCAGTATTCTTACAATGTAAAAAACCAAAAAAAGATAATACAGAAATTACATACTAGCGACATAAGTGTAAATTTTATATTATTATTTTTATAAGTCATCTTTTCTATCTTTGAAACTTTGTGTCTCGATATGTGCTTTTGCGCATTCTATTATCCCTCTTCCACACAATAACCTTCATGTTGTTTTGTCTTACTCTAGTCAGTACTTTGGTAACTCTAAAGAAGCTTAAGGATTCTATTCATGTTGGTAAATCTTGCAAATATATTCCCCGTTTATTTGTACTTATTTTGATATGAAATAATATTCGATATTATCCATATTTGGGAAAGACAATTTTGAATAGCCTTGTAACAAAAATTTTTATGTTTTCGTAAATATACACAGCTTCATAGAAAAAACTATTTTAATAAATAACAAAATTATTTAATTAATAATAAATTAATAGTATTTTTTTGGCTGTTTTAACCTTTACACTAAGAATCCTGAAAACTCACAATTGATACAATTTATTTGATTTTCTGAAAAATTAATAACTAATTAGAGAGAAAATTTTTTGCTGAAGAATAAATCCAATGAAATTAGTTAATTTGAGTGGTACTATATCATGTGGTACTCTTGATCGTCAAAAAGTACGGTGGTACTCTTTTGATAAATGTTTTACCTAAAATTAGTTTCTGGGTACAATGATTATCGATTATTCCATCCACCCATTACAATGAGCCCGATAATGAACGATAATTCTTCAGTGATTTTGATGTAAAATCCCTCACTCTCCTGCATTACCTCCCCTCATTCTCCTCTCTCTCCTTTGTTGCTCTATTCCGCCCCAAATGGCATTGGTGAATTCCTGGCTATAATTTTTGGGATGACCGAAGCCTTAGTGTCTGTGTGGTCCTGTTATGTGTGAATTATTTCACTCTGTTTTTAGTTTATCTGTGATGTCAACAAAGTAAAGCGTTACGCGTCGCCTCTAGCCTCTGAAAGTTCCTCCGTCTCTCTCAAGTTATTTGACTTTTGTTTCTAATCGGTGATTTCAAAAAAAGAACTGACAGTTGCTTAAGGACATGGAAAACATTTATGGACTTTAGAAAGTATCAATTAGATGGAAATCAGAAGGTGGAAGAATTAGCAAAAAAATTTCTATCCGAATTACCCTCGAACATTGATAAATGCTCAAAAAATTTTTAACAACTTTCTCAAGCTTTCGAAATCTGTTATACATTTTTTTCCAAGAATTATCAATTATCTTGGGTAATTACTACTGATAATTACATTAAAATTTGTATCTATCAGCCATAGTAGTATTTTTTCTAAAGGAAATTTCAGGACACTTTGCTTACAACTATATCAAACTTTTTTTGTATAAAAACAAGCAAATTACACTAGCAATATAATTATCATAAAACATTTAAATGAGAATGATTTAATAAATATATTATTACATAAATAACAAATTGAGACAAAAAATTAAAACAAATGTACTAATGGGGATATGCTTTACAATACCTATTTAAAAAGCTCGCATACAAAATTTAAGGCACATACAGCAACCTAAAGTGTTACTGGGTTACATTTTTTTCAATACACGTTTACTATATGCAGTTCTTGAGGATATTGGCCTAAAATTTTACAAAAATTAGTTCAGTTAGTTTTAATCTATAAAATGATAAATGAGCAGCATGGTTTTGTATTATTGCTACGCATCAGACTTTATTGAGTTAGTTTCCAATCTCTAAAAAAAACATAGTTTTAAGTTACTTATAATCTCTAAAATGATAAATGAGCATCCCAGTTATGTATTATCGATACGCTATGAGATTTAAAGTTGACTTTATTTACAGAAAGTTGCAACAGTATGAATAACATAATTTTTCATTCTAGAGATATGATATTAACATATAATAATAACGCTGATATAGTATGTGTACGAAAAGTATTTTGCTTTAGCTAGGAAAAACCTAAGAGATGTGACAGAAAAACAAAGTAGAGATGTAATAAACTTAAAAGTGAATTTTCGTTAAACTTGTTACTTTTCTACAAGTTACCACCACAGTAAACACACACTGTTTCGGAAAAAGTTTCCAAATTCTTCTAAGTGTTATAAAATTTTTCTTGATGATATAATGTTCAATTATTGAAAGGTTAAATATATTCGATAATAAATGATTGAGAGTGTCCGTCAATAAAACTTATTCTTAATTAATTAATGTACCATACAATTTTATTCCTGAGACTCTTACTGTCTGTTTTAAAACAGTTCCACTTATACATATAAAATATGCACTAGAAACTTTAAAACGGGTCAATCAAATAGTATGGAAAACAGCTTCCAGATTCTTTTCATTAAATAATTTCCAATGTTTTGTTTACGATTGGAATTGACTTGGTTCTCTTGACAACAACATTTTTGGCAATTATTGAATCAGTAAATATTTTCGATAACAAATGATGTGTCCGTCAAAAAACTTTAATCTTAAATTTTTATTTCTAGAATTCATACTTTATTTTTTTAAAGCAGTTTTTGAAATTGCTAAATATTTAACAGTAATATTTTGTTCCTTACTACTAATTTTTTGTTTTTCTTGCAATAAAATCAGTTGGAGGTTCTTTTGCTTTAAATAAACCAGAAAATACTGATTCATTTCTAAACATGTCTCCACCTAGTCTTGTAAATTCTATGTGTTCTTCAAGTTTTGCCAATTTAATGGACAGTAGTTGTATCAAAAATGATCCTGTAAGAAATGTTGATTGTTTCGAGACTGTTTTACTTTATATTAAGAAGCTCCCATGTTTCAGAGTATTATAGAAAGTTTCAGCAGCATTAATTCTGATACTCCAGAAAACTTCCTGAATATAGTTACTTTTAGCGGTACCTTTAGGAGGAACCTGAATAAGGATCAAGATAAATATAAAAACTTGAATATAACTTTGATAAATATAGAGAGGAAGATAAATATTAATGTTATGGAAATTAAATAGAAATACATTTTTCGAAAATTTCTAAAGTCTTTAATAAAAATGTTTATAGTATTTTAAAAAAAAATTGATTATTATATAAAAGAAAACTTTTACTGTGTTTTGTGAGGGTGGTGACTTGTTATAATAAAAGGGTATAGTTTACCGGGAGTTCCTCTTTAGGTATATTGAATCTCTACCCCTAATTTATTGGCAAATATCTGTTTTTCTTCATTCATTTTAAAATTTATTTATTTTATTTCGTATATGTGGAACTACGATTTCCCATCTTTTTTGTCATCTTCATCCTCACCTACATTTTCAATCTTTGGTTTATCAGGATCTTCTTCTTCACCTTCTTTCTTTCCTTCTTCCGCCTCATCATTGCTTAATTCTTTTTCTATTTATTTTTCGACAAGTACTTTAATTGGGTATCCTATGAATTGCGAATGTTTTGTGACATTTTCTTTAATTTTATTATTTAAATTAATTCAATAGTACCAAACATTCTAGAATTACCCAAAGAGAATAGATTATTGAATTAATTTTCTTGAAAATCTTTACCATTTGTATATAATAATAATAATATTCGCCCTACATTTTATCAACTTACAGAAGCCAAAGGTTTGTGCAGGGAAGAGACGTCTATTATTATTATTTACCGTGGCGCTCTGGGGCAAACTTACTGAGGATTGATGGCGCCATTTGCAGTTGAAGTTTTGATTGATGTGTATACCAACAAAATTTGCGCTCTTTATATGGTTTGTTTTATAGATATTAATTTAATTTTTCGATTTTCTTTGGAGATGTAAAAGAATTTGACACAGCTTCTGTTAGTTTGAGTTTCATCTTTTGATGTTAAAATGGTTTGTAGAATGTTTGTAACTAAATACTGGTGGATTGATTTGAGTTATCAAATAATTTAATCATAGTTCCACATTTACGAAACCACTGTAAAATGGGTGGAGCAAGACAAATGTTTGCCAATGAGTTTGGGATAGAGACGGAGATAGAGATACCTAAAAAGAAACTCTACTTTTTTATTATAATAAGTTACCACTTCACAAAAATAACAGTAAATGTACACTTTATTCACTTATATAGTACAATAATTTTTTTTATTGATTAAACACATTTCTAAATTTTCGTTTATGTATTTCTTTTAATATAAAAATAATTTATTCGATTCAAGTCTTCTTCGTTTACTATGCAAATCATAAATAAAAAGTTTGCTCAATAGGAAATTGTGTATCCTTAAAAAAATTGAATCGAGTTGGGAAACCCAGACTTGAATAGTCACAATCTTTATATACTACTCTGAATTGTAGAAATTATGCATATATTTAGTGCTTCGATTTAGTTATATATTGGAAACGAAGTACAAAAACTTTTCTTGCAAAAGTAAGTTTAAAAAGTTGCAAATACAGGTTTACATGATTGCTTTTACAAATAGAAAAATGAACAAAATAAATGCAATTTTTCTTGTTTCGATTATCAGATAGTTGTTTGAAACAAAGTATTTCTATAAATAACATTTACCTTCCTCTCTATATAGTTATATTCAAGTTTTTATATTTATCCTGATCCTTATTCGCGTGCCTCTTAAAGGTGCCGCTAAAAGTAACGTTATTCAGGAAGTTTTCTGGAGTATCAGAATTAATGCTGCTGCAATTTTCTGCAATACTCTGACACATGGGAGCTTTTGAATTTTAAAGTAAAACAATCTCGGAACAGTCAGCATTTTATACATGATCGTTTGTGACACAATTACTTTCCATTAAATTGGCAAAAGTTGAAAAACATATAGAATTTACCAAACTAAGAGGAAATATGTTTTGAAATGAATCTGAATTTTCTAGTTTATTTGAGGCAAAAAAACAAGTTACTTACAACATATATTATTGCAAGAAAAATGAAAAAAAAAAAACTAGCAGTAAGAAACAAAATAATATTAATAAACATTTCACAATTCCAAAAACTTCTGCTTTAAAAGAGAAAGTAAGAATCCCGGAAATAAAATTGAAAAAATAAAAGTTTTTGCCGAACACTATCATTTATTATTGAAAATATTTACTGATTCAATAATTGCTAAAAATTTTATTGTCAAGACAACCAAGCCAACTCCAATCATAAACTAAACCTTGGAAAGTTTTTAACTAAAAAAAATCTGGAAGCGTTTTTCCATACTATTAAACGAAAATATGTGCATTTACTGTCATTTTTGTGAATTGTAAACTGTCATATTTGTTGGTAGATGTCTGTATTTGCTCCACCCGTTTTAAAGCTTATAGTATATATAATCGGAAATGCGAAGGAATTGTTTAAAGCTGGTTTAATAAACATTCTACATTCACTTTAACATCCAAAAATTAGTACCTTATAGATTATTTGTATATCTAGAATGAAAAATTAAGATTATTTTGTTTTTTGTACAATAAAAAAGGTTAATAAGCAAAATTATAATATATTTTTCATTATTTGTATCTCTAGAATGAAAAATTATATTATGTTGTTTTTGGGTACAATAAAAAAGTTTAATAAAGTATTTTTCATATTTCGTATTTATAATTTTCCTTTATAAGATCGGATCTCCCCAATTGAGGTTAAAAAATTTAAAAATGAAAACTCGGTTTAGAGACATTTTTAAATAAGTAAAATATACAGATAAGTTTTTGTGCATTTAAAAGTTCTAAAAATATATATTTTAAATAACCCACCAATTTTACAAATATACACAGTGACAAAATATCTACATGCCAATTAAAAAATAATAAATAAAATCAGTACATTTAACATTATTTACGGAATTTTGCGTTAATTAAAAAACCTTTTTCAGTTGATAGGTACCAAATTGATTTGTATTATAGGCAATTAGCCAAAGTCTCTAAAATATCACATTTTTATTAGGACTTTGACGTTATTTTCAATGTCCAATATTCAAACGCAACATAATTAATACACTCTTGATTGTTCAAGTAAGTTTACAATATATTTTTGTACAAATAATTATTCGTTGTCCTTGTCAGCTTGGCGCTCTAGAAGTTGATGATACCTTCCATTCAGATGAAATGGATACAGGGTCAACTACACAAATGGAAAATTACGTGACATAATTATAAGTAATTATGACAAATTTTAGATAAAAATCAATACCATAATACTTATTTTTACAAGTATACATCAAAATATATTGAACTGGTCGGATAATGAAAGCATTTACTATTAATTACCTTATATTACTACTACGGGGAGCGGGTATTCTAGAAGAGGTAGATGGCCTTGGAATACCCGTAGGTCGAGGCAAGCCACTAGCCTTTGGTAGTTGGGGTTTAACAAAGGTGTCATTTAGTTGTACGGCTTTTTCTTTAGACATGGGCTGAACCTAATCAAAAATTTAATAATAACTGATTAGAAGTTACAAATAAGTTAGACGAGAAAAAGTTGACCGAGTGGGGTACTTTTCTTTTAAGTGACTTATTTGTAATAGAGGTACAAGAAAACTAGAGCAAATAATTCATCAGTGACTTATAGACCACTTTATTTATTTAAATTTACCATGCTCAGGACTTTTATAATTAGTATTTGTCGGGTAAATAATATCAAATAAAAATTAGAATACTCACTTCAATTATTCCTTTGCCACCCTCTAAAGTATGGGTCACATTATGATGACCAGGATTTTGAGCGCTCATTCGATTTGAATTGCTAACCAGCGGCGGCGCTTCAGGCAGATTCGAACTAATGGGTCTTAAACTGGTGTAAGATCCTTTTAATTTAGGTCCCATGTTTTTCAGATTGGTCAAAGGGGGAGATGGAGCTTTGGAATTGCCAAGTTTGTACAGGTTCGAGTTTGATCCAGCAATATTTGAACTTCTGAGGTTTGAGTATGAATTGGTTTTGGTATTCTGTGGCTGAACTCTAAAAATGAAGTTTTTTTATTAAAAAAATATATAAATTATTTAACTAATATAGTGTTTACCTGGCGGCTAAAGGTTTCGGACATGTAACTGTATATGTGGACTTCTGATTGGTTTTTATTTTGATATTTAGATGTGGCCCGGTAATGTAATTCATACTTTTTGGAGGTTCTTTTGACAAATAATTATCTAAAGACGTTTTAGACGATTGGGTAGATCTGACGCTTTTGTAGTCATCTGTTGATGATAAATCTGAATCTGATGTAGCTTCTTTAGTAGTTATTGGTGATATAAAATTGTTTTCCCATATCAATTTAGGATTTGCAGATGGTATGGGAGTTGACATTACTTGCTGGAGACCTAAGAATATTAATAAGATTTATTGCCCATTATGTACTACCACCGAAGATTCTAACCACAATTGGGTATAAAAGTATATTTTACAAATTTCCAATGTTTGCAAAATGAACGTATATTCAGCAAATGAAGCGTTTCTCTTAGATGAAAATACAGGTCTGTTTGAAACTTAAGTAACATTTTAAAAATAATCAATATAGACACTGACTAACTTTTAGCCCGTTCCGCATTTTCCAAAGCATTTCTGGAGCGCAGAGAGGACTTTTCCAGCAATAACTCCCAGCAGAAACAACAGGACGCCTCGAAACTTGGGTGACATCTTCAAAAGTAGTAAATATACACACTGACCAATTTTCAACGCGTCCTGAATTTTCCAACGCTTTGCCAGGGTATAGAGAAGATTTTTTCGACGATAAATGCCAGTAGAAAAATTAGTCCTGAGATGCTGATTTCAAAAAAGTATTACATCAAATGATCAATAGGCCCGTTCCATCTTCTTATCTCAAAGTTATGCCCGGTAAATCCCTGGAAAATGCGGGACGCGCTGAAAATCGATCAATATGTATATCGACTACTTTGGAAGATGTTACCCAACCCAAGTTTCGAGACGTCCTGTTGTTTCCGATGGGAAAAGTCCTTTCTGTGCTACGTGAAAGCGTTGGAAAATGCGGGACGCACTACAAATTGGTCAGTGCATATATTAACAAAAAAGTACTTTCTGCGATCCCAGAAGGCGTTGGAAAATGCGAGACGCATTGAAAATTGGTCAGTACATATATTGACTACTCTAGAAAATGTCACCCAAATTTTAAGGCGTTATCACCGGAAAAGTCCTCTCTGCGCTCCAGGAAAGCGTTGGATAATGCGGAACGGGCTGAAAATTAATCAGTGTCTATATTGATTATTTTTGAAAATGTCACCTAAGTATCAAAACGTCCCGTCTTTTCCTCTAGGACCTAAGTCCAGAATCGCTTCGTTTTCTGAATATACATTTATTTTATTATAACTTGAATTTTATGCTTGAAAAAAGATGAGGGAAATAGCATACATTTGTATAAAGAAAAATTAGGTATGTTTTTCGAACAAATGAATTTACTAGTTAGAGTAAGATGGATGGCCATTGTGTTAAAAATAGATATTTTTCAAAAATTTAATACACTTACTTCTTTCCTGCATTTCAACTATTGCGTCGACATCTGCCATATTTAACATTTTATTTGACCCTCTACTACTGCTAGACATGCTGCTTAATCTATCAAGACTATCAGCAGAACCTGCAGAACCACTTAATTTGGAAGATTTCAAATTAGTCATTGTATTTATGTCATTATTTTCCAGGCAATAACTTAATCTAAAAGAATAGATTCATAATTTAGATTCTAAGTTTTAAATAAAAGTTAAATAATATTAAAATTACCTATTTAGATCAGTATGTATTTCTAACGGTTCAGATAAATCTCTTTTGGTGCTTTCTAAACTACCACAGTCTTGAATAAGTGTACGAATCCTATTTGACAGCAATTTTTCTTGAGGCTCCGTCTCTAAGAGTGTCTGACTTTTTTTGATATCAGACTTTTTGAATGTGCAATTTTGTTTTGGGGTAAAACGATATGTTCCATTTGGATTGATATAAGTTTTATTGTCTTCATTATGTTCTATGCTGTTTTTCAGTGTTGAATCATTTTTTTCTAGAAGAAAAAATAAACAATTTTAATAGATAATTCATTAATTTTTTTAAATTGTGTTTTCTAACAAGCAATCAAAATACACTTTTCTATAGACAAAGATTATTGCTAAATTACAAATGCTCTTAATATATAAAAATAAAAAGGTAATAGGTCACAGTATTAAAATTACATTGCAAAAATATAATAAACAATAAATTATCTAAATTTCACATAAACAAAGCTACCTACTAAAATTTTGTTGGAAAAGTAATGAATTGTATGTTGAAAATAATTTGCACAAAAATATGATGCTATAATTGGACACTGTTATGCGTAAATGATCCAGTCCACATGAGAATCCAATCCGCTTGGATCAGTTTTGCTGATTGCATTATCTTTGAATGTTTATTGTGGGGTGGATAACCATTATATTTTTAACAGGATCTTGTACTAAAATGGACTGGATAATTTTGCAAAACAAAAATAGTTCTATGTGAGACAGTTTGGACCAGTTAAATCATATTTTATTATTTTGTGGATTGGATCGTTCATGAATAACAGTATCCAATTGTTGTGCTAACTTTATATAACAAAATACATTGTATCTTGTGTCAATTATCAAATA
This sequence comes from Neocrepidodera transversa, assembly GCA_963243735.1. Taxonomy (NCBI): domain Eukaryota; kingdom Metazoa; phylum Arthropoda; class Insecta; order Coleoptera; family Chrysomelidae; genus Neocrepidodera; species Neocrepidodera transversa. Next base: position 1,391,317 of record OY725338.1, on the reverse strand, counting down.
ATTGATTCAAATTTGTTTAATATTTACCTTCCTCCCTTTGTTTATCAAAAGTAATATCCATGTTTTTATATTTATCTTCAACCTTATTTGCATTCCTCCTAAAAGTACCGTTAAAAGCAACTTTTTTCAGAAAGTTTTCGGGGGTATCAGAATTAATACTACTGCAACTTTCAGTAAAACTTTGAAACATGGGAGCTTCTGAATCTTCTAGTAAAACAGTCTCAGAATAGTCGGCATCTCTTATTTCTCTCAATACAGGATCGTTTTTGATAAAGCTGCTCTCCATTAAATTGGCAAAAGTTGAAGAACACATAGAATTTACAAGACTAGGTGGCGACATGTTTACAAATGAATCAGCATTTTCTGAATCTGCTACCATTTTTTCAAAATAATAACTGCTTGAGGGTTGAGTTAAATCAAAATTAGGCTTAGAATTATCAGTTTCAGATTTTTCTTCTATAACATAACTTTTTGAATCTGAGAGTATAGTAATTGTTTCGCTACTACTTCCATACATATTATCATTATACTGTTCAATACTAGGACGGCTAAATCGCTTTTTTGGACGAGTGAATGTCCTGGTATCAATGTTTTTTTGTATGTCTATGTTGGAGGAAGTTAACCTTGGCAGAATATTCAAATTTAGGCCATTATGGAGCCATTCTTCAACATCACTAATACAGTCTTCACTTGTGTTTGAGGAACACAACCTGTTGAAAAAGGTATATTTTAATATTCGGGAACAAAAATAAAAATCTGAATGTTATACTAGTTCAAACAAGGTTGTTAAAAGATAAATAAAAATAGAACACTTAGTAAATTTTGTACTAAAAATTAATTGCTATTTGGCAAGATGATAATGTCTAAGCAAAAATAACACAAATTAATAGAATGAAATATTCTTTTTACTACATTACATATAAAATATTTATAGAAAGTCAAAATTATTAAATAAAATATAGTAACTTGATAAGTAACTAAAGCCACTAAAAAATGGGACAACTCATGTAATCGAAAATGTAGATAATATTTTAATTGTAGAAATTTACTTTTCTCATTTATTCACATTATGAATAAAGGAAAAAAATTGATATTAAAAAAAACTACGTCAAAACGTATATCTAAAAGTGATGACTAAAAATTATACTGTAGCAACACCTTTTAAACAATATTGGTAAAAAATTGAGTAAAAAATGTAGCTTGACATCCACAAATACATTCACTTGCATCCACTGCAACCATTGAAAGAATGTTTTCCACATTTGGTATGACAAGAATGTTTTTTTAATGTGCAAGTTGTTTTTTATTGGAATGTTTGAAATCAAGGATTCTATTATCCATAACAAGAGTCGTAAATATAAAAACACGGTTTTAAAACTATGTTTTTTGAGAGTTTTAAAACAAATTCGCATGAACTACATTTTAATTTATATTTGTATGTACTTACCAAGATTCATCATTATCAAAATTAATTTTACTAACATCTATAGTTTCAGTTTCTGTAGTATTAAATAAAAGGGGGGAATTTGAATTACTCCTTTGGGCCCTCGTTAATTTTAAATAGTCTTGTAAATTTGGACTACCAGATGACAATTCCATTTTTGGCACAAGATCTATTAACAAATAGCGATTACAACTTTAACTGAAAATAATTAATATTACTTACCGATTACTTATAGCGTATTATTGACTATGCTCTGTATCCTAACTAACTAGTTTAAAATTATAGTAAAAAATGATAGTAAAAAATTAATAGTAAAAAACCAATGCCAAAAATTTTACTTGTTCATCGCACTTTCCAATCTTGACATTTGACATTTTAAGCAAATTGGAGTGTTGCCAATTCAATTGAGAAAAAAAAATTGCCCGAAAAAAGTTTCTGTATATACAAAAAAAGTTTGTGTATTTACAAATATGCTGAATACATTTATGTGTAAGTGTGGACCTGGCTTAAAACGGTACTGTACAGATATAGAAATATAGATTTTCCATGAGTGTATTTCTGTCGCTAGACTCTTGATAATATAGTAATGGAATTCCCAGAAAAGGAAGAAATAATTTTTGCACAGAAATAGAAGAACTATAAATTTATTTCTTATATCATATACTTATTTCAACATCGTTTGACCAACGAGAAATCAGTTTCGACGTAGTTTGACCAATAACAAATCAGTATCCGTCTCATAGTACGCTGTAAAAATTACCAATCACCAACCCAACACATACTACATGTTGCCGTATCTAGCGCAGCATATATCATCCAAGATTTATATACATAGTCTATTCAAAACAAAAACTGTTGTACGTCATCGATGACGAAAAAATAATACGGCAGTGCTACCACCAAATAGAGCACGCAAAAATTCCTTACATGTACGAACGTCACTAATTGGAGGTTTTAGGGATATTGTTTCCAAGCGTAAAGTCCGACAAGGATGTTTTTTTTTCTTGTTACAAATCATCAAATCTTCGATGACGTGCAATGGTTTTTGTTTTGAATTAATTATATAGAGCTAGGCTAAGGTTAGAGAGAGCATGAAAGAGACAGCCGATAATCACAAATTCTCATCGTCCCGAAAATCACCTTTTGTTTTGATTAAAACTCATAAAAATGCATTATAATAGCGTAGTAATATTTCGAAAAGAAAATATTAAATCCATATTTTAATTTTTGTTTATCATTTTTTTTTTGAAAATTATTCAACTTTCAGTGACAATGAATTTTTATTATAGTTCGTGATATGTAATTAAAATAATGATAAAATGGGAATACATATATTATATAAATTAAATGTGTCAACACCGCTTTCTGAGGTTCATTAGGTAGGAGTCCTAATGTAAACATTTAGGATTTATGTTGCATATTTATTTCTCTATCTGATGGAACCAGTGTTGCCAATCTGCGGGTAATTACACGATTTTCCGGTTTTTTCCTGTTTGTGGGTATTCTTGTGGGTATTTCAATTTTGCCGGTAAAAATTCGGGTATTTCCTTCTATCTTCATCGCATGTCAATTATTCACTATTTTGATGTTTTGTGGGAGTGAGGCCATTTCCACTAAACCTAAAAATTACCGCTACAGCTACCTTATTTCTCAAAAATACATAAAAATAGTAATTGGTTTGCATTGGCAACACTTCCATTAAAATCACGTCAGATGTCAAAGTCAAATAAGTAAAATAGAAAATAGCCCTGGCAGCTGAGGCCACATGAAGCAAAGATAACAAGAAGATTATTTATTCTTTATTTCCTTGTTTTGTTGCAATTTGTGGTGTAATCTGTTGAATACATTAAAAAAACCGTTATAACTAATTGACAAACACTTCAAATTATAAGTGGGTAAAAGGCGAGTATTTTGGAATTTCAGGCGTGTAAAATCGGGTATTTTATTGCAAAATTACGGGTATTTTGGTGATTTGTCATTGGCAATACTGCTATGGACAAAGTCCACTAAAAGAAAAAGAAGAAGATCTATTTGTTTTTTTAGTTTAGGTTATGTTTGTACATAGTATAAGTTTGTATGTATTTATTTAGGGATGTCTTCACAAGTAGGTAAAGTTGTTGGCCTTATATTAATTGAACGATTTGGTCCAGTAGTAGAAAAAGTAGGAACATACTTGTACCAATATGGAAGCAGTCCTTTACTTCATATAAAAAAAAGAACAGAATTACCGCTTTCTAAGGTAAACTACAAAATTTGTTTTAGTTATTATTTAAAATATTAATAATTTGTTTTAGGTAAAAGAATCTTTAAGTATCTTAATAAAATACCAATTAGTAACTTTCACATCAAATCAAAATGAAAATTTAGCTAATTACTCCTTAAAGCCGGAAAAGGTTTTTTTAATGTTGCGTTATCCAAAGTACATAAGTCTTATTAAGAAAAAATTTGGAGATTCTTCAGAAATGATTGTAGAAGAATTTTTACAAAGAAGTTATATTACTGCATCGGAAGCTCTAATAAAAGTGCATGAGAGGTTATCAAAAAATAGCGACGTTGTTATTTCGTTTGGTCAGTTAAAAAATGAATTTGCGAGTTTGGTTAATGCTAAATATTTGATCAAACTACCTCAAAATGAAGACGCAGAAAAACCAGTTCCTAAATTAGTTTCTCATGAGAATGAAATGTATAAATTACCTCCTATAGACTTAAATCGTATTCAGCAGTATAAAAACGGTGAACACGTTATTTTTCCAGATAAGGACATTTACTGGCAAATAAATTTTGATAGATTTCATCAAGATATGAGGGATAAAATAATTGTTTCAGCTTTTACTAAAAAATTTGATGAAAATGCAGGGGAACTAGTAAAAATGTTGTTACAACAAATGTATATCAGGACAGAACCCTGGGCTGACGTATCTAATCCAATTCCAATTTTGGAAATTAAAGATTTGTGTAGAAAGCAGAAAAATTTGGGTCAATTAAATATTTTTTTTGATCAATATGTTAACATAATCGGTAGGTATTTTATAATAAGGTAATGAACCAGAAATCAGTTTTGATTTATTCGATAAATATAATTGTAACTACTTATTATATTTTTCTTGACTCAGCTGAACTACAATGTTACTTTTAGAACAAGATCATAGTAATCTTATTAGAAAGGCAGGAGAAGCAAGCGGAGGATCATTTCAAATACATCTAAAAGAAGCATATACCCAGTTTGCTTGGGAAATAGTAGAACAGTGCATTATGGAAAAATTTGACTCAAAAGCTTCTAGAATATTTCGTTTGGTTAAACAAAAACAGGTATTTACTAATTCTATTTATAATTTTTGATAATTGTCAAATTGAATAAAAACTAGATATTAATGAGCTATTCTTACATTTCAGTATATAGAACCAGATATGATTCAAAAATTAGCAATGATTCCAGCAAAAGAGGCGAAACGACTGACCTACCAACTTTTAGAAGAAAATTTTATTCACATTCAAGAACTTCGAAAAGCTTCTGTTGGTGGCAGTGGACCAATTAAATCTTTTACTTTGTTTCATATTAACCTGGAATTGGTTGTCAGAATGATATTAGAATTATGTTATAAAACTCTTTTTAATGTTATAACGCGGAGAAACCATGAAAAAGTAACAAACAAAAGAATTATAGATAAAAAACAAAGAGTGGATACCATTGCATTAGGGATGAGGTCACAAGGGGCAGCAGAAGAACAACTAGCTGAGGTAAGATCAATTTTTTTATTTAAAATTTGAAAATCATTGATTTTTTTTTATTTTTTAGATTGAAGAAATGATCACGCCGCCAGAAAGAGAAATTTTGGAAAAAATCGAAAAAACAATGAAAAAGTTAAATACTGTTGAATTAGAAATTGATGATACTATTTTTATGTTACAAATATATTTAAAATACCGCTAACTCATTGTTTGGATCTTAGCCGAACAATTACGAAATATACAATTTACTTCATTTGCTGTCCAGTTAGGTAATAAACAAACAGCAATAGGAAAGAACCACAAATGTACTCTAAAGGACTAGGTCATGTTCGAAATAAAAAGGTACACAAGTAGAATAACATTTATTGAAGCTATTTTGTATTAACTAATGTTAAAAATAAGGACAGAATAAATCAAAAACTTATTATTATAAACAATTAGTTATAATTACTTTTAAAATGCATAAAAAAAAATTAAAACACATAAATTAAACATATGGAGATATTTATCATTTTCTTCTTATATAACATGTTTTAGCTGTAAAAAATAGAAACATTTAATAGAAAAATAAAATTTAACACTACATCAAATAAGGATAAATAAACAAATTGCTGTTTTTTTTTAGTTACATGCATTTTTGTACCAAGACAAATTTTATTTTTCTCCTTTTCAATCTTGGTATATATATATATATTCTAAATCTTCTTGGGAAAACTCAGAATTATATAAGACAAACGTAATACACAAACCAATGATTATAAAAGGTCAGTTCGCTGTGTCTCCATTACTTATAATAGTGTACATATACACTAGAGTAGATCGTGTAACACTAATATTGTACGCTGATTTCTGGTGTACCCTACACTATGTTCGTTGTTAAAATGTAGCACAATAATTTCAAATAAATTTACCACAAAATCCTAAGTGTTACACTTGATTTGGAGGAGGTGTGAGAAGTGTAGTGTAAATTGTGTGAAGTTAGGTGTTTTTTGTAAAAGCTTATTGTTTTCTTGGTTCAATGTTATGGATTATCCAACAAAACAAGCAGCTTTGGTTAGATCTCAGGATGGTCTACCTATAAAGGGAGAGGATGGACATATGTCTCAATTTATATGTTTATTTTTACATTTTAATTCATCGAAATGTTTGTAAAAGTACATGGATTTCATTATATTATCACCCAGATGAAGCTAACAAATTAAGTGAAGAGGACTTGTGTGAGTAATCCTAATGATCGTCGTCAGACGAAATCGTTATGGATTGGTCGTTCTAATTCATGAAACTATCATTTCATCATCAATGTCCATTTTAAAATGTTTTAGAGATTCACAAACATAAGCATAAGATAGAAATCAACAAAATGAGCACGAACAGATAGTGAATTTATTACACTCGCCTCCACTACACTTATCGACAAGTGGAATGTTAAAAGGTCTAGTGTACAATATTAATTTTATGCAGAAACAGCGAATAGACTTAAAGTTGTAGGTAAAAATCATTTTGTAAGAAATTCTACTGTTGTATACTCTGTATACAATTCACACCCTGTATAAACAGCTGCATGTTTAAAGGAATAAGAAACTAAAAATATATACTTTACCTGTTTGTCCGATTTTTTTCAAAATAACGACTTCGATCTCCTCCTCTTTGTTTGTGGTTTATATTGGTTTTCATTTTCATTGCCAAAAACATCGTCAGACATGATCATAGATACATCTGTGGACATGACTGTGGAAAATATTTCTTCCTTAAAGTCGCCACTACTTGTTGTAAATGGTCCATTTCTTACAATTACAGGTGTTGAACTTTTATTTTTCACTATATCTTCTTCTAGTAAATAAGGATTATTTTTCACTATACCTTCTTCTAGTAAATATGGATTAGCTAACCTAAATCGAGCCAAACTCGTTTTTGTTTGCTTTACAACAGGACACTGTTTCCTACGGGGCGGTGTTCTATAAAATCTGTATATTTTTTTTACTTGTTTTTTCTCTTTCTGTTCCATTTTGTAAAGAAAAACTTTCAAACTATCAAGTAACCGCTTTCAAGTAGGAATGTTCGATCTAAATCGATTATTTACAAGGTCGTTGTACAAGGTCGATTTTTTACATGCGATTCTCGATCTTTTCATAAGCGATTAATCAGTATATCGAATCTTTCTTACAAAATCGCTCAAATAAAGATCGGATGTTGCCAAATCGCGATATCTTTATAAATATATTAAATTATAAATAAATAGATGATTTCCTTAAAGAAATGTTTTAAGTATTTTTGTTTCGCTAACTTAAATAAAATTGTTTGTATAAAGATTAAATTAAGATCGATTTTTAAGATTAAAGACCAAAAAAATCTCAATCGATTCAGAAGATCGATCTTATGGAAATAATCGCACGTCCCTACTTCCCAGTGCAATTTGACTGTATATATAAACAAATTAGGATTTCCGATCTCGATTCGACCTTATCCAGAATCGATCTTTTGTGACGCGATTTTTGACTTTTGGAATCGATTTTTTTAAATTGAGATCGATCTAAAAATCGGAGAAAATGGATGAGATCGTATATCGATTCTTTTGTGTAGATATTTCTAAAATTAAATAAAACTAATACATGTTTATTGATTCCACTGCTTGTTTTAATAAAAAATAAATTCAAGTTTCGTATTTTTTTGATTAGTTTCATTTTGGATCCTATATTGATTCGATTTTCATGAGATCGATTTTTAGTCCATCTGATTTTTCCTAAATCGATCTTTAGGCGAGTTCGGCAATTACATCCAGATTGATCGGAACCATTAAGATCATTCGTTTATGACAGCTATAGGGACATGTATGTCGTTTTATCCGATTTTATGTCGTTTGGTCGGAGCAATAACTTAAATTTGAAAAAATGCGAATTTTAATTGTCTATAACTTCAAAACTATTTACTTTAGAATATAAGTGTAAGAGGTTTTTGAAATCAATTTCTCGGGTCGAGTCTAAAAATATAAGAAAATATAGGATGTTCCATTAAAAAAAATATGACGTACAGATGTTTCACTTTAGTGCAGCACCCTGTATAATTTAAAATATTTTTATAGTATTGTCTTTTTTGATATAAATCTCACTGTGAAAACAGATTTTAAAAAAAGTGTTCAGTTTTTGGTCTACAGACCGAGGCGTTTTACTAGTTTTTATACCCATAAGACTTTTGTGCTATGAATTTACTATTGGTCAAGTCGTGTTCTGAAGTTCACTACCGAGATGGCATTATCATGAAGTTATGTCACATCTGTTTGTTCTGTGATGTGCGTCAAAATTTAGTGTCATTTGTCAATTGGGGTCACGTGACCACGATCGACATTGGAGAGGTTTGTGACCACGAGGTTTTAATAATCTTCAAAAATTGTATATTTAGTTTCACCGGGTTTAAATCAATCAAAGATTTAGTGAAAAATTTGCAATGCCCTCTTGTAACCCGTTACCACCGAAAGAAAATGCTTTATTTAAAAGAATTTTGGTTAGTATCTGCATTCCGAATCCTTAACAATTCAAATTCTGGGCAAAACAAACCTTTTTTAAAATGTTTTATTGCTTCGTTTTAGAATTATACCCTGTATGATCCTAGTGATAAGTCTCCTTTTATACTTACACCAATTCTTAATGTTTATTTTTAGCCTTAAAAAGAGAAGTGTTACATTTTTAAAGTACCCATCACTAGGTTTGGTTAGGGATTATCTATAATTATTTTTTAGCAATTGTATACATAAAGATGTTCTTATAATTTACAGAGATGTTACGAGCAAAAACAGTACAAAAATGGTTTAAAATTTGCCAAGCAAATCCTTTCAAATCCTAAATACACAGAACATGGAGGTTAGTTATATTCTACATGAATCCTATCATTAAAACTAATTTATTTGCCCGTTTTAGAAACCCTTGCGATGAAGGGTTTAACCCTTAACTGCTTAGGAAGAAAAGAAGAAGCATATGAGTATGTTAGAAGAGGTTTAAGAAATGATCTAAAGTCTCATGTTTGTTGGCATGTTTACGGACTCTTGCAGAGGTCAGATAAAAAGTATGACGAAGCTATTAAATGCTATAGGAATGCTCTTAAATGGGAAAAGGATAATATTCAGATTCTTAGGGATTTATCATTGTTACAAATACAAATGCGTGATTTAGAGGGATATAGGGTAAGTAATAGTTATAAATATATTTATCATGTTAATATTTAGAAAATTTAATAATCTTGATTATTATTTTGTTCAAACTAATGATTTTTTCAGTTTAATTAAAATACTGATTTAGTTATAATCTAATATATTAGAATCGTAAGTATAGGTAGAAAGGACAACAAAAATTAATTACTGTTTATATCAAACTTTAAAAACTTGTCATTTTTTTTAGTATAGAACATTATTATATAACACTTTTTTTTCTATTTGTAAAGGTGTTTTTGTTCAAAGTCTTATAATTTCACTTTTTAAGTCATCTAAACAAAATTCATAGAAACATGCTTTTTTTATTAAAATATTTGTTATATTCAAGAAATATTTATTTATTTGTTTTTTTTTTTTAATAAATTATTTTTTTAGGACACAAGATATCAGTTGCTTATGCTTAGACCTACACAGAGAGCTTCCTGGATTGGTTATGCCATGTCTTTTCATTTATTAGAAGAATACAAAAATGCACTGAACATATTAGAAACATTTTTAGAACAACAGGTATAATATTGTGTTTAATTTTTAACATATATTATGAGTAGCTTCGAAATTTTAATGTTGATAAGAATTTCAACTAAAATTCTACAAAAGAAAAGTAACTTGTAGTTATATCTACAAAAACAATAATAATTTATCAACTCATGTTGACATACATAATTTGACTAGTTTGTTCATTTAATAGTATTACTAAGTTACAGCATTACAATTTTCAATAAACTCGCAGACATTATATTAAAGAACAAATTTTCTTTATTATGTTTTATTATGGCGCATTTCTAACGTTATTTTGTTATTAAAATTATATATAAATGACTTCTAGCATAAATTTCTTCTAATACTACAGCGCATTTAGAATGGTGCTAAAAGATCTACAAAATTAAAATGTATTCACTTAAATATTTCAGAATTACTTTTTATATTTTCTTTTTAAATTTAAGTAGTTACACATTTTAGATCCATTGTATTTTATTTCTTTGTGACTTATTTCATACATTTGTGTTAAAAAATCAATAAAATAAGTTTTTGTATTTTTAGAAAGGCAGCAATTTTGACTATGAACATAGTGAACTTCTCCTCTACCAAAATCTTATAATCCAAGAATCTGGTGATACAAAAGAAGCATTGAAACATCTTGAGTCCTCCCAAAACCAAATAGTGGATAAATTAACATTAAAAGATAACCTAGGCGATTTAAATCTTAAACTTGGGCAGTTTGATAGAGCTGCTGAATGTTATGAAGAACTGATACAAAGAAATCCAGAAAATACAATTTATTATAATAAATTAATTGCCGCTAAAAGGTTTGTAAGAGATATTTATATTATAATAAATAATTGTATACTTTTTGTTTGACCATTTTTCTTTTATCATTAGATTGGAGAACAGTCAAGATATAGTTGAATTTTATTTGAAATACTCGGAAAAATACCCGAGAGCGATGCCACCCAGAAGACTGCCTTTAAACTACGCCACTGGTGATGAATTTAGAAAGTTGGTTGACAAGTACATGCAAAAAGCCTTATCCAAAGGAGTACCTCCTTTATTTGTAGATTTACGAAGTTTGTACTCTGATAAAACGAAAATAGAAATAATCGAGACACTCCTACTTCAATATGTTGAAGTGTTGAAGAAAACGGGGAAATATGAATTGGAGGTTTGTATAAATATTTTATTACACTATAGTTATAATTACAAATTCATAAATTAAAACAATATAAAATGAAAACGTTTGATCTCAAATAATTTAGTTATTTATTTTAGGTAAATAATGGTCCAAAGGAACCTGCTAGTGCTCTTTTGTGGGTATATTACTACTTGGCGCAACATTTTGACTATTTGAAGCAGACAACAAAGGCGTTAAGTTATATTGACGCTGCTATTGAACATACACCTACACTAATAGAGCTTTTTGTTGTTAAAGGAAGAATATATAAGGTAGGTAGGAATTAAATAAAGAGGGAGGGTTTATTTGCTCTGTACGAGAAGACTGAGCATTGTGACAGCTGATGTTAGCATCTGAACTATTGTACTGAACATTTGTCGACGGACAATTGTTCAAATTATTACGAAAATCGTTGTTAAATGTCAATTACGGCATTTTTTTTCGAATGACTATTTATTACTGAGTCTTGCAGTCGACAAGTGACTTGTGTGTTTTATTTACACGGTAAAGTGAGAAACGACGAAGGCGATGTAACCTTTTCCATAATGTCAACAACAATATGGAAAACTCTCCGAAGTCCAGCAGAAATTTACTGTGTGGTGGTTTGTCACAATAATAGTTTTAAATAGAATAGAATAAAATTTATTGATCTCATATTTAAAAATTTAAATTTAATTTCAAAAATTAAAATTAAAACGTCTAGCTGAAACTAGAACAATTAGCTTAAGATATAAATTAAAACAATCAATAATTCAAATTAGGATTAAACAAAGTATAGGTATGTTGCAATTTAGACATTCAACGAGTATTTTCAAAGTATTCTCAACAGAATATGGACACATATCAATGAGTTTTTAGTTTTCTTTTTAAATTTATCTACAAATTTATAGATGCTGATACGGTATAAGGAGATCTGATTTATATCTTGTGTCATGAGCATGAATATCACTTTTCCTTAAATAATTGTCGACATGAATCTACACATGAGATGTTTGAAATATACTTTAGAATTCATTTATCTGACAAAAGGACATCTGTAGCATGAGGAGAACTCCTCCAAGTACAAAATCCATAACTAATCCCAGACTGTATTTCACTAAAATAAAATGAACGAATATGATTTAAATTTAGTGTTTACATTTAATTTCTAATTTGAAAACATTTAGAATTAAACATATTTGATAAATTAAAGGACAAATCTGAATCAAATTATACTCCCAGAAGCTTTATATTTTTTTAAATTTTTTTTATGTTCGAGTTGTCAATACATCGAAGTTTTTTTTTCGAGGATGAATTGAAATGAAATTCGTTTTACTTCTGCCAAGTGCTTTTGCTAAAACCTCACTTATTGTTACGAAGTTAAGGATTTAGATTTTTAATTTGCAAAAAAAAAATATTTTCGTTTTATTAAATTTATTTGACCATTTTTTAATACATTCTAAGGCCAATTTAATAGAAATAAATTGAATAACGATTACGAAAACTAAATAAAATAATGCAATTTTCACTTCTACATTCTAATATTTTTTTTCAGCATGCAGGGGATCCTCAAGAAGCTTACAAATGGCTGGACGAAGCGCAGGCGCTCGATACAGCTGATCGTTATATCAATTCTAAGTGTGCTAAGTACATGTTACGCGCCGATTATATCAAAGAAGCTGAGGATACTTGCGGCAAATTTACGCGAGAGGGCGTTTCCGCCATGGAAAATTTAAATGAGATGCAGTGTATGTGGTTCCAGACTGAGTGCGCGTTGGCATACCAAAGGTTGGGCAAGTACGGGGATTCTTTGAAAAAATGCCACGAAATCGATAGGGTATGTACAAAAACTCGCTATTTAAAAATACTTCTATGTTGTATTTATTCTTCTTTTTTAGCATTTTTCGGAGATAATAGAAGATCAATTTGACTTCCACACATACTGCATGAGAAAAATGACCCTACGTTCGTATGTCGGCCTCTTGCGGTTAGAGGACGTGCTCAGGGGTCATCCGTTTTATTTTAAAGCGGCAAAATGCGCCATCGAAGTCTATCTACATCTATTTGACGATCCACTGAAAGACGAAAGTGCTGAACAAGAATTAAATACAGGTAAGTGAATTTATTTAAAATATTTATTTCATTTTCCACAAGACGGAAAAAATATGATATATGAAAAAGAATTGTCTTTAGCGATGGGTGTATTTGTGGTATTTTCTATTACAAAAGTAGAATATTATAATAATGAAAGTTTCTTTTTACAATGATTTAAATTTATATGTTTTGCTCACTTGTCATTGACATTTTCTTATCCCTATAAAAACTAGTTATAAATATTTTATACTTGAAAATTTTATGAAGGGAAAAATGATATTTTGTTTCAGTAAAAAGTGTAAATCATTTTTAACTGAAGACTTAAAAAACTTTATTTTACATTTAAAACGAACTTTACGTTATAATGGCTGAATTAAGAGTGAACAATGTTACAATTAACAGCTATTTATAAACTTTACAAATATGTTTAGTCAGCAATTGCTGATTAAGGGGATAGGACAATTTTAGCATTTTTTTTTTTAAATTGATATTTGAATATAGGAGGTCTAAATGTACCGTTTATACCACTTTGTTATTTTTTTAAGACAAACCTTAAAGCTAAAAATATCCTCTTATTTAAATTACGCGGGCTTGATGACGTCATACCAGAAGCTTTGCCTACGTCACATATTGTATCGATAAGGAGTGTCTACTCAATTACTCGTAGAAATTATTCGATGTGTCATTGATAATCGAATTGTTAAATTATGAATACGTTATTTGCAATGATTATTAATGACACCTAATTAAGTTTATAAATCGGAAAATTGATAATAGTTTAAAAGTCCGAAAGATGGAGCGACATTCATCTGAAAAAAATGTGAAATCATAACAGATACGGATATTCTATTCAATTTTAATAGATTTTTCTAGTGACTGAAATGTTATACCAACATTAGTTATATCACCGAATAAACTCCCCAGATCAGTAATTACGTCACTTATTTTAAGAAATCCTCATTTAAAAAAAAAGAAGTTTATTTGGGGTGGGTTTTGATTTGTAACCGAATTAATATGATTAAGATTAAAAATCCCATAAATCTTACTTATTAAAATCGTCCAATGGCTTTTCTCTCAATATAACTCGTGATAGGGATAATGGTTGCTGAGTAGTCAATATATAAATTAATTAATACTGGGAGTTGCAGCAATATCCGAAAGAAAACATTAAAGAATGTCCAAGCTTTCGGAAATTTATTCAATTTTTTTTCATTATCAGAAAACTAGAAATAAAGTGAAAATTTGTGTGATTACGATATGGCTGGTAAAAATATAAAAATGATATGATAACTGGTTTTTTATTAACGAAATAATTTGTCGTAAAGAAGGAATGTAAATGAAATTCAAAAAAGAAATATATTATATTTTTATTTTGTAATTTTTTATACGATTTTTTGTACCGTAGATAAGTGGTATAATTTATTAATCAAAACAGGCTGTCAACGTTATTAAATTTCACAATTTTTTTATATATATGACAGAAAAAATAATAATTAATCATTAAAAATAATAATTAATCATTAATTACAAATTAAAATATTTACTTTTGTTCTGTTTTGTATACTCCATATAGATATTTTTTTGACAGCTACTTATTTTTATTAAAAATTTTGTGCTCTATACTATCATAATTAGCATATTTGTACAAATTACTAAAAGAGAAAATTTATTCTAATATAAATACATCATAAAATGAATATTGTCCTTCACTTAAAAATATACAAATCATTTTTTACCTCTTTATCACCATAAAAATTCACGATCACAGACCAAATTGAAAAATAGGCACTAGTAATTCAAAAATAAATTTACAACACACACACATATATACCATCGCTTCATCTATCTACAGTCTCTTCGTTCCTTCTCCGCCTCGCCTTAGAATAATAAAAACCGACGCCTTGGTCCTTACGTTGAGCTAGCTGCGGTGTCAAGAAGTAAAAATGGGCTCCATCGTCACCTGGCAACTGATAGGATATAAAGGATCCATCATCGGATTCTCTGGAAGGTACTTCTATGGGTATGGCCTTAATAATCTCGGGATTAGTTTTTATAGGCCTGGATGAGTATCTGACCACGTTGGGGTAATTAGGCGAATCTTTAACGTGTATTACTTCTGCTTCTGGATTAATATTAGGCCTGGGATTGACATAATTTACCAAAGTATCACTTTCCAGGGATATCGGTCTCTGTATATAATCTTGATTTGATTCTTCTCTTGGTATAGGTGTTGTACCACCCGGCAGTTTTCTACCGAACATGGTAAAATATGTTCTAGTTCTATCATCGAAATAGTTTTCATCAGGCTTCGTGTAGTAGCCTTGATAAATAGGATTTGGTGTAGCCTCGAATGAGTACTCTGATATAGGTCTTGGAGTAGCAACATGCTGTAAATACTTAGGTCTAGATGTTACCTCTTCGTTATAGTTAGGCGCAGGGGTGCTAAATTGAGGTCTTTCAGTAGTATGTTGGTAAAAATATGGTCTAGGATTGCTTTCATACTTCGGAGCTTCGGTGGGAATAATTTCAATGGCTTGTTGTATCTCAACTGTATATTTTGCAGGTATAGGTTGAAACTGATCTTGTTGGTTTATCTGAGGCGAAGGTTTAAAATCGCTTTGGTGAGGTTGATAGTTCTCTGCCTGGAAGCTAAATTGGTACACAGGTTTCGGTGAGGGTCTGTAGGTAGTTCTAGGTGTGGTGTAATAAGTTTGAATTTGATTTTGCAGCTTGTTTATGTGTATATTGAAACTATCCTGATTGACAGGTTGTTGGATGAATCTAAATCTTGGTTTTTGAGTGTTGTACGGCTTTGCGGTAACATAAACATATTGCGGTCTTCTTTGTCTCATCGGTGCTATAGGCTTCGGTCTCACATAGTACGGCTCATTGACATCTGTATATATATTTGTTTTAGGAACTCTGCTAGGTATTTCGACTTGTTTATTTTGCTCTTCATAGAAATAGTACTGCGCGGGTCTACGCGTTGTTTTAGCTGATTTACTTTTTCGTAAGTTTTCGCGTTGTTCAGTATCTTCACTTACTGAGTTGGTTTCTATGTCGTGTGATGTGGTTTGGAAACTAAGAGGTACTTGTGTTGTAGTAACAGCTATTTTGTTTAATTCTGGAGGCCCATAGTTTTTAAAAGGTTCGTTTGGTACCTCGTTCTCGTAGATATAGACTTTAGGAGGTGTAACAGGTTTAAGGAAGGTAGTTCCTGGTTTTTTGCGTGGAGTAGGACGGAAATTCTGCTTATGAGGAGGAGTGAAAATTTCTGGAAGAACGGTAACCGATTTAATAGGAGGTGTAGTAGAGGTAATCGGATTTAATTCATTTCTATTGTGATCATGTTTTACAGGGTAAATCTTGACTGTTCTTTGAGGAGAAGTTGGCTTTTTAGTCGTAGATTTTGAGATGGTTATAGTCATTTGAGTAGTCGTAGGTTTTCTGTACCGAATAGGCTTTCTAGTTCTGTGCGAAGTAGAGTCGTCATCTAGAGGAGCGAAGAAATTGGGAGGTGGAGGTAGAATAATGCCGGGTACTAGAGGTCCAGGAGGTACTAAGGATTTGTTATATTTAGGGTAAAAAAAGCTGTATGGCGGCGGATAATAAATCGACGGGTCGTCGTAGTCTGGGTAATCTGATTGGTTTCCTGGTGGTGGTAACACGACTGCGCCTGGAGGTAAATAACCTAATGAGGGGGGCAATGTGCCGTTCAAGAGGGAAGGGGGGAACGGCATCCCCGCTGGATACTCCCCCGGAGGGTTGAAAGGTACTGACACCGCAACTGGCCGGGCAGTAGTGTTGGGCGTATCGGTATCGTTAGGTTGGCCGATGAATGACGGGATGAACGGTGGGTAACCATCGGGGGTTGGTATGGCGTTAAAGGCTTCTTCGTACGTTCCATTAAACGTTCTCGTAAAGTTTGTGCCCACGATTTGGAGGGGACCGTTCTCTTTAAGCTGGACAGGAAAGGGCGGCGGGACTTTTGGGTTTTTAGGAATTTTAACCTAAAATAAACAGAATATGAATGGTAAATAATCGCTAAAGAATAATTTTTAACACAAACCTGGTGCAACGGAGCTTTGTAGTTATCTAACGGAGCCCAAGGCGACTCGGCGTTATCCCTCCTATCATCGTGAGCCGGGAAACTACCGCCTCTTAATACTAAGAGGTGATTTTCAGCCAGCCAAATCTCGTTTTTATCTAAACCGCCCAAATTTTTTATATTGTCATTAGGTACTTCGCGATTAAATTCATAACTCAATATAGCCGGCCGTTTCGGAGGTTTACTGAACAGCTCGTTTTGTATAAGTCCATATTTACCTAAAACGAAAACAAATTTAATAAAAACCACGGGTCAAAAATTTCGAATCGGTACTGTGATTTAATTTTCTATATAATATTTTTGATTTTGGCGTTAGTAGTCTGTTAGCCACGTTAGAATTTTTAACAATTTTTCTCATATTTTTAAAGATCCAATTTGAAATTATTTATTGATACATACAATATCCGAAGCATATAAACAGTAATGGTATGTTTTAAATGCATTCTCAAGGAGAAACCCAATTATACTTTCTGATTTTGTGCTTTGTGTCTCTGTTACATGCTTCTTTGTTTTTTCAAATTGTTTTAGAATCCTTCCAACTGATTTTTTAATAACTTTCTTATTATTCTTTTAAAACAACTCAATATTTAGTATGGTAATTCCTATAAAATTGTTACAATCAGTACTCATTTTTTTTTTAATAACTATTCCTATTTCTTGATCTTTTGGTATTCTCTTTTTCCCAAATTAGATTTTAGCACTACGTAAGGCCTTTTTCTAGGTTTTTCTCTCAGCTCTACTTTCCATATTTAATAATTTTCCTCCACCTATTCATATTTTTCCTTGTCATTCTTTATTTCTTTACATGTTTTTGGATTTGTTTAATATTGTAATACAAAAAATTACATATTCTTATTTAGTTGTTATTCCTAATTTAAATATCTTATTTTTTTTTCAATAAAAATATGTGAAAATTATAACAATCAGGAAACTTCTGAAAAAAAAATGAACTTGAATAGAAATAAAAAAAAACGAGGTGATTCTTCGAATACGATGACATTTTCGGAAACTAAAATATTTTATTGATAAATTCTTTTAATTTCCACCGAACCAAAACCATAATTTGCTTGTTACAAAAATTAAATTTACCATCGGCTATTTGTTGAGACAACGTTTTGGGCTTGTCATCATCGGCGTTCGTTTTGTTTTCTTTCTTGTTGCTTTTGTAGCCTGCGTTTTTCTCACCGGCAGCTTCGACTTTTAGATATTCGCTATCGTCCGAGTCAATTGTTCGAAGATGGTTTGTGACTAGATTTCTTGGTTTATTGGTTTTTTTTTGAGCCGTGACTAACGTAAGGGTAATTACTAATAGGACTAATGGTATACGGTGACCAGGCATCTAAAAAAAAACAAGAAAATAGATTAATAATAATAATTTAGTTAATATTCTGGCTTTATAGGTTCTGTGTATTTTTATTAAGATTGATTGGTAACTAATTAAACAAACTTCTATGAAAATTGAAAATCTGAAAGATTTATTTAATTTATTACAATTATTATTTGTCAGAGAAGGAGAAAAAATATCTATTAAAACAAAAGTATCTCCTAATCTTAAAATTAAAAATATTCCTTAGACACTCCCAAAATGTTTCTGACACTACTAGGTTTAAAATTGTCTTATTATATCTAAAAATGTCTAAAATTGACTTAATATGTCTAAAATTCGCTAAAAACGTCTAAAATAAATTAAGAATCTTTTGTGATCTAGAAATGTTAAACATTTTTATTGTAAAACACCTCAGAATTCATCTAAAATTATGCAAATTCTATAAAAATTTCAAAAATCACTTATGACCCAATAATATAAATATTTATAAAATCATTCACAATTAGTCTAAAATCGTTCTAAATTGTCTAAACTAACAAAAAAAAGTCTAAAATCAGTTCTTTTCAAAATCGTAAAAATTTATCAAGTCTTTTAAAATTGTATTATAGATTACGTAACAAGTGCGGTAAGAAGCCTTACACGATTTCGAAGGTTACTGCACGATCTAAAATCATTTAAAAACGTCAGAAACTTTTATAAATTTTATAATAATGTCTAAATTACACGAAATTATTTCTCTTTTTCAAAGAATCGTTTAAAATGATCTAAAATTGTTTAAAATGATTAAAAATCGCCTAAAATGATCAAAAATTGTCTAAAGGATCAAAATTCGCCTAAAATGATGAAAAATCGTTCTAAATTTTCTAAAATAATTTGAAATTGTTTTAAATAGCATAAAGTCGTGTAAAATCTTCCTACTATTGATTTTTTTCCAAAAATTGGCCAAAATTATAGAAGTTCTAAGAATAAAAAAAAACTTTCTAAAAATTGTCTAAAATTGAACATATATACTCAATTTAAAAATTATTAAAATTTTATAACTGTCCATTTTTTTAAAAGAAATGTTCTAAAATCGCTTAAAATTAAAATTATAGTTCTTTTAATAATCCTAAAAAATGTTTAAAACCATCTAAAATTACACAAAATTGTGTAAAATCGTATAGATTTTTCTACTAATTTTCCAAAATAGTTTACAATCAGCTTAAATGATGTTAAATTACTGTAATTGATTAACAAATTTGTCTACAATTTCCAACAATTGTCTTAAATTTTTTAAAAGAAATGGTCTAAAATTTGTTAAAATGATCTAAAATCGGCCAAAATTATAGAAGTTTTTCTAAGAACAAAAAAATGTCTAAAGCCTTCGAAAAATTGCCCAAAATTGTCTAAAATTGTATAGATTATTCCACAAATTTTCCAAAATTGGTCTAAAATCATAGTGGTATTTTTTTTCCAAAAATTCTTAAATTTTTAAAATCTAAAAATGATCTAAAATCGTGCGATAAAATTATAGTTCTTTTAAAAGTCCTAAATAATGTCTAAAGCCTATTAAAAATTCTAAAAAATGTCTAACGCCTTCTAAAAGTTGCACAAAATTGTCTAGATTTTGCCATATACTGTTTAAAATTGTGTTTATACATGTATTGTCTCAAGTGGAAATCGTCTACAGTTCTTTTGAAAATTGTAAAAAGTTGTCTAAATTCTTCTAAAAATTGTTCTAAATTGTCTAAATTTGTTTAGCTTGTTTCTAGAATTGTCTAAATTTTTTTAGATTTTTTTAAGAATTGTCTAAATTGATTTAATATCAAGAAGGTTCTAAAAGGTCTCTTAATTCTTCTATAAATTGTCTGAAATTGTGTTTTGTTCAGATTTTTCAAGAATTATCTAAATTCCAATATCATGGAGATTCTTATAAAAATTGTAAAAAGTTGTCTAAATTCTTCTAATAATTGTTCTAAATTGTCTAAATTTGTTTAGCTTGTTTTAAGAATTGTCTAAATTTGTTTAGATTTTTTTAAGAATTGTCTAAATTGATTTAATATCAAGAAGGTTCTAAAAGGTCTCTTAATTCTTCTATAAATTGTCTGAAATTGTGTTTTGTTCAGATTTTTCAAGAATTATCTAAATCCAATATCATAGAGGTTCTTCTTAAAATTTTAAAAAGTTGACTAAATTCTTCTAAAAATTGATCTAAATTGTCTAAATTTGTTTGTTTCAAGAATTGTTTAAATTTGTTTAGATTTTTTTAAGAATTGTCTAAATTGATTTAATATAATGGTTGTTTTTCTAAAAATTGTCTAAATACTCGTAAAAAATTATTCGAAATTGTCTAAATTTGTTTAACTTGTTTTAGGAATTGTCGAAATTTGTTTACATTTTTTAAGAATTGTCTAAATTGATCTAATATTATAGAATTTCATCTAAAATTTCTCTAAACCCTTCTAAACATTAGTAGTTTTTTTCCAAACAAAACCGTATAAATTTTTGAAAGATCTTAAATCATGTTTAAATAAAGTTATAAATTTGGATTCACTATAACCCATAACATTTTATTAAAATAATCATCTAATTTTTAACAAAAAAATCATTTTAGTTTCGTAACGAGGTTAATTTTTTGTGGGTCACGTACATAATTAGATTGTGTTGTTTCCTAAAAGAGGCACGTACCTCAAACTACATTACGTTTAAAGATATTGTAATAAGTATTTTCTACTGGCTACTATAATGAACAAAGTAAAGAAATGTTGTAATTTTGTTTGAGTTATGTCTGCTATGGTCAGATAGAAAATTATCACCCATTTACAACTATAATTAAATATTTAATATCAATTTTGGTCATATTTTATTTTGACCTATTCGAAACAACGAAATCGTTAAAATATATTTTATTAAACTTATAAATTTCGTCATACCGCAAGCGACAGAACACGACAAAATTGCACCTAAGTGGGCGCGATTAGGATTGGCACTTAAGCAACTATCACAGTACCTACCCTTAAAGAGAAACGTACAAATAACAAGGTTGTTGGCATATCTATTGTCTTTTACTTGAGTTATTGTGACATCACGCTCAGGTCGATGTGCATGATTAGCTGTACAAAAACAATAAGAATTTGTTTAGTTTAAAAAATAATTTTATAGTACAAAAGAATAATTTAACTTTTAAACATTAAAATTTTTGCTTGAATAATAACAATTTGTATTATCTAAGTGAGCATTTGTTAGTTGTATGATAATAAAATGAAAAAAAAAAGATTTACTACTCAATGAAAACCGATATTATAATTAGTGCGTCGTTACACTATTTTTTAATTATCTTTGGTTCTGTTGGTCATAGAAGAATAAAAAATAAATAAAAATACTTGTGAATGAATAAACTATCGAACTGATCAAGTATAAATACTTTAAAAGTAAATTCTAACCTCAAAAAAGGTAAGCTGTATGAAATTTTGGTTTTTTTTATACTTGAAATGCAATAAATAACGGAAACATCGTTAAATTTTTATAAAAATTGGAGAAAACGTGCATTTTGATACTGGCTCAAATTTAACAAAAAAATTGGATTTTTACAACCATAATCCGAATTTTTCGAAAAGAGCTCAAATTACCCCCATTTTCTGCCAAATCATGTACATTTTAAGTAAAAATTTGGATTTAAAGACCATGATTGGCATTTTTGGAAACAAAAAATTCAAATTAAAACTATACAATCTACAATAAAACACTTCGCAATAAAGGAAGAAAAAATCCAAGAACTAAGAGGCATAAAAGATATTAATAATTATTTAAAAATTAACACAAGAAATACCAGATTAAAAAAATTAATTTTGAAAAAACAACTGCCAAATTATTTTTAATTCTGAGAAAGTTAAAAAAAATAATTCAAAACAAAAATTTTAATTTAAATTCAATCAGGGCTTCGCAGAAGGGTGCAAATTTCCACCATTATCTAATTTTTTCCGGTAATTTGAACAATTTTTCGAAAAATTCCGGTTGTGGCCGCAAAAAAACGATTTTTTTTTTAATTTTAACCAAGCGTCAAAATGCACGTTTTCTCCTTTTTTTATACAAAACCAACAATTTTTCCTTTATTTATTGCTTTTTAAAAAAGGTGAGAATGGACATTTTAAATAAAATAACAAAATGTAGCATATAGTCAAAAGAAAGTACATAAATGAAAACCATATTGGCAGAAAATTCCGATCATTTGATTTTTTTCGAAAAATCCCGATTGAGGCCGTAAAAATTCGAAAAATTTTGTGAAATTTTAATCAAGCATCGAATGCACATTTTTTTTTATAAAAGTCCGACAATTTTTTCTTTATTTATATTTAAAAAATGGCAAAAAGTGAAAATCCACTTTTTTTCAAAATCTTCAAATGTGCATTTTAAATAAAATAACAAATTCTTTCATATGGAATAACATAAAAAACCTATAAAAAACATTTTGGCAGAAAATGCTGATAATTTGATTTTTTTTTCGAAAAATTCCAAATTCCGATTGTGGCCGTAACACTCCAAAATTTTTTGTGAAATTTGATGCTAAATGCACAATTTTGTAAAAATACTACAAATAATAAATTCTTGCAATACGGTAGGTATAACAAAAAAAAATTAAAATAAAAACATTTTGGCAGAAATCACCGATAATTTGATTTTTTTTTCGAAAAATTCCGATTGGGGCTGTAAAAATATAATTTTTTTTGTGAAATTTTAACCAAGCATCAAATGCACATTTTTATAAAAATCCTACATTTTTTCGTTTATTTAAAATTTTTAAAAATGGCAAAAAGTGAAAATTATTTTTTTTTTAAATCCTAAAATGTGCATTTTATATAAAATAACAAATTCTTGCATACGGAATAACATAAAAAAACCTATAAAAAACCATTTTGTCAGAAAATGCTGATAATTATAATGAATTGACAGAAAATGCCGGTAATTTGTTTTTTTTTATGCCCATTTGTTATCGTAAAAATCCGATTTTTTTTTTAAATCTTAACAAAGCATCAAAATGCATCTTTTCTACATTTTTTATGCAAAACCAACAAATTTTCCTTTATTCATTGCATTTTTAAAATGTCAAAAAGTGAAAATCGATTTTTTTTTCAAAATCCTAAAATGAGCATTTTATATAAAATTACAAACTTTTGCATATGGTCAAAATAAATTACATAAAAACATAATTCAAATAAAACTTTTTTACTCTACGATACTTTGGCAATGCCGGTAATTAGATTTTTTTTTTCGAAGAATTTCACAATCGGCATTTTTCGTTTTTTTTTTCTTATTAAATTTATCATTTTTGATCGCCCGCTTTAATCTTCCTGAGCGCGTTGGCAGATTGTCCAATCAATGTCCGGGAGAGCTAATGAAACCTCTCTAGCTATAAATATTGCATATACCGTATACCTTGTATTTTTAATTTAATTAAATATGATACTGTAATTGTAATAAACAAAGATGGCGTAACAAAAAAACTTTACCCACGCTTTTCCCAAAACTGAATTTTTGCAGATATGTCCCATTTCATTTACAATAGTACTATGAGGCATAAAACTGGCGGTCTAAAGGACCCTATGTTTGATAAAAGAAATAGGCCGACATTAAATAGACATCCATGAGAATCACACTTATTTTAATTTTGAAATACTAAGTAAAATGTCGTATTCTATTATAAATAGATTGCACCATTTTACTTAAGAATACGTGTGAACTTCAAGAGACAACAATATAGTTGGCAGACGTCAAAATTAATCTAATTGGTACACTATACTAAAAAAAAAAAAAACATTTAAGTAATTGGGTTAAAACGTTGTAATACAATACTCCGATACGTTTTTGTATTGTGACACATTTTTTAAGGAAAACGTTATGTATTATGCACTTCTCTTTTTTTATTCAGAACAACAAAATACTAGTAGCAATATCATCATAACAATGAAAGTATTTACGGTTAGCGATTTCTTTAATCACTGCTAATAATTGAGTAAGCTTACGTTTGGTTGAACATTATCCATGTGTGTTTAAATTATAAATAAATTCAATAAAAAAAAAACTACTTAGAAATATTTTTGTGAGGGTAACAGTGCAGAATAAAATGATAATAAAACAAATAACAAACATCTAAGTTATCAAATAAAATTTCACCAGCAAATCGATAAAATACCAGAAATTAATTTAACAAAATATAATTTAAAAAACTACCAATATATCAAATTTTTAATGTAAGAATCGCTAACTTAACAATAAAATCAATATCCGCCTGGTTGCAGTAATTTCGTGATTTTCGGGATTAAAGCGATATTACTAAAAATTCTACGGTAGCTGAGAAATATGATATCATTGAAGTGGAACGAAAATTGCTAAAATGATTCAAGGGCTAAAAATTTTACAACAAACCAAGAACACAGAAATCAGTACTATTATTTCTGTAACGAAATAAAGAACACATCAGGCTACAAGAAAACGGGAGTAAGTTTTTATCAAAGCCGGACTAGTATTTCTAACCAGAAGCGTGCAAGAGTAGAAACGTCGCGTTTAATTTTTGCTCGGTTTGAAAAAAATGGAGACCTTTTAAGCCGTGTTGATATAATAGATGAAACTTGGATACATTTTTATGACCCAGAAACAAAGCAGCAATCGATGAAATAAAGTTCTCCAAAGCCTAACAAGTTTCGTGTTCAAATTTCTGTTGGAAAAGTTCTTGCTTCAGTTTTTTGGGATTGCCATGGATTAATCATTATTGATTATCTCGAAAAGGTAGAACAATAACTGGGAATTACTATTCGACGTTACTGACCACTCTACGAGAACAAATCAAGGAGAATGGACGTGGAAAGTTTTTCAAAGGTGTTTTGTTATTGCAGGACGATGCCTCTGAATACAATGTTGTCATGCAAACAATTCTTAATTTGGGGTTCGAAATATTGGACCACCCCCCTTATTCACCAGATGTGGATCCGTTGACTATCCACTCTTTCTTCAACTGAAAACAAATGTAAAAGGTCGTAGGCCTTGATTGCAGAGCAAGATAAAACTTTTTTTTAAAGGTCTAGAGGCGTTGCAAGTTCGGTGTAATAAATGTATTAAATTAAGAGGAGAATGTTGAATAATAAAATATTTTGACTTTCAAATTGTATTTGCTTCTATAGGAGACTAAGAATTTTTAAATACGTCCTAGTACGTCGACAATGAGATTCCAGGAGATAAATACATAGTGAGGGAAAAAAATTGTACCTTACAATGCTTTGGACATAATTTGATTTTTTTTCAAAAACGCTGTTTGTAAACGTAAAAATTATATATACTTTTTTTTGCATTTTTAGAAATAAATTTTTTTTTTTCAAAATCCTAAATTATACTTTGATTCATTGATTAATTTAAAAAAAATAAACAAATTGCGTTTACGAGACATGAGATTTTTAATTTTTACTGATTATTTAGCAAGTTATTTAATGAAGAAATAAAAGACCAAAGACTAGTACCACAAACTTAACTTCCTTGAAATCTTCAAGATCCATTCTGGTCTCAATAATATCTCTGTAAATTATTTGAATGAACAAATCAGACCTAAAGACAATTATTTGTTTTTACTTATCTAAGACTAAATTCCAGTCCTTTGTCCCTTTTCCTCCACATTTGATCAGCTTCTTTTATATTTCTTAATTTACTTCCCTTCATCGGTTTGATATTAATGTTTCATTTCTGGTTCTAATAATTAAATTCCAATGATTTTCCTTAGTAAATAACTTTGTTTATTTCGTCCCTAAAGCTTTGGTTTCCCCCCGAAGCGGTGCCGTCTTCTTACGTCCGAAAAAATACGGTAGATGACGTCACAAAAAACGGTCTCACATATAATAGGTGAAATGTTTACCAAGAGAGGGGTGGTATTATGTGTAGCGGTGAAGATTTTCATTGAAAGTTGAATTTTAAATAAATGACGACAAACTAAAACCTCATAATCACCTTCCTTTCTGCGTTTATTAAATAATTTAGATTCAGATTCTCTTGTTCCTTCTTCTGATAATTCCTCTGTGTCTAAAATAATAAGTGCGGCGTCTAGATCATCCATAGTGACACTTCGTTTTCAGACTTTTCACTACTCTCTGCCGCTACGAAGGCCACCGTTGTTGTGACGTCACCCACCGTACTTTGACGGACGTAAGAAGACGGCGCCGCTTCCGAGGAAACCATAGCCTAACCTTTCTACATTGTCATTTTTCCTTCTCACTTCTTCTTTTCTGACCTCTTGTATTACTATTGAATTGTATCGGTCTTTGCCTACTCTTGTACTCAGCCACTTTGTCTCTAATTTTATAATAAATAATTGTTATTATCACTTAGCTTGACATCAATATTTAATTGTAACTGTCACTATTAGTATTACCGACAACGCTTGTACTAAATAGCCCTTCAGGTTTTCTTATGCTTTACATTTTAAATATGTCTATTTAAAATTTATTTTGATCTAATGTCATATGTCATCTGTCTATCTGATTTATGACATACGACTTATCATTCACCTCAGTTTCGTCAAGATGATACCAATTGTGGCCGCCCTCAGGGTTGCCAAAATCCTATCTGGAACATTTATACCTCATCCCTTTTTTTCTACTTTCTCGGGTCTTACGCCCTGCATCTCCTAACTACCCTCATGTCCAACTAACCATGCCACAACAAGGCTTTTTTTTCACTCGATCTAATTTATCCATTTCCTAATTTTTACCTAAGTTATAATTCCTTTCTAAAAACGTTTCCAGTACCACTTTTAAAAAACTCCCAAATATTTTTTCTTCCTCCTACTCTAATTAATTTTAAGTACGCACATGTAACTATGTTTCAACACTTTGTATAATTTAAATTCTCACATCTTATGTAATTTTAGGTAAGTCTCATTGTATTTCCCAAAAAATTTGCTCTGTTAAACTGCAACGTTTGTATTATAGGCCTGAAGATGGCAGATTTCTGCCGAAACTAGTTGCCAGTTTTTCCTCAATCTATTACTAAATAATCTGTGGTACTAGACTTTGGTTTTTTTTTGGGGGACCACATTTGAGATTATGGATAACCTTCTTCAATTAAGTTATTAAATATTCAGATTCAAACTTGTCTTATTCTTCTTATGCTACTTTTATATCACTTTCACTTGTAGTTTTTTACAGTCATTCGACAAAGATATTGCCTATAACAATGCGTTTTATTTATAATAAATAAACTTTCAATATTTTTTTTTCAATTTTATGTTTTGTTAGAACGATGTAAAAAAATAATCCATTCTGGAATATATCCATAGCTTATAATTAATTCTATTATTATGAATATTCATATTATGTGCAAAATTTAACTGTAATTATTTTATTTTATTAAAATTATAATTCACTTATTATTTTTTATAATTTTAATACGGTCAGAAATTTGATTAAAGATTTTTAAAATTTTAATTAAGAAATTCAATTAAAAAATTTCAAAAATTTTAATTAAAGAATTCAGTCAAAAATTTGAAGAATTTTTATTGAAGATTTCAGGAATTTTGATCAAAAATTAAAAAAGAAAATTCAAGAATTATCATAAAAAAAATCAAGAATTTTAAGCAATTCTAAAATTTTATTAAAAGAATTTCAAGAAATTTGATAAATTAATAACAGGAATTTTGATTAAAAATGTCAAAAATTACTAAAAAAAATAACATTGTTTTATAAAGACATTTAGATATTTCGAAATTTTAGTTGCTCCGGTTGCCCCCTCTTGTTCGGATTTTAATTTTTATTTCAGCTCCAAAATCCGGAAATCGAATTTTGTAATTTATTCTCGTTATGAAAATAAATGAAAAAATTACTCGATCCTTTTGTGTCTTTATTTTGTATGGGAATTTTAAAAATGCCAAAAAAAATTATTTTTAAAATTAAAATCCCTGAGGCAGTTTTTTTCGTGTAGTTAATAATTGAGAATATTAATGGATAAATAGAAATTTGTTTAAAAAGAGTCAAAATTGTGGGAAAATTATAATAATACCATTAATTCCCATGGCCACTTACTGATAATTAATGGTGTCATTTGATTTTTAAAAATATGCAACTTCATCATTGTTAAAAATAATAGTGATATTCAATTAGTAACAATACATCAGCTTATAAAAAAATGTATAACTAATTTCACTTCATATATTTTATTTCTTGGAGCGGATCGTGGTTAAGTGTTTAGTTCTTCATTGATAAAATTAGTAACCTGAGGCTCTACGAAATTAAATTAATGATTTGCATGCTTCGGCACAGGAAGTCAATAATTTAAATTATTTTTTTAAAGACAAGATCGACCGCAGGGTCTATGTGCTTTGTTATTTTGTCAATTTTTTCGACACGGATAATTTAACCTCGTTTTTTACGTCTTACAAAGGAATTCGGTTTTTTTTTGTCGCACTTTTTTACTGATTTTATTAAAGCAATTATTAAGTAACTATTTGGAAATTTTGATATGAGATTAAGTTGTTTAGAGAATGGGATTTTTAATGTGACCACATTTTATACAATTTTTTTTTATTTTATTCAAAGTCAAACGAAAAATAAATCTAACTAATGTAACTTATTTTTTTTTATTATTATAAAATCTTTATTTACTGATTAAAGGGAACAATTTATATATTTATACTTTTAATTCTACAACTCACATTTTAGAGTTATTGCTCACCCTGTATATTTGTTCAATCAATAATATATTACAAATTGTTAAACAAAAACGGTTAAAAAGATCGATTGTGTCTTATATAGTCAAACACATATGTAAAATAAAGATGTTTTAAATTCAAACAAATTAAATCACTCTGTATATAGAAAAAAAGAAAATGGACGTGTTTTATTTAAAAGTTTCCAATTTTTTTCAATAATTTTTCAGAAAGCATTAAAAATTTCTTAAATTGGGTATTCTTTTAAAATTTGGGTTTAATGTTAATTAAAATTTTTCTTTTAAATTTAGTTTTTTGGATTTTAAAGTTTGCTTTGTATTGTTGTTGAAAAAATTCTTTGAACCATCATTGAATAATTCTTAAAAAAATCCTTGAAAGGTCTTTTAAGAATTCTTATTAAAATTCTTATTAAAATCATCAAAATAGTAAAAAAAGAGTTCGAGTGATACTAAACCATCAAAATTCCTTGTAAAGTCCTTAAAAATTCCTTGAATATTATTAAAAAATTCTTAAAAAACAAATTTTGTAAAAAATCATAAATTATTTTTAAATAATCATTGCATTGAAAATTGTTTTTAAAAATCCTTATAAAACTTTGAAAACTCTGTGAAAAATTATTGAAAAATCTGAAAAATCTATGAACCATCATTGACTAATTTTTGAAAAATCCTTGAAAATTCTTTGAAGAATTCTTGTCAAAAACCATGAAAAAAATTGAAAGGAGTGGGAATAATATTAAGCCATAAAAAAAACCTTGTAAAGTCCTTGGAAATTCATTTAAAATCATAAAAAATCATTGAAAAATAAATTTCTTAAAAAATTCATAAATTATTCTTAAATACTCCGTAAAATATTCTTAAATAATCCTTACAAAATCCTTGAAAATTATTTTTTAAAAATCCTTAAAAAAACTTTGAAAACTTTGTCAAAATTATTAAACAATCCTTGAACCATTATTGAATAATTCTTGAAAAATTCGTAAAAATCCTTGAAAATTCCTTGATGAATTCTTATTAAAAATCCTTGCAAAATCCTTCAAAATTCTTTTAAGATAATTAAAAAATCCGTGAAAAAAAAATTTCCTTAAAATTCCATAAAATATTCTTAAATAATCTTCGCACATTCCTTGAAAAAAAATCCTTAGAAAAACTTTGAAAACCCTGTAAAAAAATCTTTGAACCATCCTCGAACAAGTTTTAAAAAATTGGAAAAAAATCCTTTAAAATTCTTATTAAAAATCATGAAAAAATAGAAAAAAGTTGGTTTAATACTAAACCATAAAAAACTTTGTAAAGTCCTTAAAAATCCGTTAAAATCATTAAAAAAATTCTTAAAAAATAAATGTCTTAAAAATTCCATGAAATATTCTTAAATAATCCTTACGCATTCCTTGAAAATTATTTTTAAATACTCCTTAAACAACTTGTAAAAAATTCATTGAACTTTCATTGAATAGTTCTTAAAAAATTCAATAAAAATTCCTTGATTCTTATTAAAAATCATGAAAAAATAGAAAAAAGTTGAAATAATACTAAACCATGAAAAAACCTTGAAAACTCCGTTTAACGTTATTAAAAAAGTCCGTAAGAAATAAATTTCTTAAAAATTCCCTAAAATATTCTTAAATAATCCTTGCACAATTCTTGAAAATTCTTTTTACATAACCTTAAAAAAATTATTGGAAAATTCTTATCATCATTGAATAATTCTTGAAAAATTTGTAAAACATTCTGTAAATGTCCTTAAAGAATTATTATTATGAAACTTGAAGAAAACTAGTAAAAAAGAT
This sequence comes from Neocrepidodera transversa, assembly GCA_963243735.1. Lineage (NCBI taxonomy): Eukaryota > Metazoa > Arthropoda > Insecta > Coleoptera > Chrysomelidae > Neocrepidodera > Neocrepidodera transversa. Next base: position 1,360,296 of record OY725338.1, on the reverse strand, counting down.
TTGCAATAATACAAAACCGTAAAAAGTCCTTATAAAGTCCTTGAAAATTGCTTAAGAAAAAAAAATAGTATAAAAAATTTATAGTTTTTCAATTTAAGTTTGGGATACTGATTTTTTTTTTAATTTGGTTTTATTCAACTAATTTTTTTTTATTTCTTTGAGTTTTTCTTTCTTCTCTACTCATGGTGGTAAAAAGCGATTATTAATCGATCATAAAATCAATTAATAATTGATTAAAAATTTGGTTATTTATAGATATTTATTCGATTAATAATCGATTAAACAATTGATTATTAATAGATAATGATTCGATTAAAAAATCGTTTATTAATCGTTCAAAAAATCTATTGTTAATCGATTAAAAAAATTGATTTTTAATAGATATTTATTATTCTACTAGGCATGAAATGTGACATTTTAATGACAATTGAATTTCACATTTGCTATCGATTGGAGAAAAAATAAATTTCAGGCATAATGTACCATAAAATGTCAATTATAAAAAAATAATGACAAATAGTTTAAACGTGACATTCACAATTACAAAACAGTTACTGTTGTCAATTGCTGACAATTAAATTAACAAACAATCTCACAAAATGTTTTATCATACTTTCTTGATCTAGAATTATGCTTGGGAGTCCAATTTATATAGATTAAAATCAACATTTAGAATGATATTTTAATAATACAATTGATTGTTACTATTTTAAATAGAACGTTTATGTAATTTATATTTTTTTGTAAAAGTATGCTAATAAATTGCTTTTTTAATATATTTTTATCTTCAAATCTTACAGTTTCTCTTTAAAAAAAATATATATTAATAAAAAATATAAATTCGAAATAATGTATAGCAGAATAGAAACCATAATGAACAATACAATATTAATTAACCATAATACTTATTAATATTCATCATTTAAGAAAAACCTCTAATATACCTACACTTAATAATTATTTATAATTTTAAACAAAAGTTTACGATACGTGTTAATTGTTTAACAGGGTCCCATGCTTTTCCAATTGTAAGGAACTCTAATGATATGACCCAGTTATCGGCAACAATGGAATATGAGAAACTGTTATTATTCCCATAAAAAATGGTGACATTTCACTTATTTTTTTTTTCTAATACTTATTAAATTTAATTGTACAATAAAGATTTCACTGAAAATAAATTATGTCCAGAAAAATTTAAATTTTCATTTGTAATAGTTTCAGAGTTTCACAATTGATTTTGTGTGCATTCGTTTGTCCATCGATTGTCCGTTATTGTCCACTAATTCTTTTCGTTTGTCCACCCTTCATTTCAAAATGGTGCCCCAAAAACATTTTTTTGCAAATTTTGCTCTCGGCACCCACATATTGCGAAAAAAAATCCAATCGCACAGGTCGTTTCTTCTTTGTTTGTCCACGTTTGTCCACCAATTAGTTTAGTTTGTCCACCCACCGGTTAATTATAATTAATTATATAAATATTAAAAAATTGTGATATTGTGAAGTTGGCACACCCTTTTTTGAATTTTGAAATTTTTTTTGTGCATTCGTTTGTTCATATTTAGTCCAAGATTGTCCACCTAAAATTTTTGTTTGTCCAAGCACCATTTCAAAATCGACGATTTTGGTTTTATTTAATAAAAACCTTAATTTTTAACGATAGAAAAAAACTTTATAAGGTTTTTTTTATTAAAGGTCAAATAGCGCTTAATATAGCCTATCCAATTTTTTAAAACAACGTTTCGTCTTTAAAGGACCAGCATCAACCATTTTTTTAATACGGACTTGTAGATTTTATTTCAATTTTAAAATCTCAATTTTTTCATTGTCCAACCATGTAGAATATTTAATTTTTTTACGTACTTTGGGAATTTTTCTTTTTCTCCTTCTATCTACACTTAGTACGTTTTAATTAATAGTTTTTCTGTTACAGGGGTTAAACAAAAAAATATTTATTAAAATCTACAATTACCTATGTTATTTTTTTTAATTAAAAAATATATTAAAACCTATTTAATACCATTAAAAAGCGAATAAAAAAATCTATAAATGGGAATTTTTTCAAAATTTTTAAGCAAAAATTGTGACCTTGAGAAAAGGGAGAGACCAAAATGAGAAATAATATAGTTATGGTCTCTCCCTATTTTCACAACCACAATATTTTATCTAAAATTTTGATAAAATACACTTATATAGAATATTTTTTTCTCTCTCTATCAACATTTAACACGTTTTAATAGTATCGATAGTTTTCTTGTTACAGGGGTTAAACAAAACATTATTTATTAAAATCTACAATTATCTAAGTTATTTTGTTTAATTAAAAAATATATTATATTATTTAATACCATTAAAAAGAGAATAAAAAAATCTATAAATTGGAATTTTTTCAAAATTTTTAATTAAAAATTGTGACCTTGAGAAAAGGGAGAGACCAAAATGAGAAATAATATAGTTATGATCTCTCCCTATTTTCATTCCATTTTCACTGAAATTATTTTTAATAAAATTAATTAAAAATTGAGACTCAATTTTTACGCTATGTGAAGCCATATTTAGCTATCAATAAAAGTTTTATAAAGGCCAAAATATATAGGGTGTCTTATTTAAAAAAATCACAAACTTTTCAGCCACTCGAATATGGACCACTCTGTATAATTGAAACTATTTTCTAGTTCTAATGATTTTCGAACTAAATAAAAGAGTTTTTTTATCTTTTGTTATCTTTATTAGTTTCGACGCTACAAACCGCGGGAAGATAATTGACCCACCCTGTATAAAAAAATAAATAAAATTAATGTTTAATCTATTTTTTTTTCGAAACGTTTTAAATTTTTTAAGATACAAAAATTTTCATATAAAAAAATATGTTAATTTTTTATTTTTTGGGTGTTTGTAATTGCTTTGTCCCCTATTTAATTTAAATATAAACGAATAGCTTATGGATTAATTTTTTCTCGTACACTATTAAATTTTTGTAACTACTTTTTTCATTTGTGGTTAAATTTATGGTCTATATTTTTGTTACATCCTGTAGATAATAAATGACTATTTACATGAAATGAAAATAAATAAGATAATGAAGTAATTATTTTAAATGAATCGAAATTAATCAGTCAATTTAATATTACAACAATAAACTACAAATGTTAATTATGTTGTTACAAGAACGTTCATTAGCAGTAATAATTACAATAAATAATCAAATGACATTTATATTATTAAAACAATTTAATTTATTCCTTAAAATAAGATAAATTGATTAAAGTAATATTAAATAAAGTAAGTCCAAAATCTAAAATGAATGAAAATATATTTCTTAAAAAATGGGGGAAAAGCGGCGACTAGTTTCGGCTGAACAATCATCTTCAGGCCTAGAAATACATTATTCGATAAGGGGGGGAGGCGGTTATACACAAGTTATAATTATTTTATTATATTTGACCAATATAACCAAAGTTACAAAATCTATGTGAAACCATCGACATTTTCATCTAAACGATGACATTTTAAAAGTAATGATTAAATTTAATTATTTTAATAAAATATACGCTCACGACTTAAGTTGCGAAAGATTTTTAATGTAATTGGTGTGAAATTTGAAATTTTTAATTGTCAGTAATACGAGATTATTAAATTACCCCTATGAAATTATAAAATCAATAAACCAATCAATGTTGTGTTAATAATTAGAGAGCTGCAAAATTTATGTTCTTTTTTGTGGATATTATTTTTTAATTAAAATTGAAATAAATATCATTAAAAACCATTTTATTTTGCATACCCCTTAATTTTTATTTCTATTTTTTTCAATCTATGAGTCAGAGTCGGAATGAAATTTTTTTGTTTCTTTTGTATCGCAGCAGAGACAATACGTTGAGTTTAGTGTCGATGTGCAGCGAGAAGTATTTTTTATTTTTTTTTATTTTATTCAAAAAAAAACTGACCGATATTCCGTATATAAAAACATTGTCTCATTAAATAACAATGACTAAAACTGTGCATTACGAAAGATCATTTTTCTTTGCACACCCTGTACTTTTACTTTGTCAAAAGGAAGTATATAGGATAAAATCTTCTAAATTCAGTAAACTATGTTAAAATGGGAAAAAAATATGTTAAAATATACAGTGAGATTGCAAAAATAATTCAATCAGTACAGAAGATCATTTTTCTTTTTAATTTGTCAATTTTTTTTTTGATAAAAGCTGAATTCAGTCTACTATAATAAAATTGAAAAAATGTACAGTGTGATTGCCAGAATATGTCAATTGTCATTAAAGATCATATTTCTTTGTCCACCCTATAATTTTAATTTGTAGAAAAAAAAGAATAAAATCTTCTAAATTCAATAAACCATATTAAAATAGAAAAAAAACATTTCAAAATATACAGTGTGAATTATATTTAAGCCGGAAAAAACATTTTAAAATGTACAGTGTGATTGCAAGAATACATTAAATATCAGGTTTATTTGCACTCCCTGTATTTTTAATTTGTCCTAAAAAATTATCAAGGATAAAATGTTCTAAATTCAATAAACTATATTAAAATATAAAAAAAAAACATTTTATAATATACAATGTGATTTCAAGATTACGTATTATTAAAAATGATCATTTTAGACAGAAAAATCATCATTAAACAGGGTCTGTAATATAAATATTAAATTTACGATATTCTTAAATAAATAAATACATAAAAAACGATTTCATTTAGAGAGAAAGGCAGATTAGTAATATATAGAACAGAGAAACTGACATCATGAATACTTATCGAAGAAATAACTATGGTATTTAATTCCCCTTATGCCATATTTAGATCGACTGGTCGATTACTTTTCACCAAGGTTTTTAAATAGAGAAATGGATATTTCTCGATTATTTAAGATGTACGTTCATCAAAGAATAATGTACAATGTCAAGGTCAAACCATCGAAGAATTGTAAGATAGAGAGCGCAACGGTTAATGATCCCTAATTCTTTCATTTTAACTGTTTCTTAATTTTGTCTAGATTTAAACAAATTTAATAATAATCTAGTGACTCTGATAATGCCTATAAGTTTTACACAATTTTTTCCTATTTATTATAATATATTTTAGTATAGTTAAAAATTTCAATTTTTTTGCCATTGTTGTCAAATTTGCTAAAAAGTGTTTTTTTTTATTATTTTTTTGAGGTAGGTTATTCAAATTAAAAAAATATATAAAAGAATGTTTTATTTGCTATAACCTAGTTTTATTAACATTTTAATTTGATGCTTGTTATTTTTAGGGCTACCTTTAATTTTAATTTTTCAAATACGGCCCTGGATTAAAAATCGTTTTTTTTATACATGTCTTTTTTGATATATTTTTGTCATTTCTGATATATTTTTGTCTTTTCTGATATTTTTTTGTCTTTTCTGATATATTTTTGTCATATCTGATATATTTTTGTACTTTCTGATATATTTTTAACCTTTATGATATATTTTTGTCCTTTCTGATATATTTTTGTCATTTCTATTTATTTTTGTCATTTCTGATATATTTTTGTCCTTTCTAATATATTTTTGTCATTTCTGTTATATCTTTATCCTTTCTGATATATTTTTGTCCTTTCTGAATATTTTTTTGCACTTTCTGATATATTTTTGTCCTTTCTGAATATTTTTTTGCACTTTCTGATATATTTTTGTCCTTTCTGATATATTGATATATTTTTTGTCCTTTCTAATATATTTTTGTCATTTCTGTTATATCTTTATCCTTTCTGATATATTTTTGTCCTTTCTGAATATTTTTTTGCACTTTCTGATATATTGATATAATTTTTGTCCTTTCTGATATATTTTTGTCCTTTCTGATATATTTTTGCACTTTCTGATATATTTTTGTCCTTTCTGATATATTGATATATTTTTTGTCCTTTCTGATATATTGATATATTTTTTGTCCTTTCTGATATATTTTTGTCCTTTCTGATATATTTTTGCACTTTCTGATATATTTTTGTCCTTTCTGATATATTTTTGTCATTTCTGTTTATTTTTGTCATTTCTGATATATTTTTGTCCTTTCTAATATATTTTTGTCATTTCTGTTATATCTTTATCCTTTCTGATATATTTTTGTCCTTTCTGAATATTTTTTTGCACTTTCTGATATATTGATATAATTTTTGTCCTTTCTGATATATTTTTGTCCTTTCTGATATTTTTTTGCACTTTCTGATATATTTTTGTCCTTTCTGATATATTGATATATTTTTTGTCCTTTCTGATATATTTTTGTCCTTTCTGATATATTTTTGCACTTTCTGATATATTTTTGCACTTTCTGATATATTTTTGTCCTTTCTGATATATTTTTTGTCTTTTCTGACATATTTTTGCCCTTTCTGATATATTTTTGCCCTTTTTGATAATTATTGTCATTTTTGAAAATTTTTATCCTTTCTGATAATTTTTATCCTTTCAAATAATTTTTATCCTTTTTGACATATTTTCTCTTTTTTGACATATTGTCTCATTTTTGACATTTTTTTGTAATGTCTGATATTTTATTCGACTTTCTGACATTGTTTTCTTTTTATTAGCGATTGTTTGCCCTTTCTGGCATTTATTTGGCCTAACTTGCGATTTTTTATCGTTTTTAGTGGATTAGCTTGTCCTTTTTAGGGTCATTGTTGTTTTTTTAATCGATTTTCTTTTCTTTATGGGAAATTTTAAGACCTTTATGGTGTATTTTTTTAAAGATCTTTCTTAAGGATTTTTTGATTTCAACAGCGATTTTTTTATCCTTCCTCAGATTTTTTGCTTTTTAACACTTTTTTTCTCATTTTTTGACATTTTTTGCCTTTTTATCTGGTTAGTTCTTCCTTCTTAAACGATTTTTTGTCCTTTACAGTAAATTTTGGACCTTTATAGTAAATTTTGGACCTTTATAGCAAATTTTGGACCTTTATAGTAAATTTTGGACCTTTATAGTAAATTTTGGACCTTTATACTAAATTTTAGACTTTTATAGTAGATTTAGCTTAAATCGATTTTTTCTTTAAAGACGATTTTTTGTCTTCAAAACAATTTTTTATTTTCAAAAGCGATTTTTTGACCTTTTTTTGCCCGTCCTGCCATTTTTTGCCCTTTCTGCCATTTTTTGTTCTTTCTGCCACTTTTTGTCCTTTCTGCCACTTTTTGTCCTTTTAACAATGTTTTCTTCTTTCTGATATTGATTTTTATTTTCTAACGATTTCTTGTCTTTCCAGTCATTTATTTGCCCTAACTTACTTTTTTATCCTTTTTAGTGGATTTTCTAGTCCTTTATTCATTTTGATAGCTTTAGGGAATTTTTGTTCTTTACAATAATAAGTACTACCCTTGTTTCCTCATCTTTGCTAGGTAAACCAGTGGCGTTTTTTAATCGATTTTTTGTCCTTTATAGACCTTTAAGTGGTTTTTTTATAAGGATATTTCGTAAGGATTTTTAGTTCTCAAAATCCATTTTTGTCCTCAAAATCAATTGTATTCAAAAACGATTTTTTGTTTTCAAAAGCGATTTTATTTTTCATTTTTAACACCTTTTTCTCCTATTTGACTTTTTTGCCTTTTTTGCCTTTTCTGTTTTTTCGCTCTTTAGCGTTTTTTTGCCCTTTATAGTAAATTTTAGACCTTTATAGTAAATGTTTAGACTTTCATAGTAGAATTTTAGCTCAAAATCGATTTTTTGTATTATTTTCAGAAGCGTTTTTTAACCGTTCTGACTTTGTCCTTTCTGCCATATTTTGTCCTTTCTGACATATTTTGTCCTTTCTGACATATTTTTGTCCTTTTTAATATTTTGTTCCCCTTTTTGACGTGTTTCCTCCTTTCTGACGTTGTTTTTCCCTTTAAAACAATTTCTTGTCCTTATTTGCCCCTACTTGGGATTTTTATGCTTTTTAGAGGATTTTCTATAATCCTTTATCATTTTGTTAGATAAAATTTTCACTATTGATAAAAGTTTCTAAATTCAATAAGCATTATAAAATTTGGAAAACAGCTATCAAAAATATACAGGATGATGTCAAGAATACGTACATTATGATTGTAAAATAATTCATTAATTTGCCCACCCCAACCCTGTATTATTAACTTGACTGAAAATTTAACTCTTGATAAAACTTTCTAAATAAGCTTTACAAAATTAGAAGACAAATTTAAAAAAATATACACGATGATGCCAAAAAAAAACGTTTATACACCAACTATTGTTCGTACTTAAAAATAGTGCTCTTCAAAATATATTTAGCGATTTGCGTAAAGATTTTTTTAAATATTTCGTGCTCTCAGTAAAGTAAGCTTTTTTTATTTCAAAATAAAAGTCAACCAAAGTTAAGGATATTTTAAGTTATTCAAATTCATTATTCCGGGTTACCCGAACTTATTGGGCTTATTCTTAACTCGCAAAATTTTTTAATTGAACCAATACAAGTCTAGCTTAGGTTTAATACCCTCAATAATAATTAGGTTTTTTTATTAGTCATTCTTGTTTTGGTGATCAAAAATGATTCTTTGTGAATCCGGTAGTCGATTAGGTAATTTATTTTATTTACTTGTTTTTTACGTCACGTACTCCGGCTAGGATTTTCCATGAATATATTTAGTTTTTTTTATTCTAATCGAAATTGTATGTTCTACAAAAAAATAGTTGGTGATAAATTAATAAATATTTCGTTAGATGATATGAATACTTCATGGTAAAAAAAAAGTCTATACGAAGTCAATTCGAACGGCATAAAAATCTGAATCTACCAACGTGATATAATTTATTTCTTTTGTCATATATCTACACGGATTTTTTTATATTGGTAATAAAGAGTAATGCCAAAAAACACCAGTTTGTCCTGCCATGAGAATTTAATAAAAAGTTAAGATTTATTATTTGGGGTTATAATAATGGGTGTTAATGGAAGGTAAAATACAGTATTTATTCTCCTTTATTCAACATTGTCCGTTTCATTATCAAGAAAATATCTCCATAACGCCTTCTTGATTAAGTAATAACAATAAGAAAATAATTTAGCAAAATACGACACTAATACAAGCCACTCGCTAAAATTTGCAAGAACGCAGAATAAACTAATTTTATAAATCCTAACCCAAGCCCGCACTGACAATTTACGCGAAAATGCAAACGCTGGTTTTCACAGTGGACCCATCATTTTTTGACCTTCATATTCTGCTTGTGTTTCCACGCAATATTATTTGTTCGACTAGAACTTTGAGTGAGTGATAAGAAATTTAAACGAGATCTAATCATCAATTTATATGGGAGGTTTTATACGGTATTAACTAGTAAAAATATCCAGTACATGAGTCTTTTTCTTTAGCTGTTCGTATTAACTTCGTATAGGCTATACTTGTATTTTAAGTAAAATGAATTGATAATAAATATCCTTCTAAAAGCTATTTGGGTTATTATAATTTTCTTGACATTATAAAAAAGGTAGATAAACAAACTACTTCCTATATAATTAAATTATAATATTTAGTCCACTTTTTTGGCGATTATTTTTTATTAGGATTTAGCCACGTGCAGAACCATTCAAAATACATAAATATTTCAGGAAATAAATAAATTGTTAATATATACAGTGTCAACAAAGATATAAATCATTTCAGTTATAAAGGAAATTTGATAAAAAATCCATTTAGATTTTTGTTTTAGTTCAATTAGATACAAAAAGGAAGTAGGTGCGTTTCCTATTGAGTGGGTGAGGCATTATAATAATTATTGAGTTATAAGATTTAAATCAGCGAGGCAATTAACCTATTAAGATTTTCTGCTTTGGATGTTTCAATTTATTAGTCGAGAATGAGTTTGCTAAAATTTTGGTTTGTTGTTGAAGTAAAAGGTTATAATCAAGGATATATAATAATTAACAATTATAAACCCGACAGATATTTTTAAAGACAACAATAGCAAAACAAAATAAAATAGACTAATAATAATCAGAATTGAATAAATAGAGAAGAAACAGAAATATAATTATAATAGTAATAATAAGAAAAGTAATGTAAGGCATTATAGCCGTCCCTTCCCCGCACAAGCTATTGGCCTCTGGGGTTCACTCGCAAGGGGGTGAAATGTAGGGCGAGTATTATTATTATTATTATGATGACGAGGAAAGGGCTTTGGACTAGATTACTTGAATGGCGTCGTAAATCAATGTGTGTTGATATTTTTAGGTCTTTGAGAACACCATTGTGAGGCATAAACATTCAGATTGAATCAGTGTCAATGGGCATACATGGTGAATATTGTTCCAATAAAGTTTAAGGGCCGGTTGTATAAAACGAGTTTAAAATTAATTTCAGTTGAACTCGTCTCGACCCTGAACTTTCACTCAAAATAGTTACTGGTTGTATAAAAATTCTGGCTCAAGTGAACTTGGATCTAGTACGAAATATGTAAATTTAAAAGGAAAAGAAGAATAATTATTAATTTGTGGGTTAATTGTTTTTTCCCAGTAAGAATGTATTTTTAAGTGGCGGTTGAATTTTTATATATAAAATAAATGGAGAATTCAAATAGAGCTGTTGTAAGTACGGACAAAAAGTACTTAAGTCTTAAGTAAGAGTACTTGTTCAAAGTGGATCTAAGTACAAGTACCAGTACCAAGAATATAAGATTTAAGTACTTTTCGAGTACTTAAGTATATTTCATTTTTAAATTCAAGTAAAAATATACTTAAAATAAATTTAAGTACAAGTATTAGGCTGAATACTTAAAAGTTTAAGTACCATACACGGATTTTCTGGAATACTTAAAATACTTAAGTACTTAAAAGTACTTAAGTACATTTTTTAAGTACTGTCCGTATCAGTACCAAAGTTCTGGTAGTAAGCGACCCTTACAGTAACAGATAAATCAGTCCAAGAAAGTCATGGAATGGGAAAATTCAGGTTTTAATATTAATTTTTTTTTGGTCTTTATAGATGATATAGTTAATTTTCTAAATGTGCAATAAAATAGCCTGTCCTTGGAAATTCGGAATAGGAAGCTAAACATGATGGATTAAATTCCAAAATACATATATTAAATTGCGCAATATTATAAAAAAAAAATCAAAAGTTGTTCTCTTCGGGGGTTTTCAAGTTTATAAAAAAACCCGTTGAACCATGTTTTTACTTATATCTGATACATGTATAGAATCAAAAAAAATGAACCATTTATAACGTGTAAAATATTGTTTTACAGATAAATAATAGCAAACTAAAATATTCCTTAAGATATTTTATTTAATCCAGAAAATACTGAATAATATAGTTTTTTGTGTTAAAAGAATTTTTTATTCTTTCTGACATTTTTCTGCCCTTTCTAACATTTTTCTTCTTACTAGCGATTTTTTATCCTTATTAGCGGGTTTTTGCTTTTTCTGACATTTTTATTCTTACAAAGTTCTGAAAGCATGCGAGCCCTGTTAAATCAGTTTCCGAGTGTGTCGCGTACAATATTTTTAGCTTTAAACGGTTTAGAAACTTGTAATAATAAATTGTGATATTTAATGCAATTTTTGACATAACGACTCGGTAAAATTATACTTTACCGAGCAGTTATGTCACTTTGATATGCAGTTAAATTGTAATGCACATGCGTAACAGTGTTGACTACAAAAAGTGTTATATAGTTGTAAAAAGGGCGCAGATTAATTTTTTTTATTTTCGTTTTCAATTTGGGGATAGAGGCGATCATCTCCACCGCCCTAGCTTAAATCCGAGTTTGATTTTCCAGATCCCGACAAAGACGCACTTTTCGAGGTAAAAATTGCATGGAAAAACTCATCACAAAAATTAGATTTTCTAGTCTTTTAATGAGCCATTTATTTTCTTCTCTTTGTTCTTTACCATAATTTTTTTAAACTATTTATGTCCTTTATAGCATATTTTTATTTTAGTTGTTCTCAATATCGATTTTTTGGCTTAAAAAGATTTTTTTTTCATCCTTTCTGGTTTTTTTTATTCTTTCTGATATTTTTGCTCTTTCTGATATTTTTGTTCTTTCCGATATATTTGTTCTCCCTGTTTGGCCTTTTCCGATATTTTTTTCTCTTTCATTTTTAATTGATTTTTTAATCCTATTATTTTCTTTAGCGAATTTTTATTCTTAACAATATTTTATTTTTTTTTTGTCCTTTATAGTAAATATTTGAATATTTATATTAAAGGAATTTTTAGTTCTAGAAATCGATTTTGTGGCCTTGAAATTGTCTTTACTTCTAATTTTTGGCGAGGAGGGATTAAAACGCTCTTTAGTCCCGTGGTACATACGCTGTTTTCACTCCGCAGGGACTAAAACTTCAAACGATAGTTACGTGAAAAAAGGCACAACATTATTACTTAATCGTTATAAAAAGTTACTTGCATCACATTTACATTATTAAATATTTTGGTCTCAAGGGAGTACAAATGGTACTTTAGTCACTTTATAGAGATTATTAAATATTTTATTCCCAAGAGAGGAAGGTGGCATTTTCCAAAAATGGGGAAGTAAAATGCATGTTTTAGTCCTTATGGTAAAAAAAATTAATTTTTTGCTCATTCTGAAAATTTTTTATTAGCGATTTTTAGCTTTATAAATTCGGGCAATAACTAATACCGTTTTCACAGTGCTCTTTTTTTCGGTACCCATCTAAGTATTAAGTGTAAATATCGATATCAAAATTTTTGAATTATTTACCTGTTTATAAAATCCCAATATTTAAAAAAAATCGAAATATTTAAAAGTTTTCCCAATATTTCAAAAAAATCCCAATATTTCAAAAAATTTCCAATTCTTTAAAAAATCCCAATATTTAAGTTTTCCCAATATTTAAAAAAATGCCAATACTTCGAAAATGTCCCAATACTTCAAAAAAATCCCAATTTAAAAAAAATTCCAATATTTAAAAGTTTTCCCAATACTTCAAAAAAATCCCAATTTATAAAAAAATATTTAAAAGTTTTCCCAATATTTCAAAAGAATCCGAATATTTCCGAAGTTTCCCACAACAAAAAAATCCATTATTAAAAAATCCCAGTCTTTAAAAGTTTTCCCAATATTTCAAAAAAATATCAATTTTTCAAAAAAATCCCAATATTTCTAAAATTTCCCAATACTTCAAAAAAATCGCATTAATTCAAAATCTCCAATATGTTATAAATTTCCTAATAAGGAGAAATAGAAGAAATATGGAAAATAAGGAAAACAATGGAAAAACAGAAAAAAATGGGAAAATAAGGATAGAAAGGAATAAATCGGGAAAAATGGGCAAAAAATATTTCACAAAGTCCCAATATTTAAAAAAATCCAAATATTTCAAAAAAATCGCTATTTTCCGATAAATCCCAATTTTTCGAAAAACTTGATTGATTCTAATAACGTTAAATTAAAAAAAAATATCTTCATGCTTAAATTGTAAAACTTTGAAGGAGTTAAAAATTTACAAACATTACCTTACTGATTATTACATACACACCCACAGTACTTCCTAAACATCCCACAATAATTTTAACGTTCATTAGCGATTATAAAAAAAATAATATATCCTCTTTGAAGAGGTGTCACGGCCTCTCTTTGCGTTACAAAATTTCTTATTTAAGTGTTCAAACCTTCTTTAAATTCACAGTTTTGTTTGGACAAGTGTTATTAAAAAAAAATTAGCAAGGATGTGAATATGGAAAACAATCATAATAGAAACTAGGTTGTAATTATTTTTTTTAATAACCACATTTTGTTAATATAAATAATTATTGTACTGATGATGTTAACATAAAAAAATAGATATAAAATTGTTGGTATTTCCGAAGAAATTAAAGGCGACTGTTTAATGTTCAAAATTAATTTTGGGTATTTACTTTGTTTTTAATTTTATCAAGATAATTGGTGCAAAAAAAACTAAAAAATAATTAAGGCGTTTCTGTTTTAAACAAATTATTTCCGATCAAAGTATTTTTTTTTATAAAAATAAACATTACTCATTTATTGGCATTATATTTGTTGTCAGGTTTAGTGAGAAATAAATTTTAATACGTTACAAGGAATTCGTATTGATATGCCTCAATTAATTTTCATCCTCACTTATGTAGTATTTTTTTAACCTAGTATTAAAATAATATCAGAAACGGCAAAAATAATTTTTTTCTACAAGCGTGCGGAAAAGTATACTTTTCCGCACGCATTTGAGTACCGAAAGTTGTACTCTTCGCACTGATTTTATAAATGCTAAAATGATTAAAAAAATATTTGGTAACTAAATAAAAATATTGTTCATGAAATATTTAATTTATTGTAAAAATTATGAAACAATTTACAAAAAAACAAAAAGTTAACTAATAATATTTAAGAAATAAGGGCCTCCAACATTAACGATTATTTTTGCTAAATTTTTTTTTAATTCTAGGCGCTTGTAGAAAAAATATTGTTCCTAACACTTGCGTAAAGTATCCTTTCTCCACTTAATTGCATGCCCGAACTCCGCTTCGCGTCGTTCGGGCAACTGCAATTGCGTGCGGAAAAGTATAACTTTCCGCACTTGTTAGGAAAATAACTATTTAAATAAATATTAATAAAACTCGAAGTTATACCACACAAATTTAATGAAGTGACAAATAGTCAAGGCAGCAACATGTTTCGGTCTAAAAGACCTTCAATCAAGCCTATAAACAAATATTATTGTTGAGATAACCATCTAGTGAAAAATTAAATACAAATTATTACTTAGAAGTTATGTTTGGATCCAAAAACAGAAATTTAAATTACATTATTTTGATTTTTAAAATTATTATTATGACTGGGATGTCACAATTTTTTTAACACTAACTATTATTAATTTTTTGGAAAACTTTCTGTTATATATTGTAACATAAAAAAAAGAAAAATGTGAATTAAAAAAAAATTATTAAATGATTAAAAATATAAAACTAATTTTGATAATCTGAATTTGAAGTATTCAAATTCTTGTGACAAGTTGAGTGACATTTTTCATCAAGTGGATTATTATTTCAAATGGCGCCCAACTTTGTGTAGGTACACTTATTTTTAATATCCATAAATTGAAAATTAAACATTTTTGTCTGTCTTACTTTGTTATTATGTTCTTTGTGAAGTGGACCAAGGCGTCCAGATAGTGGGACAAAAATAATAAATTTTCCTAAATATCTGATTTTTTATTCCAATTGAATTTATTACAAAATATGAGAATTTAACGATAAATTATGTTTTTATTTTTTTTTATTTCAATTATTTTGTCACTAAATTGCAATTAAATCATTTTTGTCCGTCTTACTTTGTTATTATATTCTTGTGAAATGGACCATGCCCACCAGATAGTGGGACAAAAATAAGAAATTTTCTTACATATCTGATTTTTTATTCCAATTGAATTTATTACAAAATATAAGAATTTAACGATAAATAATGTTTTTATTTTTTTTAGATAATTTAAAAAATTAAGTATTTAAAAAAATCACATTGAATTTTTATTTAAATTATTTTGTCATTAAATTGAAATTAAATCATTTTTGTCCGTCTAACTTTGTTATTATGTTCTTTCTGAAATGGACCAACAGATAATGGGACAAAAATAATAAATTTTTCTAAATTTCTTGATTTTTTATTCCAATTGAATTTATTACAAAATATGAGAATTTAACGATAATTAATATTTTTATTTATTTTAGAAAATTTAAAAAATGAACTTCAAAAAAATCGCATTGAATTTTCATTTCAATTATTTTGTCATTAAATTGAAATTAAATCATTTTTATCCGTCCAACTTTGTTATTATGTTCTTGTGAAATGGATCACGGCCTCCAGATAGTGGGACAAAAATAATACATTTTCTTACATATCTGATTTTTATTCCAATTGAATTTATTACAAAATATAAGAATTTAACGATGAATAATGTTTTTATTTTTTTTTTAATTTAAAAAATTAACTTTTCAAAAAAATCCCATTGAATTTTTATTTCAATTATTTTGTCATTAAATTGAAATTAAATCATTTTTGTCCGTCTAACTTTGTTATTATGTTCTTTGTGAACTGGACCAAGATAGTGGGACAAAAATAATACATTTTTCTAAATATCTGATTTTTTATTCCAATTGAATTTATTACAAAATATGAGAATTTAACGATAAATAATCTTTATTTTTTTTTTAATTTAAAAAATGAAGTTTTTTCTTAAACAAAATTATTACAATAAATATGATAAATATTAAAAAGAATTTAGGTTTACAAACTTTTATGACACTAGTAGTCCTAGAATGCGGAAAAAATTATTACCTGCGAAAAGGTCAAAAAGATACACGTGACGAAACAAGAAATTTTGGGTCAGGTGACGAATCACGATTTGACGAAACAAGAACAAATCATTGAAAATATATCGTTTGATCCGACTTTTTTCCAAGTAAATGTGACCTTTTATATGACCTTTTCTATATGTATTAAAATATTTTTAAATGAATGAACAAAAACTTAAAATTGTTCACAATTAACTGCACTTTTTTATCATTTAAGGCTCTGCATGCCGCATTGAGAAATATAAACGAATATTACACGCGGTCCGTGCGAGGCAGTACTGAACGGACATGAATAAATACGAAATTTTGGTTTGTATGCCTTCCGCTCGTGCACGATTATTCGGTTATATTTTAAAAAAATACAATTTTGTTTTTTTTAGATTAAAGATAAAGGTTAACTTTAGGATTGTATGCATGTAAAATGTTATTATAATTTTTCAGAACCCGCAAGAGTTACCAGGAAATTGTAGTATTTTTTAAGTTTTTATTTTTTTTTAAATTTGACTTGCATACAATCCTAGCTTTATGTTTTATAATGCCAAGAATATTTAGAAATAAAGTAGAAAATTAAATATGTTGCTATAATCCAGCACGAGCTGGACCCCTAAATCAGTCCAACAAATCAGCGGACGGTAGAGCCTTAAATTCTCCATATTTTCAAACATACTTGCCTAACGGAACTGAGTTTTATGAAGGAAATATTTTATTTCTACCCATTAGATCTTCTCTAAAACCAATCCAACTTAATTTTGAATAACCCAAAGATCGGTTTCATTTTATTAAATATAAAAAATATAAAACTAATTTTGATAATATGAATAGGGCTTAAATCATTTGAAGTATTAAATTCCTTGTGATAAGTTGATTGTCATTTTTCATCAAGTGGATTATTATTTCAATAAATAATGTAATTATTTATATAAACTTTAACCTACTTTTTCATCGATTCAAATTGGGGAAATAACTGTAATACCGTTTTTATAGTGTTTTTTCCGGTACGGTCACCCATATAAGTACTAACTGTAAATATCGATGTCAAAATCTTTCAATTATTTACCTGTTTATAATAAATAAACATATATCAGAACTTCATTGATTCTAATAATGTTTTGATACATTTAAAAAAAATCCTCATGGTTAAATTGTAAAATTTTGAAGGAGTTATTCCCAAAAATATGAAAAAATTCAGTTAGTTTTCATTCAAAAATTAAAAAGGATTATTTTGATTTCTATAATTATTATTTTGACTGATATGTCACAATTTATGTATATATTTATTATAGCTCTTATAAAGTAATTATTTTTTTTTTAACTAAAATCAATCTTACTTTGTCCTAATAGTATAATCCTTTTAAAGGACAACATAAATAATCCTCGTATTATTCTCACTAATCACAAACACCGAATCCAAGAAAAAAAAACACAAAACAATTTCCTTTTTTCCCTATAATCTTGAACAAAAATAACTAGAACCCCTTCTTGAAAACTAGTATCTAGTTTTCAAGAGCCCTGCGTTTCAGCGGCAACTGGACAATCAAAAAATCAACAACTTGCTCGCCAGTTTACCACCCAGTGGTGGGAGTCATGAGCTCGTGCTGGTGCACGACCATGGCGACGTTATCCACGCAACGTGCAGTCTTCTGTTGCATTCTATTGTTGTCTACCAAAGTGGTAGGTGTGGTGTTACCAATATGGTTTAACAAAAGCTTCCAATTGTTCCAATTATTTTTTTTAGATAGTTATAAATAAAAACAATGAATCTGTAAAGAAAAACAAATATTTTATTTAAATCAATCTAATAAATACAATTATAGAATAGTTTAAATTTATAGCAAAAAAACGGATATAAAGAAAATTAATGTAAGTTAATTTTTGTATTGCCAAAAATGTATTGAACTTTCTCTATATTTGTATTAGAGAAAATACATCTTGTCTAAAAATTTTAAATTCGTGTATTTTTGAAAACCCTCAGTATATCCTCATTTTCAAGTATGCTCATCTGCACATTGTTTAGACACTTTTCAATCATATTTGGAGCAAAAAAATTATGAAACATAAAAACAAAATATCACTAGAAAAACGCAAAAATAATTTTTTTGTTAAAACATTTAATATTTTTTGATTTTTTTATGTGGCGCTTTTTTGATTTTTTTATGTGGCGCTGTAATTGCCGTTAGTGTGTCTCGATTGTCACCAGCTTTAAGATGAAATTAAAACAATTTTTGGTGACACATACATACATACATTTTTCAGTTATTGATTTTTTTTAACTCGTGGAAACTAAAAAATTAAAGAAAAGGCGAAACGATTTGTTCCCGAAACGAGTTCCTAACTTGTTATGAACATACTGAGTTGCGCAGTATAAAATAACTCGTCCATTATTTTTTTACTGCGCAGACTCCTGATCCATTATTTTATAACTGCGCAACTCAGTATGTTCATAACAAGTTAGGAACTCGTTTCGGGAACAAGCCTACAGTACAGTATATTAGGTGTATGTAGCGAGAAAGTAAAAATGTTTGTGTTCTATCAGATAGTGTGCGGAAAGTGACATTTTTCACACGAGTGGGAAATATTGTTGTACGATCCGTAAGTTGAGTGCGATAATCCTATAAGTAAAAAATTACTTACGCACAAATATGATAATTTTACCAAATAATGTACATTTTGAGGTTTTTTTAACAGGTTCTATATTTATAAATATTGGTAATTAACGTAATAAACAATAACTAGGAACTTGTAAAACTGCGAACAAATTGAATTACTGTGAATTGCTATAAAAATTAAATGTGATAGTATTTTACGCACGTGTGCGAAAAGTACTTTCCACTCGCGTGTGAATAAAGGCCACTTTCTGCTGTACTCTATAGAGTGCGATAAATATAACTTTTCTATGTGGTCGTAGGAAAAATAATTATTAGTTCAATCACTTTGAAAAATTATATATTAATTAATTTATTGATGACAAATTTAAAAAAATTCCATCAAAATTTTAATAAAAAAATTTCAAAAATTTAAATAATTGTGAACAAAAATTTCAAGTCTTGATGAAAAATTTTAAAAACTTTGATTAAAAACTTCAGTCAAATATTAAAAAAAAACAATAAAGTATTTCAAGAATTTTGATGAAATACTTTAAAAATTTTGATAAAAAATTTTAATCAGAAAATTTCCAGATTGTGACCAAAAAATTCAAGAATTGTGGTCAAAAATTAAAAAAAAATTAAATCCGCAAGGTTATCCAAAATTAATAAAAGATTTCAAGAATTTTGATGAAAAACTTTAAAAATTGTGATAAAAAAATTTAGTCAGAAATTGTCAAGAATTGTGATAAAAAACTTGTGATCAAAAATTTCAATAAAAAAAAGGTCAAGAATTAATAAAACATTTCAAGAATTTTGATGAAAAACTTTTAAAAATTGTGATAAAAAATTTCAAAAAATTTAATTAGAAAATTTCAAGAATTGTGATAAAAGACTTTAAAAATTGTAATGAAAAATTTCAAAAAATTTAATCAGAAAATGTCAAGAATTGTGATAAAAGGCTTAAAAATTGTGATCAAAAATTTCAATCAAAAAATTTCAATAATTGTGAACTAAAATTTCAAGAATCGTGATCAAAAGTAAAAAGAAAATTAATAAAACATTCAAGAATTTTGGTGAAAATCTTTAAAAATTGTGATACAAATTTGAATCAGAAAATGTCAAGAATTGTGATAAAAAGCTTTAAAAATTGAGATCAAAAATTTCAAGAATTGTGACCAAAACTTCAAGAATTGCGATCAAGAATTAAAAAAAAAATTAATACGTTTCAAGAGTTGTGATGAAAAACTTTAAAAATTGTGATAAACATTTTAATCAGAAAATTTCAAAAATTGTGATAAAAAGCTTTAAAACTTCTGATAAAAAATTTAACTGGAAAATTTCAAGAATTGTGACCAAAAACTTCAAGAATTGTGATCAAGAATTAAAAAAAAATTAATACGTTTCAAGAATTTTGATGACAATCTTTAAAAATTGTGATAAAAATTTTAATCAGAAAATTTCAAAAATTGTGATAAAAAGCTTTAAAAATTCTGATCAAAAATTTCAAAAAATTTAACTAAGAAATTTCAAGAATTGTGACCAAAAACTTCAAGAATTGTGATCAAAAATTTCAATACAAAAAAGTTCAAGAATTCTGATCAAAAACTTCAAGAATTGTGATCAATAATTAAAAAAAAATTCATACGTTTCAAGAATTTTGATGAAAAACTTTAAAAATTCTGATAAAAAATTTCAACAAAGTTAATTAGCAAATTTCAAGAATTGTGATAAAAAACTTGAAAAATTGTGATCAAAAAATTTCAAAATTGTGACAAAAAACTTTAAGAATTTTGATAAAAAATTAAAAAAAAAACTTATTAAAACATTTTACGAATTTTGATGAAAACTTAAAAAATTGTGATAAAAAATTTTAATCAAAAAATTTCAAGAATTGTGAACAAAAATTTCAAGAATTGTGATCAAAAGTAAAAAAAAATTAATAAAACATTTCAAGAATTTTGGTGAAAATCTTTAAAAATTGTGATAAAAATTTTAATCAGAAAATGTCAAGAATTGTGATAAAAGCTTTAAAAATTGAGATCAAAAATTTCAAGAATTGTGACCAAAACTTCAAGAATTGTGATCAAGAATTAAAAAAAAATTAATACGTTTCAAGAATTGTGATGAAAAACTTTAAAAATTGTGATAAACATTTTAATCAGAAAATTTCAAAAATTGTAATAAAACGCTAAAACTTCTGATAAAAAATTTCAAAAAATTTAACTGGAAAATTTCAAAAATGTTGATGAAAAACTAAAAATTCTGGTAAAAAATTTCAACAAAGTTAATTAGCAAATTTCAAGAATTGTGATAAAAAACTTCAAGAATTGTGATAAAAAATTTAAAAATGGGATCAAAAATTTTAATCAGAAAATGTCAAGAATTGTGATAAAAGGTTTTAAAAATTGTGATAAAAAATTTCAATAAAAAAAAGTTCAAGAATTGTGACCAAAAACATCAAAAATTGTGATCAAAAGTAAAAAAAAATTATAAAATATTTCAAGAATTTTGATGAAAATCTTTAAAAACTGTGATAAAAATTTTAATCAGAAAATTTCAAGAATTGTGATAAAAAACTTTAAAAAATTCTGATCCAAAATTTCAAGAATTGTGACCAAAAAATTCAAGAATTGTGATCAAAAATTAAAAAAAAACAAGAATTTTGGTTTATAGTTTCATTCAAATAAATTGTCATAATAGTTATTTATGTACCAAGGGTATAAATAGATCTTTATGCCCTGAGGGCAACGATCTTGTAAACCGGAAGGCCCTAAGTCGCCATCATAAACAAAAACTGTTAATTGCCTTTGTCCCTGCACGGACAATAAAGCCCACTTTGCGGGCCATAAAGTTCACTTTATGCCCGCACGGGTATAAAATACAATTTTATGTACTTCATAACTAAGAAATAAAAACAATAATGAACTATCAATTAATTTTAACCGAATTACACGTTGACTATATCAAAAATACTGAATGGGTGATTCTTGATCGACCATTTTTTAATACCTTTTTTCTTCAAATCTTAGTATTTATAAATCCTAATAAGTAGTATTTAAAACCCATTCATGTATTTTTTGTACTCATAACTGCGGCAATTATAAGTAAAAAATCAATTTTAATTGGTTAAATATCGACAGAGATGCAATGATAAACGATGGTGAAAACGATACGAATAGAACAAGTGAGGATATCCTGTTATTTATGTTTTTTTTTTATGATTTCTACCGAAGAATTTTTACTATTTTTAAGAAATTTTCCGATGTAACATTAGTATTTACAATTATCGCAAATATTACAAAACACATATTTAAGGTGGGTCAGTATAACCGATTAAAATATTATTACCGCACTTTGATTATTTAAATTTTATTGAGCAAAAACCATAATTATATCTAATAAATAAATAATTTAATTGATATATTAAAATTAGACTATTTTCGTTAAGACAAGCATCGTAGCATCATGAATAATATTTTTTTATTACCGGTGAGACGTTTTTCATTTTTTTAAACAGGGTGTCCCAAATAAGAGTGATCGATTTTAAATGTAAATGTATTAATTTCTCTAAATAAATCGATTTTTCACTAATTATTTTCATTTACCCAAAAGTTTTTTATGAAGTTTGTTTACATTTTATCCCGGGTGATCTACAATTTTTTTTTCAAAATAAATGAAAAAATATGTATTATTTTAACAAACATTTAATAAAACTAATAATGTAATCAATAGTAATAAATAATGTAAAAGTTACAAAAATGCTGTATGTGCATACTCTCTTTTTTGTGTTTTTTTTGCGATTTTTTTTTTGCAATTTTTGCCATTTTATTTCGAGTTTTTGCGATTTTTTTACAATTTATGCAGTTTTTTGACATTGTGTAAGATATTTTTTTCGATTTTTTGCAATATTATTTGTGTTTTCGATTTCTCAATTTTTCAATATGTTTCATGATTTTTTCTTTCAATTTCTTTTTTGATACTTTCCATTTTTTTCGGTTTTTTTTTGCGTTTCCAATTTTTTTGCGATTTTTTCGTTGTTTCTGAAAATTTTAATTTTTTCCGATTGTTTTTTGTTTCCCAATTATTTTCGATTGTTTGCAATTTATGCAATTTTTGACATTTTGTAAGATTTTTTTTGTTTTTTTTTGCATTTTTTTGCCATTTTTTGTGTTTTCTTCGATTTTTCAACTTTTCCCCATGCTTCCTGATTTTTTCTTTCAATTTTTTTTGATGTTTTCCTTTTTTTTCCTTATCTTTTTTTTTCGCTTTTTTTGGAGTTTTTTGCAATGTTTTGCGATTTTTTCGTATAATTTAATTTTTTCCGATTGTTTTTTGTTTCCTAATTATTTTCCATTTTTTTGCAATTTTTGCGGTTTTCGCGAGTTTTAGCGATTTTTTGACATTTTTGTGATATTTTATAATTTTTCTCCTCTAATTCTTTCAGATTTTTTACCATTTTTTAATTGTTTTTAAATGTTTCCTGTTTTTTTTCCGATTATTTCCGATTTTATGCCATTTTTTGCGGTTTCTTCAATTATTTGCCATTTTTTGAGATTTTTTTTTTGTTTTTTGCCATGTTTTGCGGGTTTTTGACATTTTTGCTATATTTTGCAATTTTTCTAGTCTTTTTGTTTTTCTTGTCTAATTTTTTTCTGAATTTGTGCCATTTTTTATCAATTTTCAAATGTGATTATTTGCGATTTTCTGACATTTTTTGCGTTTTTTCCGATTATTTGCCATTTTTTGGGATTATTAAGGGTTTTTTTTTTCAGTTTTTTGCCATGTTTTGCGGGCTTTTGACATTTTTTTGCTATATTTTGCAATTTTTTCATGTCTTTTTGTATTTCTTGTCTTAATTTTTTTCTAAATTTTTACCATTTTTAATAATTTTCAAATGTGATTATTTGCGATTTTCTGACATTTTTTGCGATTTTTTCTGACATTTTTTTGCCATTTTTTGAGATTAATTTGGGTTTTTTTTTCAGTTTTTTGCCATGTTTTGCGGGTTTTTGACATTTTTGCGATATTTTACAATTTTTTCTTGTCTTTTTGTTTTTCTTGTCTAATTTTTTTCTAAATTTTTACCATTTTTTAATAATTTTCAAATGTGACTATTTGCGATTTTCTGCCATTTTTGCGATTTTTTCAATTATTTGTCATTTTTTGAGGCTTTTTTTTTTGGTTTTTTGAGATTTTTTAAGAGTTTTTGCGACTTTTTGACATTTTGTGCGATTTTTTAATTTTAAATGTTTCCTACAATGTCCCTAATGTTATTTTTTGTTTCTGAATAAATTTTTTATAAAATTTTTACTGAATGTCCTTTTTCCATAAGGAAAAATGCAGTATTTCTTGAAATTTCGAAGTCTTTGTTGATAGGTAAGCAAAAGATATCAAACAATACATTTTTAAAAAGATGATGAATCGCTGTTTTAAATTCCATCAAAATATACAGAGTGTTACATTTAAAATAACACATATTTTTCCCATTTATTTTGACCAAAATTAGTAGTATCCACGAATAGTTTTTCAAATATTTTTAACATTTTTTACAATTTCTTTTCAACACTTTTTAAACTTTTTTTTTCTTTTTTTTTTCTTTTTTTTAGCTCATTTTGTGAATTTCTTTGCATATGTTTATATTTTTTTTGCATTTTTTGCAAATTTTTTGCTCTTTTTTGTATTTTTTTTGCATTTTTGCATATTTTAATTATTTCAGCATTTTTTGACTTTTTTTTAGGTTTTTTGGCATCTTTTTGCATTTTTTTTTTAATTTTTTGGAATTTTTGCACTTTGAGCATTTTTTAACATTATTTAACTTTTTTTTAGATTTTTTGGATTTTTTTTTCATTTTTAGCATTTTTTAGCATTATTTTACTTTTTTTCAGCATTTTTTTAACTTGTTTTTTAGATTTTTTTGGCATTTTTTAACATTATTTACAATTTCCTTTATCACTTTTTTTTAACTTTTCAGTTTTTTAGAACTTTTAACATTTTTTAGTTCATTTTTTTGTTTTTCATGTATTATTGTGCATTTCTTTGTATGTTTGTATTTTTTTTGCATTTTTTCCATTTTTTTGTTCGTTTTTTTTGCATTTTTTGGGATTCTTTTTGCAATTTTAGCGTTTTTAGCAATGTTTTACTTTTTTCAGCATTTTTTTATTTTTAGATTTTTTTGTCATTTTTTAAACACTTTTTAAATTTTTTTTTGCTTTTTTTTTAGAATTTATATATCATTTTTTAGCTGATTTTTTGCTCTTCATATATTATTGTGCATTTCATTGTATATGTTTGGATTTTTTTGCATTTTTTCCGCATTTTTTTGTTCGTTTTTTTTTTGCATTTTTTCCGCATTTTTTTGTTCGTTTTTTTGCATTTTTTTTCATTTTTTTTGCATATTTGGCGTTTTTAGCATTATTTTACTTTTTTTTCTGCATTTTTAACTTTTTTCCCAATTGAAAGTATTGTAAAACAGTTAATTTTTTTGTTCCTTAAGTTTTTGTATCTTTTGGTTTTGTTTTTTGTATGATATTTGAATAAAGTGCAATATTTACAAAAAATTACAAAGAATTTTTTGAAAAGTACGTTCCGCTAACTATTTGGGGATTAATTATTTTGTACGGTCTGTGAGACCAACGCGACTACTCATATTATAAAAATTGACGCCACTAACGGAAGGTTAAATTGGAAGGAAAATATTGAATCGGTAATATTTTTAGAAGGAGGAGGCTGAACGAGAAAAAAATAGGGGTCGTTAGAACAACCAAAACCGAGAAGGGAAAGTATTATGAACAAGCTAAAAAAAAATTTCGAGATAAAGATGGAAATATCCATTTTGAAATCACCTGAGATGATTAAGACCATTTCCAAATGAAAGTCTGTCTATCTGTCTGTCTGTTCTTCTGTGTGTATTCGGCCACACGTTAAGTCCGATTGAGCTGAAATTTGGTATATGGATTTGGCTTACCCGTAGTAAGAACCCATTAGTTTTTGTATGACATGTGTCAAACGGAAGTGTCACTATAAAAAAATTACAGATGCAACATGTCACAGAATTCAACTTGCAATACGTCATTTGAAAGCCCTTGAAAAACTCTATTCAGAACCGTCAAAATTATTTCTCCAATTGTTACCCGTCAAAAATAAAAAAATGTCAAAATTTGAAACTTTAACATTAAAAAAGTATTCGTGGATACTCGTCGGGAAAGTTTTGGGGCGACACAACCAAACCGATTTTTTAATTACTTGTAAGTAATTTAATTAGAAATACTAGAGAAAGTATAAATTATTTATCTCAAATCAATTTTATCAAAAACCGAAGTACATGTTTGTTTATTTATCAAAGAAAATATACATACCAATTTTTTATGTGGTTTTCTTGGGTTTTATTTTATCAGGGATTACATGTGCCTTGCTCGGCTTAAAGTAATAAAGGCATATGTAAAAAAAACTTTTTAATATATTATATTTGTATTTCTTAGGCTTAGTTTCTGTCCTACAAATTTTATTTATTAAAATTACTAGTTATCAAGTAAGACACAGTTAAACATTTTCATATTTATTTAATTTTAGTTATATTAAACTTAATTTCATTTTATTTATTTCATATAATCCATATGTCAATTAAATACTTAACCAATAACTAAAAAAAAATTGCATAACCTAAATGGAATGAATAAAAATAAAAATTGTTAATAATTAGAGCAAGCAATAACTTTTGCACAACTCACATTAGGAAAAGCATCAATTTTATTCTATTTAATAAATCGCATAATACTTTTATATAATATTTCTGTAAATTGCTGTGCAATTAATAATAAAGTCGTGGATGGGCAACAATGTCGGCTAGAAACGGTTCAGAGACTTCCACATATTTTTTAAAAAAAAATTTATATCTACGTCTTAATAAATTAATCCAAGATTTACATACGCAATAAGTTTCAGTTTCCTAGGATTAATATTTCAGTAGCATATTGATTGTCGTTTATCGTGTGCCGAAAACATGACTAATCCAATTCGGAACATTCTTTTTTATTGTTCTAATATAGACACTCCTTAGAAAATCCAAATCTGTCTTATTTCTTCATTAGGCCCTGACCAATCAAGAAAGATACACGGTGGACCCATGTATTTTTTTCTACTGATAGTTTATTTACAAATTTTATTTTATTACTCAGAAATTAGTATAAAAATTTGACCTCACAATTTATACAAAACCTTGAAAACTCGCGAAAAAAAAATTAAAAGTAAACTAATTCAAAATGCAGGCGTGGTCAATTCTCAAAAGTTCAAAACGTTTATTTAATATGCATAGCTAGAACAAAAAATTGAAACAAAAAACTAATTACAATATGAAAGCCGATAATTTCAAGAAACAAACGATTAATGATCAATTTCTCGTGATGATTAATTAGTTATCGAACGAATTAAGTAATTTTGTAGGTACAATTAGAAAAAACTAGATTTAATATTGACCGTAAAAAATAGAAACGTCTATCAACTTAGCAAGACAACTTCGGAAAATTACAACGGTATCTTATTAGTAATTTGCCGCTTTTTTGCCGTTAATTAGTTGTGGAAAAATAAATTTTGCCGCTCTTTTTTTTTAATAAAAATTCAATGTCTTGCTAACTTGATATCAAGTTAGCAAGACAACTGTGTAAATAATGACGATATCAAAAAACTAATAGCTGGAGAATTTGCCGCTTTTTTGCCGTAAATTAGTTGTGGAAAAATAAATTTTGCCGCTCTTTTTTTTTACCAAAAATTCAATGTCTTGCTAACTTGATATCAAAAAATTAAACAAGAAAAACAAAAAGACAAGAAAAAATTGTAAAATATCGCAAAAATGTCAAAAACCCGCAAAACATGGCAAAAAACTGAAAAAAAAACCCAAAATAATCTCAAAAAATGGCAAATAATCGGAAAAAATCGCAAAAAATGTAAGAAAATCGCAAATAATCACATTTGAAAATTATTAAAAATGGTAAAAATTTAGAAAAAAATTAGACAAGAAAAACTAAAACACATGAAAAAAATGCAAAATATAGCAAAAAAATGTCAAAAACCCGCAAAACATGGCAAAAAACTGAAAAAAAAAACCCAAAATAATCCCAAAAAATGGCAAATAATCGGAAAAAATCGCAAAAAATGTCAGAAAATCACATATTATCACATTTGAAAATTATTAAAAAAGGCAAAAATTCAGAAAAAAATTAGACAAGAAAAACAAAAAGTCAAGAAAAAATATAGCAAAAAAATCTCAAAAAATGGCGAATAATTGGAAAAATCGCAAAAAATGGCATAAAATCGCAAAAAATCGGAAAAAAAACAGGAAACATTTAAAGATAATTAAAAAATGGCAAAAAATCTGAAAGAATTAGAGGAGAAAAAGGAAAAGATAAGAAAAATTATAAAATATCGCAAAAATGTCAAAAAACCGCAAAAACTCGCGAAAACCGCAAAAATTGAAAATAAATCGGAAATAATTAGGAAACAAAAAACAATCGGAAAAAATTAAATTATACGAAAACAACGAAAAAATCGCAAAAAACTGCAAAAAAAAGCGAAAAAACCCTAGTCAAATAAGTTGCTGAAGCGACTTCACCCAGAGAGTTTATGAGACAGTAATAATTTGGCGGGTAGTGTATTTTTGCATTCCATGGAACTGGCTAACGATGCGACTGGAGATAAGTTGACTTAATTTGATTGGGTGACAATTGATGGCGTGATATTTTGTAACGGTTGTTGTGAGTCAACTCCCAGATATAGGACAAACTATTGAGACAATATTTTTCGTCTAGTATGAGAGAGACAGAGAGGGATGAGTTAAAATGAAGACAGATATTATTCCTAAAGAATGTTGGATGTTTCTAGAAATTTTAATGGCGTAGATATGCAAGCTATGACATGCATAATATTTGAATTTATTTTCTTTGTTATGGATGATTTAAATTTAAAATTGAATTGTTAATTTGATTTAGATAAAACTCTTGGCAGATTTATGTGGAATTTATCCTATATTTAAATAAGATGAATTAAAATATCATTTCAAAATAAAGTTTAACTTGATTACAGGTTATAAAATACAAACATAAAAAACATTTTTTTTTCTTTTCTGCTAAGCTGAACCTACAAACTTTACAGATGACAAAGTAAATTTAACCATATTTGTCTTAAACTACTAGAAAGTAATTTAATTCATTTTTTATTGTTCTAATCTCGACCTCTAACCTTGGCTGATTACAAGAAAATTTCAATTGTTGCACATCCACATTAAAAATTAACATTAACATACAATACAGACGTTTTGAAGAAACTTTCCCACCATCATAGAAGTGTTTTTAATCAAGATTATTATTATGAATTAAGAGCTATAATTTGACATAAATTTAATTGAGAAACAAAATTTCTTGACGTGTTAATACCTTGAGATACTTTCCCCCTCTACGTTTTTGTTTTTTTTGTATGTAGCACCTACAAGTTACTATTTATCTACTTCTTTTGTTTAGCTATTGTTATTTCACATATATTTAATATAAATAATAATAAAACGTATATTATATTAAAATTAATTTTTCAAATGCAACGTACATAATATTATTTCATATACATTAAAAATTAAAATTAATATTGTAATATTTTAAATTTTTTTAAATTTTTCAAATTTCAATTTTAATGTTTTCGAAAATCGATATTACTTGAAATCGAATTGCTAGTTTAATGATGTACTTATTGTTCTTATAATCTGTCCAATATTTTTTCTTCTTAAAATGACTGACGTCAGGCTGACTAGTAATTTTGTGTTAAAATATATATAGTGGGGGTAATCTGTTAGGATGTGTCTACTGGGTCAATACTAAGTTTAAAAATGAATTGAGGGGGTAATAAAATTCAAAATCAAATACCACATAATATATTAAAAAACCAATGAAGACATAGAGGGGGAAACGGCAACTAATTTCAACAGGACTGCCATTATCAGGCCTATAATGCACATTGCCAGGAGAAAATTTAATAAACAAATAGGCTAAAACTTACCAAAAAAATTAAAAATTAAGAGCTAGTGCTTGGTAGATTGTTGGTGGCAACTAAATACTTATATGCAATGAAGTTACCGTCAAGCCATTAACTACAAATGTGCAAAGAAGAGAATACGAATGAATAACAGCTGTTAAATCTCACTTATACAGACAAAGATAGAGAAAACCATTATATGATAATTGGATAAAGATGAAAACTTGAACCTATCCACTGTGAATGCGCATTCAAAATCGAGAGAGATAAATAGATATTAGATTTTGCTGTTAGATAAAGAAAACTACTATTTTAACGAGATCAGTTAATAATTTGCTGTTTGGTACATAAGTGCTGGGCACAAGCGTTCCTGATTAAGTGAAAGGTCGCGTCCGCGTCTGCTTACTGTATATTTCATTGTCACTGTAGAGCTGGTTGATGTTGATAATTTTCCGTATTTATTTGTATTTGTAAAGATACGTATACAAAGATAAAAGTAAACACAATTAAAAACATATTGACCAAAAGACACTTTATAAGCATACGTTATATTTGAAAGTGTCAATTTTATTTAGAGAAACTGGCCCACGTTAATATTATGCTGCAGCTATTGCACATAAGTGACGTAGATGCACTACAAGTTGCATAGATGCAGTAATTTTTAAATATCAATTTTTTCATGTTGAATTAAAGAGAAAAAAAGAAATTAATTTTTTTTCTTAAATAAGGCAAAAAAAAGATGAGACTAATATTTCAAGTTGAACTCCCCATTATTTCAACATAATATGCATAAAAAATGTAATTACATTAATTTAGTATTTTCTAATACATTACCAAATATTAATTATTCTGAAAAAAGGTAGGAAAACTGTTGAAAATTTAAAATCTTTCATTCTAACTTAAAATAGTAGCAATAGACACCAACAGTTTTGACGGATTATTGACAGAATTTGTGCAGATTTAGTGATTTTTTTTTTCGCCAACTCAGTTTGGGATTGTGAAAAGTTAAAAGAAATATTGGATGGACTATAATCCCACAATAAACTGATGAAATAATTTTATAAGTTTGAACGAAGAGTAGGAAGCCCTAGTTCCTAGTCTGCGTCGTTGTGTCGTTTAATTAACACAAATTTTATTTGGTTCTGAGATTTAATTAATGCTTGAATACATATATTTTTCATTTCAAAATACAATATCAAACGACATGTAAAAATTTCGTATCTATCATCTAGACATATAACAAAAACTTCAACTATTTATTTTTTCGCTATCTTAATTTTTATTAAAAAGTTTTTTGGCTAGCCACAAGTAAGCTAGTAACAAGTATAATTTCAACAAGTAAAATTAGAAAATATATTATCAGGAAGAGAATTCTTAACAAGTTACTGACAACGTTTAAAAAAAATGATTTCAGGATGAGACAGCACATCTCGGGGTGAGATGTCGCACCTAACATAAAAAAGGTTTTTTTGAGCCTGTTAGTACGGAAATGTACCTTATAAAAGCGCTCAGCTCATCGGTAACAGTTTAAACTATTCCCATTCGAGTGACCAAACAATGACGTCACGTTGAATTAGTTTTAAACCAGCTGCATATGTTTTTGAAACGTCCTCTCGAGAACGGTTCAAGGAGGTAGAAATGTCATCAATGTCAAACAGAGGGCAAACGCAAGAAAGAATAATAATAATTAAAAATATTCATTTATTTACATAGTTATATGAAAAAATACAAAAATGATGCGGGTTCAGCTAGACGATTTAACAATCTGCGTCGACAAAAATAATATCTACACAATCATCTTCTTGACTCAAAAACCAATTGTGTACAATAATCTGCTGTAATTCGACCTCTTCGTTGAATAATTCGATTAGTCGATCCATTTCTGTAAACTATTTAACCATAAGAAATCCAGCGCAGACCTCTTTTTCGTTATTTACAATAATTTACTTCAGGTACGAATCTGACATTGACAAACTGAACTGACAACTGCTAGTGACATCACAGTTTTAAAATCATATATTTGAGCGCTTAGAAAATCTATGATTTAATTTTAAAACTGGTTCTAAAAGTCGTTGAAAATGTTTTTAAACCAAAGAGACCGCTCGAATATGGCTTTAATCCAGCATTTTTATTGACAGAACAAGCGTCATTTGTTAAACCAATGAGAAACGCTAATTTTGCGTTCAATCCGATTGTCGTTGATTAATGACAAAGGATTTTCTTCCTAAGGAAGGATGTTATGTAGGGACTTTTCCCTACATGTTAGTAAAAAAGTCCACCCAGACATCTGTCTGGATGTAACCACAATAACTTTCGAACAAAAGATCCGATTGAATTTCGGTTATCACTTTACTATTTATTTTTATCCAGGGAATAACCCTATTGAATTTGAGCATAATCGGACCGGCCCTTCTGGTATACGCCATATAAATTTAAGTGTTTTGTATAGGAAAACTTTTTTTGCATTTCAAATTTTTAGAAGTTTTCTATATCACATAAATAAGTGTAATATATATTTTTCACTTCTTTATATGAATTATATTTAATTTACTCAATTGAGTCCGAGTGAGGAACATGTGAGTTTTGGTAGAATGATGATCATTGACTTTGAAATTTCATTGATTTTGGATTTAATCATAAAACCAGTCATATAACTTTTTACTGACTAATTACTTAATTTAATTATTATTATTATTATTGAATAAATATTTATATCGACGGTATGATACTGATGAGACCATAAAGGTCGAAACAGCTGTCTATCATTGTCGAGGTGCATAAATCTTTGCAAGTTCCTCTTTCTGTTTATTTATTTTTAATTATTTATAAGTTTATGTATCTATTTTTTTACATTTTTCTTTTTTTCCTTTTTTTTCTGTTTTTTGGTATTTTTTATTGTTTTTTTTAATTATCCCAATTTTTCTGTTTTTTGACAATATTTAATTGTTTTTCTGTTTTTTCTTCTTTTTCCTATTTTTTTAATAATAACCTAGATGTGCCTGAGAAGTTTGGCCAAACCATTCATGCTTCACAATATAAAATGTGTTCGCTCGTTGGTTCGAACCGTTTGAGCGTACCTAGATTTTTTTCTTATTTGTTTCAAATTTAATGAAGTTTAAACAAGCTTAATAATTATTAACATTAATATATTAAAATGTTTTCTTGACTGGTTTTTTCCTAAAATTCATTTTTTCTGAGATATGGTCGTTATCCACTTTTAAGAGGCGCCAATACCATATGTTATCTTGCCTGAAATCGTTTTTAGACGAGCGCTCCGTTAATATTAAAGATAGGAAGCTGCGGTTTTCACCAACTTTTTTCTCTAGACAAATTTGAAAAATGTAGCACAGACGCGCTCTTCTCATAAATATTTTAAATATCATGAAAAAAACCGCATATTTTTATTTGCTATATTAGGCGAATTCTCGTCCAAATACGAATAATTATGTTTTATGGTGCTCTACCCTGTTCTGCGCAGAAAAAATTGGAGTAGAAGGTAGAATTATTTAACATAAACCGGAAAATACTAAAAAAAAATTTTTACATCAAATTTATAAGAATATAAGTACATTTTCCTTGGGTAATCCTCTAACCGGCAAACACAAAAGTCACGTGGTGTGTGGGCCTCTTAATTAAATACACAATAAGGTTTTGAAATCTATACGATCTAAAATATACAGTATAAAACGTTTTAGAGCTATTTATTTCTGTCCTAAGTTTAATAAAAAAAAAATCAGTAAATCAAAGCTCTGCTTGGTTCAATCTGTGTCACGTTCTGTTGGTCATTGCAAACATGATATGTAACGCAAGTTAAAGGCACGTGAATGGGGAAATACCTTGTACCTGCTTCCTTTTAAACGTATTTGGTGTTAAATTATAATTAACATACTTCTTGTACCAGTGGTTGACGAAGTTTAAAAATGAAATACGAGCACCGGTCGGTTTGGGTTGTAAACAAAATATCAAGGTGAATAAATAGCGTTTACGTGAATTAAATTATACAAATATTGGGTAAAAATCCCGCACTAACTAAGGATTTTATTATTATCATTATTAATATCATATATACGTTAATATACAAAAAAGCAACAAACTTGAAGGATAAATAACAGACGATTTTAAAATAAAACTAGTCTAAAACAAGGTTACGGAGAAAAATTATAATAAAAAAATATTCACACTGTATATATTAATCATTATCATTCATAAACATACATGGAGAAAACTAGATTTCTTTTAATAAACTATATCATTGGGTAACAGCGTAAAGATCCTTTATCTTAAATATCCGTGTGTGTTTCAAGGAAACATGAAACTAAATCCAATTCCGATATTGCAATGAAATATAATCGAGAGCAAGTACTAGACAATACATACCGAGAGCAATTTCATGAAATTGAAATAGATCGGTAAAGGCACCACACCCAATTTGAAGGTTGGAAATGTATAACTAAAATAAAAGTGAGAGTTAACTTGGTTGTTTCAAAACTGCACCGAATTTGTTGTAATAATCTATAAGATATTATCATAGATAAGAATTTAGCGATTAAATAAAAAATAAGTTCACAATAGTTTGAGGGTTAAAATTAAGCTTGAAACTGATTTATTTACAAAATATAACAAAATGGGAGCTAGATAAATTTATTTGAGACAGTTTAACATTATTAACCTTACTAAATTTAACAAATATAAGACACTCTATTC
The DNA here is from genome assembly GCA_963243735.1 of Neocrepidodera transversa. Taxonomy (NCBI): domain Eukaryota; kingdom Metazoa; phylum Arthropoda; class Insecta; order Coleoptera; family Chrysomelidae; genus Neocrepidodera; species Neocrepidodera transversa. The sequence continues at coordinate 1,325,687 of OY725338.1, read as the reverse complement.
GTCGAGGTTTATAAAAAAATTATAATTCATTATAAAAAAATACAATGCAGTTTTTTTATGAAATTGATCAACAATTATTTAAAAATAAATTTACCTTTTTCAATTAAAAAAATGAGGGGGTAATCCCACCCAACTTTCCGAACACTCCTAGTATAGTAATTGTTTAATCGATTATTTTAATTTTTCTGCATCAAAATACATTAATACAAGTTTTCTGGATGAAAATTTGTTTAAAAAACGAAAAAAAATCAAATTTTTAATCAAAACAAATCAGAAAAAAAAACTAAAAACAAAAAAATAAACAGAAAAATGAGAAAAAAAACGAGAAAAAATAGAAGAATCGAAAAAATCTGAGAAAATAAGAAGAAAAAAAACACGAAATATTGGAAAAATCAGAGAATATTGACAAAAAAAATGAAAAATAATTGTAAAGTATGGAAAAAAGAGAAAAATCAAAAAAATTTAAAAAACCAACAAAAAAATTAGGAAAAATGGCAAAAGAACACTAAAAATCACAAAAAACGAAAAAATCGCAAACAATTAAAAAAACGGCAAAAATTTGGAAAAAAAAACAAAAAACCAAAAAAATCGTACAAAACATTAAAAAATCCGAAAGAATTGAAATAAATCGAAAAAAATCAAAGGAATAAGAAAAAAATGAGAAAAATCTGAAAACAAAAGAAAGAAATAGAAAAAACAAGAAAGAAAAACGGAAAAAAACGAGAAAAAAACCAAAAACAGAAAAATGAGAAAAAAACCGAGAACAAATTAGAATAATCGAAAAATTGGAAATATCAGAAAATATTGGAAAAAAAAGGAAAATAAACTTCTAAAATACGGAAAAATCAAAAAAATTAATAAAAAACAACAAAAAAACGGAAAAAATTACAAAAAACGCTAATAATTGCAAAAAACGAAAAAAAAATTTGAAAAAATTGAAAAAATGACAAAAATTTGGAAAAAAAAAAACAACCAAAAAACTAGTAAAAACATTACAAAATTCGAAAGAATTGAAATAAATCGAAAAAAATCAGAGGAATAAAAAAACAATGAGAAAAATCAGAAAAGAAAGGAATAGAAAAAAACAAAAAAATGAGAAAAAACGAGAAAATTAGGAAAAACCAAAAAAAAATCGCTATAACTTTTACAAATACTATGTTAAAATTATGAAATAATTTACATACATAGTACTTTTGGATTCTTTTCGGATGCGCTATTTACTTTTTTCATTTATTTTATACTTATTGATAAAACGAAATTACAAAAAATTTAAAAAAAATTCTTTATTTTTGCTATAATAATTACCATTGTAAATTCTAAGAAACTAAAATACATTTTAAATTTAGAGTTTTATTTTATCTTTAGAATGGTGCAAATCCCAGTTGAGTAGCTTCAATATTTTAGAAGTTATTCAATTTAGTTTAAAATTGTAATATAATTTAAATGTTTCTTATCCAATTTTTATAAAATTCCACAATTTTTGTAATAAAATTTTGAAAAAAAATTATAATTATAAAATTAATTATTATAAATTTAAAGATATTTTTTAAAAAATTTTAATATTAAAATTTAACCAAAAAATAATAATTTAATAAAGATAAAAATTGCTTAAAAATTATAATAAAATCTATCGGCAAAACTATGCGGAACTCGAAAAAAAAAGTAAAGACAAAATTTGTAGAAAATTTTATATTCTACAATTTTGATTTTTTGTAAATTTTCATAAAAATCCATAATTTTGTCTCAAAATCTAAAAAAAGTCGCAAATGTCTATATACATTATTTTTCACGCCCTCTAGCGACGAAACTATAAGAAATTCAAAAAAACGGTAAGAACAAAATGTGTAGAAAATTTTATGTTCTACAACTTTCATATCTTGTAATTTTTCATAAAAATGCATTATTTTGGTTATTTAAGAAAAATATGAAAAAAAAATTACTTTTTGATAAATCTGGCAACAATGGCAAAAGTTTTTGAAAATTTTAATCATTCGAAATTAAACTATAAAACTTTATTGCCATCTTGTTTAGTAATGACGTCATCACTTATATCAACTGTCACTTCCGGTTGTCCGATTAGCACCAAAATATGTACAGGTCGCCTCCTTGCTACCCTAAATATGTATATAAAATTTCGTCTAAATCGGTTCAGCCGTTTAGACGATATCGTGTTCACACACACAGACAGATATCATGCTAAAAATGGTATAAATGGATTAAGGTGACCTCAAAACGTAAAGATCCGTTAAAATCTGGTTATGGTCAAAATATCATGATCGCAATACTTTCCTTCTATACAAATTTGTTGGGTTCGGAAAGTAAAAATCAACATTTCAGTAAGATTTAATACATATTGATATGAACCACCCGGTAGGTCAGAAGATTCTCAATCCGGGCTGGGTTCAATCTATAATAAATTGAGAAAAATTATTAAACAAGAGTGTTCAGAGGTCCGTCTAGTCGGACCCGGTGAAAATCCAAAAATTTTATGTTAATTTTAAATTAACATAAAATTTTTCGTTCCAAATTATCTTTATGTACCTACTCTACTGCCCACCCTCCCCTCACCCTCAATAACATGTAAATTGTTTTCATTTTTTATTAAATTAATTGTTTTTACAAAACATGGTCAGTTTTTTTTAAATGTGTATTGTTTAAAAATTGTTTGTTACACACCGGGTAATTTGTTTCTAGGCCTGAGGATGGCTCATAAAACGAAACTAGTTGCCCACTAAACCTTTTGTTTTAATTATATTTCGGTACATGTCTTGGAGTCTTATTTCTACTGGTTAATTAAATTATTATTCAATACGGTTTATCTATATTCCTGTCAAGTATATGACAATGAAATTTTGAAATTAAAAATTTTACTGCAAGACACCAGGCTCGAACCCATAGCCAACGATCTGTGCCACCGAGACCATTCCAATAAAAAAATTTTAAGTGGCGGACGCAATTGTCAAAATTGGCCTTATTTAATTATTCGGGGGGGTTTTGAGGTCGTTAAATATGAATTTGGTGTACAACAAACAAAAAAACAGTTTAAGTGATGTGGCGCAGCTTGACGAGGGCGAAATTTTTGGTGACGGATTTTATGAACAACCCTTTATAAATGAAAAAAGTCTAATGACCCAATTCAATATTTTTAAAAATAGCGGATAGAATTTTTTTGAAATTTCAACCCCCTTCAGTTCCATCCTCGTGGGTCGGATGAAAAAAAAATTTCAGACAAATTAGTTTTATAATAATTAGAACATAAAAAAAGTCTTGTGACCTGTTTCAATATTTTTGAAAATGGCGTAAATATAATTTTTTTTAAATTTCAATCCCCTCCAGGTCCATCCCCGTGGGTCAGATAAAAAAAAGTTTCAGATAAATTAATTTCATAATAATCAGAGCATAAAAAAAGTCTAATGGTCTTTTTTAATATTTTCAAAAATGGCGCAGATCTGAATTTTTTGAAATTTCAATCCCCTGCAATTCTCACCCCCTTAGAGGTAGAATGCCCATTTGCAATACGCAACGAATTACTGCCCCAAAGAATTTTTGTACCAAATTTGGTGTCGATTGGACAAAAATTGCGACCTCTATCGTGCCGGTACGGAATGCCTACACATACATATATATATATAGGTATATACCGATAATTTTTTTTTTACTGATTCTTATTCAGAAGGTCACAAACGGCGTAGCGCCCCTATTCCCGGTTCTGGGTCCCGTCATTGAATCGATTACAATAGGTAGATTCCATATATGGAAATCTACCTAAAATCACAAACTGTCGTCAATTTATTATAATTTATTTATATAGGAAGAAAATTTAATTACTTTTATAAAGAATGTTGTAATTTGTTCTAAAATAGCTTAGAATCAAGGTCAATATCGTTAAATCTGCAAGTAGAGTTTATTCTCGTTTATAATCATCAGTAATAAATTCAGTTTCTCTATAACACATTTTAAATGACAAAAATGGTTGACCTATACTTTTTTCTACATAATAGAGACGCTACATATTCTTATAAATGAACATAAATATTATAATTTTTTTTAATATGCTTGAGATTTAGGACACAATTAAATTTGATTACATATAAATTTATTAAGTGCAGTTATTTACGCCCGCGAAACGCCAACATATAAAGGTCGACTGGGCCTATTGTCTACCTTGCGTTAGATATAACACGGTGAAATAAAATCATTTCAAGCACTCTATATATCGTTGTACTTACTTAATCGCTACCTCCCAGTAGATAATGGTTAATAAGAAGTTAGAAAATGAACAAGTCTTGCTTGCGGCTAAGGAATTATGTCAAGGATAATAATAATAATAATATACAAATTTAGTTATGAACTTTCTTACTTATTAACTTGTATATCCTTAATTGTTAATTCCGATCATGACAAGTTGGATATCGATACATAAAAAAACTTTGGGCATGATAAATATTTGATGTAAAGTAGAACAAAGTTGTAACTATAAATTGAAATTTATTTATTTTGTTCCAAGATAATCGTTGTTATATGGAATTTAGGAAAATATTCAACTTCTATATAACAGGAACAGGAAATAACCTTTTAAGTTATTTTTTAGTATAAAAACAAAATTAGAATCTAAACTATAAGAGTTTAAGTCACATTTTTGTGTAATAACCTTTTCCATCATAAACTGTTTTGAGAAAGATATCAAATGATAAATACAATTTACCGTTTATCTACATTTTTGAAAATAAACTCATCGCTAACGTAGGTAGTTTTTCTGGAAGATTCTAAAACATCCCTCCTTAGACCGCATTATCGCTTGGACAGCCAATAGAAAACGGCGTTTGTTTTCCTTCCGATAAATGGTACCCTTCATAAATATTTACTAATAAATTGATGTAATCCGGCTCGAAGGACCATATAGCATTTTGTATAGTTTTGTTTTTTTTATGATTGTAATTCATAGACTATATTTTAGGATTAAAAATTTATTATATTTTTGATGAATTATAATAATCACCTTTACGTATCGCTTATGGAATAAAAAATAGGAAAATATATGTCTCTAATGGCTTGGTCTGCAGTGAAATGATAAAAAAACGTTGAAAAATTACTTTTTTCTGTGTATGACGGTCTATTGTAAAAATTATATACTTATTAGTTAGTATTCGTATCAACAAATTTAACCTTAACGATCTATAAATCAAGCTGAACGAATTTCCGTTCTATTACTGTTTAATAAATAGTTATTTCAAATATCTCCTCACACTTTATTGATTAGTTTCGATTATGTGATTTGTTGAAATAAATCAAACCATAAAATAAAAACCTCATGATCTAGTTGAAATTATTCTTTTTTTTTAAATACAGTATTTCATGAAAAAAAAGTTGTGTATGGTACGCTTTATTTAAAATTTATCTATTTTGAGGAAAATAAAAATTGGATATAACTTTAAAATTAATATTTTGCCATAAATCGTATATAATTTATCTTTTAATTCAAATCAGAAAATAAAAATAAAAAATTGATAATCTCGTTGAAATTGTCATCATTTTTTAAATACACTTTTTTATGAAGAAAATGTCCAGTTGATATTGTATTTAAAAGTAGAGTATGATCTGCTTTAGTTAAATCAAAAGTTATTGAAATTAAAAAATCTAAAGAAAAATAGTAAATATAACAATCAAAAAAATGTAAAAAAAAAATAATTGTGCACCTTATAAAAAACCAGAATTAAAGTAATTAAATAGATTTATTAAATTTTTCTAAATATTATTGTTAAATTAATTTTTCCCTATGAAAAGTCTTCCCAAAATTAGAAATGAATTTTAAACGAAGTGTATGATTCATTTTAGTTAAATATAAAACAGTCCATACATTAATTCTATAAAATTATTGTTTTTTTGTTTTTAATACGATTTTGGTAATTTGTCAACGTTTCAATATTATCAACTGGTGTAATGATAATATTTTCCAAGAACAAAGGAAAGTAGTGTATGATCTGCTTTAGTTAAAATTTAAAGCTATACTAGTTTTAAATTATTATTTTGCAAAAATATCATAAGGATTTCTTTTTTTTTTAATTAGTATTTAGCCACTTTCTGTAAAATAAAAATCAAATCAAACAATGAACATAAAAAATTGATAACCTGGTTGAATTTTTCATTTTTTTGAAATATTCTAAGTTAAATGAAGAAAATATCCTACCTTAGTAGTGTAAGATATGCTTTAGGTAAAATCTATTACTACAACTTTTAATATTAAAATTATTTTTATTTGCACTTTTGAGAAATCAAAAACGTTAAAAAAGTAAAAAAATGTACTTTGGCCACCCTATATAAAAACTAGAAGGAAATAATTAAATAGAATTATTGAATTATCTTAAATATCATTTGTAAATAAATTTTCCCCTATGAATTTTAATCGTAGTGTATGAACCACTTTAGTTAAATTTAAAGCAGTCCATAAACTAATTCTATAAAATTATTGTTTTTTTTTTGTTTTTAATACGATTTTGGTCATTTGTCAAGTTTTAAGAGTGTTAATTATTGTAATGATAATATTTTCCAAAATCTACAAAACAACTTGGACCTATTACAAAAAATTTGCGCACTTGCTGGAATTTTAGTTCTCGCGCAGTTTTTATAAGCAAGGAAATGTAGTGTATGGTCAGCTTTAGATAAAATTATTATTTTGCAAAAAAATCACGAGTAATTTTTTTTTAAAATATTTAGCCACTTTCTGTAAAATAAAAATCAAATCAAACAATGAACGTAAAAAATTGATAACCTCTTTGAATTTTTCATTTTTTTTGAAACATTATTTTAAGATAAATAAAGAAAATGTCCTGCCTTAGTAGTGTAAGATCTGCTTTAGGTAAAATCTATTACTACAACTTTTAAAATTAAAATTATTTTTATTTGCACTTTTAAGCAATCAAAACCGTTAAAAAAGTAAAAAAATGTACTTTAGCCACCCTATATAAAAACTAGAAGGAAATAATTAAATAGAATTATTGAATTTTCTTAAATATCATTTGTAAATAAATTTTCCCCTACGAATTAATTTTAAACGTAGTGTATGAACCACTTTAGTTAAATTTAAAGCAGTCCATAAACTAATTCTATAAAATTATTGTTTGTTTTTGTTTTTAATACTATTTTGGTAATTTGTCAAGTTTTAAGAGTATCAATTATTGTAATGATAATATTTTCCAAAATCTACAAAACAACTTGGACCTATTAAAAAAAATTTGCGCACTTGCTGGAATTTTAGTTCTCGCGCAGTTTTTATAAGCAAGGAAATGTAGTGTATGGTCAGCTTTAGATAAAATTATTATTTTGCAAAAAAATCACGAGTAATTTTTTTTTTTAAATATTTAGCCACTTTCTGTAAAATAAAAATCAAATCAAACAATGAACGTAAAAAATTGATAACCTCATTGAATTTTTCATTTATTTGGGACATTATTTTAAGATAAATAAAGAAAATGTCCTGCCTTAATAGTGTAAGATCTGCTTTAGATAAAATCTATTACTACTTTTAAAATTAAAATTATTTTTATTTGCACTTTTGAGCAATCAAAAACATTAAAAAAGTAAAAAAAATGTACATTAGCCACCCTATATAAAAACTGGAAGGAAATAATTACATAGAACTATTGAATTTTCTTAAATATCATTTTCCCCTATGAATTAATTTTAAACGTAGTGTATGATCCACTTTATTTAAATTTAAAGCAGTCCATAAACTACAATCCCTAATAATATAATTTTTTTGTTTATTTTTGGTTTTAATACGATTTTGATCATCTGTCGAGGTTTCATCTTCAACTGCTGTATTAGTAATAATAATAATAATAATAATAATAATAATAATAGTGACAAATGGTTGAATGCAACTATTGCTAGGTAAAAGGAAATTATAAAAATATTAATAAATTTTTAAGTATATCTTTTTATGTAGAAAATTCTAGTCGATGTTATTTTATTTAAAAATTAAAGCAGTCCATACATTATAATATTTAAAAGTCATATTTTGGCAAAAAATCATAAATATATTTTTTGTTGCTAAAAAATATAAATATAATTTTCTCAAATATTGTTTGTTGTTTACTCATTATGTTGATTTTGGAAAAAAAATTGAGGTCGCAAATCGACCTTTACGTTGGCTATAATCAAATCGGCCTCAAATAAATGTGATAAAACATACTTAAATAAATTCGAAGATAATAAGTTATAATAGTTCGAATAGGTTAACCTTTACCGCTTTTGTCATTAACGCATTCTCGTTTATTATAACATTGCATAACCCCAATTAATAAATGAATATGTTGTAGGAGTCATCTTTGAGCAATGCGATGCGAAGAATTCCACGGCGTTGCCAAAATAACTGTTTTATAAAAAGAAATGTGGTTGAGGTTATTTTTAATTGAATGAACAAATTTTTCAACAAAAAGTTTATAATCAACTAACCGTAAATAATTTATGCAAAACAGCGAAATCACAAAGTGAACTAATAAAATAGATTACATACAGATTGGACAAAATTTGGACCTATAATTGAGTTATTTTTTCATTGATGAATTTTTAAATAGAACACCTATTATATTTTTACATATTTATATTCTTTGAGTTTGAGGTCAAATGTCATTTTAACTGTTAAAAACATAAATATTTAAAAATGAATGAAATGGGTAATATTTAAATTTACCTATTCAAAAATAATTATTTTTAATTACACTCAGTCACTTTTGGTTGGGCTTGAACCAAATCACAATTAAAAATAATTTAAAAAATATTTGTTTTTTTGACAGCCGAAATGTCATATGATATGTAACATAACATACAAAATTCAAATGACTCTTGTCGGTCCTTTCGGTTTATTTATATTCATTTTGCTTAATCTGAACAGTCGAGGGGTTTCTCGTTGCGTCTAGTCATGAGTCAATAATATTCTGTGTACATTCGATTTGACTGGAACGGCCTTGTTTCTCGTTACAGTAACTTAACTAATAAAATCTGAATATGTCGGCAACTATTTTTTTATATTTTTATCTCATTTCATTCTTGAATATTTTTTCTGTTTTTTTTTTCATATTTTTATAACCTTTTTTTTTAGTTAATTTTCTGGTTTTTTACTTCTATTTTCTTTATATTGTTATCTATTTTATTATCCCAATTTTTTATAGTTTTTATCGGTTTTCTTACTTGATTTTTGAATTTTTTCTTCTTTTTTTCTCAATTTTATTGTCAAATTTTCTGTAGTTTTTATTTGTTTTTTTACTTCATCTTGAATTTTTTCTTCATATTATTATCCATTTTTTTTTAAATCGATTTTTGGACTCTTTCATCTGTTTTCTTATCGGATTCTTAAATTTTTTTCTTCAGTTTTCTTCATTTTTTTTCAATTTTATTTGTTTTTTTTTACTTCATTTTTGAATTTTTTCTTCATATTATTATCCATTTTTTTAATCGATTTTTTGTGGTCTTTCATCTGTTTTCTTATCTGATTCTTAAATTTTTTCTTCAGTTTTCTTCAGTTTTCTTCATATTTTTATAGTTCATTTTTTGTAATTTTTATCTGTTTTCTTACTTGTTTCTTGATTTTTTTCTTTTGTTTTTTTTTCCAGTTTTTATTAAATTTTTTTCAATTTTTTGTAGTTTTATCTGTTGTCTTATTTGATTCTTAAATTTTTCTTGATTTTAATCACATTTTTATCAATTTTATTGTCCAATTTTCTGTAGTTCTTATCTGTTTTCTTACTTGATTATTGATTTTTTTTTCGGTTTTCTTCATTTTTTTTTTCAATGTTATTGTCCAATTTTCTGTAGTTTTTATTTGTTTTTTTTTACTTTATTTTTGAATTTTTTCTTTATATTATCCATTTTTTTAGTCGATTTTTGTGTTCTTTCATCTGTTTTCTTATCTGGTTCTTAAATTTTTTCTTCAGTTTTCTTCATATTTTTATTCTTCATTTTTTTGTAATTTTTATCTTTTTTCTTACTTGTTTCTTGAATTTTTTCTTTTGTTTTTTTTCCAGTTTTTATTAATTTTTTTTCAATTTTTTGTAGTTTTTATCTGTTTTCTTATTTGATTCTTAAATTTTTCTTGATTTTAATCACATTTTTATCCATTTTATTGTTCAATTTTCTGTAGTTCTTATCTGTTTTCTTACTTGATTAATGATTTTTTTCGCTTTTCTTCAATTTTTTTCAATTCTATTGTCCAATTTTCTGTAGTTTTTATTTGATTTTTTTTTTACTTTATTTTTGATTTTTTTCTTCATATTATTATCCACTTTTTAGTCGTTTTTTTGTGTTCTTTCATCTGTTTTCTTATCTGATTCTTAAATTTTTTCTTCAGTTGTCTTCATATTTTTATTGTTCATTTTTTTGTAATTTTTATCTGTTTTCTTACTTGTTTCTTGAATTTTTTCTTTTGTTTTTTTTTTTTGCAATTTTTATTAATTTTTTTTCAATTTTTTGTAGTTTTTATCTATTTTCTTATTTAATTCTTAAATTTTTCTTGATTTTCATCACATTTTTATCCATTTTATTGTTCAATTTTCTGTAGTTCTTATCTGTTTTCTTACTTGATTATTGATTTTTTTTTTCGGTTTTCTTCATTTTTTTTCAATTTTATTTGTTTTTTTTTACTTCATTTTTGAATTTTTTCTTCATATTATTATCCATTTTTTTAATCGATTTTTTGTGGTCTTTCATCTGTTTTCTTATCTGATTCTTAAATTTTTTCTTCAGTTTTCTTCATATTTTTATAGTTCATTTTTTGTAATTTTTATCTGTTTTCTTACTTGTTTCTTGATTTTTTTCTTTTGTTTTTTTTTCCAGTTTTTATTAAATTTTTTTCAATTTTTTGTAGTTTTATCTGTTGTCTTATTTGATTCTTAAATTTTTCTTGATTTTAATCACATTTTTATCCATTTTATTGTTCAATTTTCTGTAGTTCTTATCTGTTTTCTTACTTGATTATTGATTTTTTTTTCGGTTTTCTTCATTTTTTTTTCAATTTTATTTATTTTTTTTTACTTCATTTTTGAATTTTTTCTTCATATAATTATCCATTTTTTAATCGATTTTTGTGCTCTCATCTGTTTTCTTATCTGATTCTTAAATTTTTTCTTCAGTTTTCTTCATATTTTTATCAATTTTATTGTTCAGTTTTTTGTAATTTTTATTTGTTTTCTTATTTGATTCTTAAATTTTTCTTCTATTTTTATCCATTTTATTGTCCAATTTTCTATTTTCATACTCGATTCTTGATTTTTTCCGGGTTTTTTTCATATATTTTTTTTCATTTAATTGTCCCATTTTCTGTACTTTTTATCTTTCTTTTTACATGATTCTTGAATTTTTTCTTTTGTTTTTTTTTTTCAAATTTTTATCAATTTTATTGTCCAACTTTCTCTAGTTTTTATCTATTTTTATCTTCATGTTTTTATCCATTTTATTGTCCAATTTTCTGTTTCATACTTAATTCTTGATTTTTTTCTGGGCTTTTCATATATTTTTTTTCATTTCATTGTCCAATTTTCTGTTTTCATACTTGATTCTTGATTTTTTTCCGGGTTTTTTCATATTTTTTTTTTCATTTTACTGTCCAATTTTCTGTTTTTATGCTTGATTCTTGATATTTTTCGTGTATTTTTCATATTTTGTTCCATTTTAGTGCCCAATTTTCTGTAGTTTTTATCTGTTTTCTTACTTGAGTCTTGAATTTTTCTTTTGTTTTTTTTTCATGTTTTATCAATTTTATTCATTTTTCTGTAGTTTTTATCTGTTTTTTTACTTAATTCTTGAATTTTTCTTTTGTTTTTTTTTTCATGTTTTTATCAATTTTATTCATTTTTATGTAGTTTTTATCTGTTTTCTTAATTAATTCTTGAATTTTTCTTTTGTTTTTTTTTTCATGTTTTTATCAATTTTACTGTTCAAGTTTCTGTAGTTTTCATCTGTTTTCTTACTTGAATCTTGAATTTTTTTTTTTTTTTTTTTTCATGTTTTTATCAATTTTATTGTTCAATTTTCTGTAGTTTTCATCTGTCGATTTTCATTACATATTTATCCATTGTTTTTTTAAGTTTCTGTAGTTTTTATCTGTTTTCTTACTTGATTCTTGAATTTTTTCACCGGTTTTCTTCATGTTTTTATCCATTTTTTTTGTCCAACTTTTTATCTGTTTTCATACTTGATTCTTGATTTTTTCGGGTTTTTTTCATATTTTTTTCATTGTATTGTCAAATTTCCTGTAGTTTTTATCTGTTACATCATTCTTAATTTTTTTTTTTCATTTTGTAATCTATTTTTTGTATTCATTTTCTTCTGGTTTCATATATCTGATTCTTAAATTTTTTCTTGTGTTTTCTTCATATTTTTATCAATTTTATTAACCACTTTTTGCAGTTTTTCATTAGTTCTCTTACTTAATTGTTGAATTTTATTAACACGTTCATTACCATGTCTAAATTAACATTTTCATTAATTGTCCTTTATGACTCGTTTTTCCATTTGTTACATCTGTCATCTTCTCCATTATCAAAATTTTTTTCTTCATTGTCTTGCTCATCTTCTAACCTTAATTGTCTTCCTTCTCCTAAACTTCCCAGCAATTTTCTTCGTCTTCTGAAATGTGTTCCAGAATTTCTAATTTCTTCCTCCTCCAGCATATGCTTGATTTTGATCAAAATTATTTTCTTTTAGATTCTTTATTATTTCTTCTTTCTCTTCACTATCCTGTGCATTTTTTTATCCCCCTTTATAACTTCATTGAGTGAAACATAATAAAAACCGCATAAATTTTTCTTACTATGAAAATTATTTTTTCGTTGCTCGGAGCTCTTTTAATTTCAATATATACTTTATTTTTATTAATAATTCACGATTCATTTCACATGTAGGTAGACTATTTCTATTTTAAATTAAACTAGATTAAAAAATAAGAAAAAAAAACTACTAAACCAATCGCTCTTTCATAAGTGTACTAATTTTTTTATATACTTCAAATATTGTTTTAAATTAACTTCTTATAATATACGTTTATAATTATATTTTTTTTACATTAATCGTAATGTAGAAGAAAAGTTCGATTGGAAGAAAATATTTCTCTATTTAACCGAGATAAAAATTATATATTTTTGGCCAAACTTGACAAAAATTGATCTAAAACACGCTTAACTACAAAAATGTATTGACTGGCTATTACCAGGGGCGTACAGCAACAATTTAGCACCACATAACTCCCAATATTTTGTACGATACTACTTAAATTTCAATATTACTCGTATTTAATAATTTGATAATTCCCTTATATATTCATATTTCACTTCTTTAAAGATAATATTTTTCGTGATATTCATACGCAGAAATTTTTTATTTACTTTTATCTAACAAACGGCAACGCCGACTTTCGATCTTTATGCAGCGATCCTTAAACGGTTGGACGACCGAAAATGACCTTTAAAAGATTACAAGTTCATCACCTTCAGATTGGAATCCCATGATCTACCATTTATACAATCTCTTCAGACATGATTGTGTTACTGAAGATGAGACTGGTGGTTCGACGGAGATAATGTTGCACTTCTTTTTCGTGATCGGTCTGTAGCATGTTCGATAGCAGATTGAAAGATGTTTGAAATTCTTTAATCATGAATGTTGTCACGATTTTATAGGACAATAAAGTGGGTACGTCCTTAAGGGATAAGGTCCATTATTTAATTTTAATTTTTTTAGTGTTATCGGGACAACTAAATATATTGTTTTATTTGTTTGTTTTTATTTTTTATTTTTATAATTACAATATCCTCGGGCAAGCCTAATTACAGGATAAGGACAAACACAGGAAAAGACAATAAAAAGAAAATTAATTTAGAGCAGTATTTCTACAATAGCTATATAGTCTTATCAACAAGTGATTTTTGGGTCAAAAAAATCAAGAGCCGCTTGCAAAAATTGCAAATGTTATGAACAAATAACTGAAAAAATGAGGTTTGGTTTTTTTGCAAATATCTCAAAAACTATTTGAAATTTTTCAAATTTGGAAGTTAGAGTCCTTTTGATGTCAACGAAAGTATACTTCCCCCACCACTTAAGAATCGGTGATACAGAAAAATGACTTGGACAAAAGTTGTAGAGTAAGGACAGCAGTTTCTAAAGCTAATATTTTATAATGCGCCACCTAGCGGAAATTTACGGTATTAAAAATATTTTTAAACAATTTTTTAGGGTCGATTTTGTTATAAGAATTTTTTCCGAAAATTCTAGGATAAACGATTTCTGAGATACGGAGTGAATCACCCTGTATAAATATTAATTTAGACAAAAAAAAATCCACCAGAATTTTTATTCAAAAATTGAGCATGTATTTAATTCAATATTTTTTTAGAGTTTTTGTTTATTAAACAAAAACTACTAAAATTTTTATATATGGCACCAGGAATAAATATATTTATCGCGTATATTATTTTATTTTCCACAAACTAGATGGATACAAATTTTAAAAAAAAATCGGGAAACTGTTTTGAGGTCACCTGAATCCATTTATACCATTTTTAGCATGATGTCTGTCTGTGTGTGTGTGAACACGATAGTGTCTAAACGGCTGAACCGATTTAGATGAAATTTTATATACATATTTAGGGTAGCAAGGAGACGACCTGTATAGATTTTGGAGTTAATCTGACAACCGGAAGTGACAGTTGCTATAAGTGATGACGTCATTACTAAACAAGATGGCAATAAAGTTTTACACATATATTTTTTATACGTTATAGTTTAATTTCAAATAATTAAATTTTCAAAAACGTTTGTCATTGTTGCCAGATTTTTCAAAAAGTAATTTTTTTTCATATTTTTTTAAATTACCAAAATAATGCATTTTTATGAAAAATTACAAGATATGAAAGTTGTAGAACATAAAATTTTCTACACATTTTGTTATTACCGTTTTTTTGAATTCCTCGTAGTTTCGCCGCTAGAGGGCGTGAAAATATTTATATAGACATTTGCGACTCTTTTAGATTTTGAGACAAAATTATTGATTTTTATAAAAAATTACATAAGATCAAAATTGTAGAACATAAAATTTTCTACAAATTTTGTCTTTACTTTTTTTCGAGTTCCGCATAGTTTCGCCGCTAGTTTTTATTTTAATTTTTAAGCAATTTTTTATCTTTATTAAATTATTATTTTTTAGTTAAATTTTAATATTAAAAATTTAAAAAAAAAAAATCTTTAAATTAGTAATAATTAATTTTATAATTATAATTTTTCTTTAAATTCTATTACAAAAATTGTGAATTTTAAAAATTGGCTAAGAAAAATTAAAAATTATATTAGGATTTTAAACTAAATTGAATAACTTCTAAAATATTAAAGTTATTCAAATGTGATTTTCACCATTCAAAAGATAATATTAAACTGTAAATTTAAAATGTATTTTAGTTTCTTAAAATTTAGAATTGTAATTATTTTAGCCAAAATGAAGAATTTTTTTTTAATTTTTTTGTAATTTAGTTTTATCAATAAGTATAAAATAAATGAAAAATGTAAATAGCATATCCGAAAAGGATCGAAAAGTAATATGTGTATAAATTATTTCATAATTTTGACATAATGTATTTAAAAGTTATGCAAAAAATGAAAAACGTTAAAACAATTCAATGAATTTTTGACAAAAAATTTGATTTTTTTTCAATTTTTTAAACTAACTTAATTAATGCATTTTGATCCAGAAAACCTTAAAAAAAGGTCTCTTTAGCTTTTTGAATATAATTGAATGAGATATTAATTATTTATAGATTTTAAAATTATTCAAAAATAGGTTTCATTTTTTTTAAGGTTAATATAATTATTAAAAATTTTTAAAAAAATGCCCTTAAATTTGTAGTAAAAAACTCTATAAATGTGATTTTTTTTCAAAATTTTATTCAAAAAATTGTAGAATTCATAATATTTGTTTTGAAATTTAATATAAGTTAAAATATTAAAATGGGATTTATACCATTCGATAGGTAATATAAAACTCTAAATTTAGAAAATATTTTAGTCTCTTCAAATTTAACATTGTAATTATTATAACCAAAATAAAAAAAAATTAAATTTTTTTGTCCTTTTGTTTTATCGAAAATGGTAAAATAAATGAAAAAGTAAATAGTACATCCGAAAGGGATCAAAAGTATATGATGTGTAAAATATTTCATAATTTTAAAATAATACTTGTAGAAATTATACGAAATTATAAAAAGTAAAAAAAAATTTTTAGGAAAAATAAAAAGTTTTTTAATTTTTGCAAACTAATTTTATTAATGTATTTTGATGCAGTAAAACTAAAATAATCGATTAAACAATTACTTTACTAGGAGTGTTCGGAAAGTTGGGTGGGATTACCCCCTCATTTTTTTATTATTCCGTTTACGATAAAAAAGTGTAGAGAAATCCGATCAAAAGTACTTTACAAATTTTCTCTCGCTCTTACACATAAGTCTTTCAGCAGTAAATTGTCCCCAGTTTCACTTCAAAAACTACTTTTCAATAAACAATCAAAAAATCGGAAAAAATGTATCTAGAAATAGTAATAATATGAAGCACGTCCGGAGCAGATCACAAAGCATTTAAATCTTCTAAGCGTGTTTTACCTTCAGAATTTCAAAAATTCGTTTTTTTTTCATATTTATCATCTAGAAAACGTTAGAATTATGATATGAAAACATTTTTGTCTAATTCGATGTATTATGTAATTTTAAGAGACCCTAACACGGCCGAGCACGGTCCTTTCATGGGAATCAGCGGCGGTCGGGCTCACCTCTGTTTTCCTGGCGAACTTTTGTTCCTCAAATGGATTGCCAAATGTTTGTATGTATTCTCTTTCGCTTAAAATTTTTGGCCCTGGTAGTGACGATTAACTGTAAGCCCTCTTATACTTGATTTATTTCGATATAAATGGAAGATTGTAGCCCATGAAATTCCCTACAACATGGTTTTCGTATAGACGAAATACCTTAAAAGGGGACGGAATTGTCGCTAAAAAATTAAATTCATTTTTTTAGACAAAACTATGAAGCACGAAATTTTTTTTAAATTTTAGAGCATTCATTATTTTGCCAATGTTCTGTATATTTCATATATGTAGTACACTATTGACACACACATAAACACATGCAGTAGAAGATAGAAAAAGATAGGAACTTTTTAGAAACGGAGTAGGGACTCACTGTTATACACTGTAAAAATTTTATCCCATATTTTCGACGTAAACGATAATTTTTAAGGGTTGAAAATTTGCAATAAATAATAAATTAATTTATATTACCATCAGCGCTTCAAGCTGGTGAAAATATTTTTCCGCTTATAATTTCATCGTAAAGAGTTTTTAAAAGTTGAATCATTTTAACAAATAATTATCATATCATAAATACTATGAAAAAATATTTCTTCTGTAAAAATATCACAATAAAAAGGTTTCAAAGCAATTAAAAAATATATTTTTTGTTAATTTCGTTTTTAAACGAGGCAGTCAATCCAGGACGGCACGCGAAACACTATTTATGTTTATTTTATTAAAAGAAGTCTTGACTATCTAAATCTAGCCTGTGTATTTAAAAAAGAAAGAAAATACAACTTCCATTCATTTCGTAAAAAAAAATAAAAATTAAAACTTTCATTTGTAACGTCTACACTCTTTAAGTGATAAATAATAAAAGTTTCAAGTTACAATAAAAGCCGATTAGGTCGAATACACAGGCTAAATCGAGTTCCACAATAAAAAAGAATAATAAATATTAGACAAATTTGAACATAATTACAGCCTAAAAAAACTATCAAATCTATTGTTTTCAATTTTTTATACAAGTGGTAGTTTTCACCCTTTAAAAACAAAAATCGTGTATAGAACGAAAAATCGATGCAGTTATAAAAATTTCGTAGGTAAATCCAATAGACAAGTGACTTTTTTGATTGATAAAAATCTTGAGTGCAAAAATAATAAATTCTTTTAGACTGAAATTTTATTTTTAAAAGATTTTTTTTCTATTTTTTTCTGTTCTCATTATTGTGTAAATCGAAAAAATAAGCTAAAAAATTTAAAATCAAACAAAAAGGATATGCATTTTATATCTAAGTGAAAGTTTCTTAAAGTAATGTTACACACATTAAATTAAAAACCATATTTTGACATGATTTTTACACACCGTTTGTTTTTAGTTCAACTTATGACATAATATAAGCACTACGATGCTTCCTTTTATTTTTTTTGTGTAATAAAATAAAAACTACTCTTTTTCGGTTGACCTTGAAAGGTTATACGTTATAGATATTAACTTACTTGCTTAAAAGCGTTAACAACACAATAATAAATGGATTATAGTTTTTATTATTTTTAAATAACAATATTTTTAAATATATTTAATGTGTTATATAAGAGATTATATATTGGGATTTTCCTAAAAAAAAAATTTGAGGACCATTGGTCCTCCTCTACATTTTGTATTGCTAAAAAAAGTAATTTTTAACACCTCTTCAATTTACACAAAAAAAGTTCTCTTGTTAAGATTTATAAAAAAAAGTATAACTGAACCAATAAGAATATTTTGATAATTTCTTTATTGGGATTTTTTTATTTTCCCGCATATACAAAAGGTCTGATCCAGCACATTGTTTTGAACTGGATGAGTTTGCGCAGTATGAACGTCGCATTTTAATCTCGATTAATTTTTGGTTTAAGTTTGAAACACAGAACACCGAAATCATTCCAGAATGCCTACTTTTTCGGAGCAAATTCAGACCCAAAAATACAATTATCTATAGTATTTTAGCCCGTTGCTAAGCAACGAGTTTTCCCGGACCGAAAAAGATCCGGGAAAAATTTTGCCGTCCTAGGCCGTCAAAATCGGTCCCTACCTACTCGTTTTTTTCTATACGTTTTAGACAGTAAATAAATACATGCAAGCAATCAACTCACATTAAAAACATTTATTGAATATATTATTACACATATGGAACTATTTTTGTATATTTATAGTTATGTTGCAATTTGTACAATGGGGGACGTATTATATAAAATTTTTAAATTGACACTTAAAAATCTGTTATCAAATATGCCTAGAAAAAATATTTATAAATTTTTTAAACCTACATTTTATTTAAAAAAAAAAATGAATTAAAACTATCTACATTATTTGATAATACTGTTCAGAGATGGCAGTATATAGGAACTGAATTACTTATTAAATAGAGGCCAGATGTGAACATGGGAAAAGAAGAAAATTGTATTGTTTTTATTTTCGCCAAGTACATCGAATCTACTTGTTTATATCGTAGATCGGAAAATAAAATAAACCATCTAATTTCTACACCTCGAACTTTGAAGAAAAAAATGAAGAAAAAAGACACTTTACTGCATAAAATGATTACCAGTCAATATTTTTATGTAGTTTTAAAGAAGTTAAATAAGCGAAATCTAATAAACATTAATTTTGGAGAAAAAAAAATAGAAAATATCGGAAAAAATTTAAAGAAATATCAGAAAATTTGGAAAAGAACGAAAAAAATCAAACGCTTAAAATCGCAACAACAAAAAAGGCGCAGAAAAACGTAAGAAATCGAAAAATATAGCAAAAGAAAACACAAAAATTTTAAAAAACATTAAAAATTCGAAATAATTGAAATAAATTGTATAAAATCTCAACAAAATTTCAAAAAAATGAGAAAAAAATCGCAAATAATCGTAAAAAATTAAAAGAAAAGAAAAATGAGAAAAAAAAATAGAAAATGAGATTAGAAAAAAAAGAACAATGATGAAAAAATGTGAAAAATGAGAAAAATCGACAAAAAAAAACGAAAAAGCAGAAAAATGAGAACAAGACGAGAAAAAATTTAACAACCAAAAAAAGGACAACCAAAACACCAGAATAATTGTAACGATAAAAAAATGAATTAAAAAAAAATCGCAACAAAATTCAAGAAAACTGCAAAAAAAATGCAAATAAACAGAGGAATAAGAAAAAAATGAGAAAACAAAAATGAGGAAAAATTAGAAAAACTCGAAAAAAAACCCAAAACAAAAAATCATAAAAATGAGAGAAAAAAAAAACGAAAAACTATTAAAAAACTTTTTGTCTCTTCCAAAAATAAGAGAAGAAAATCGCAAATTATCGCAAAAAATAAAGGAATAAGAAAAAATTTGAAAAAAAAACAATGATGAAAAAATGAGGGACGATGCGAAAAAATCGAAAAAAAAATCAGAAAAATGTGAAAAAGACGAGAAAAAACCCAAAAAATCACAAAAAAATCGGAGATCAAATTTAAACAAAAATATAAAAAAAAAATGAAAAATAAAATTGTAAAATATGGAAAAAACGGAAAGACCAAGTGCTCTAAAAATCGCAAAAAAAACGATGTAAAACAACGAAAAAAATAAACTCAAAGAACAACGAAAAAACCAGAAAAAATTGTAACGAAAAAAAAATTAAAAAAATCGAATGAAGTAAAAAAAATCGAAATAAAATTCGAAGAAAATGGCAGAAAAATCGCAAATAATCACAGAGTCAGAGGAATAAGAAAAAATTAGAAAACAAAACCAAAAAAAATAAATAAAAAAAAAACGAAAATCAGAAAAATGCCAAAAAACGAGAAAATATAAAAAACTTTGTCTCCCTATAAAATAACTATAAATAATATAAAAAAATTAAATGAGACAAAACTTATATTGTGGAAAGAGACAGGGTGTAACAGAAAGAGAAGGAGTCGCTTGGAGGGGGCATAACGCTTTTTTCTTACGTGTCGCTTTGTGCCGGTTAAATTCTACCACATCGCTCCCAAAAAAATATCCATTTTGAAAAAAGGTACCGAAACGCCGTTTCGGCATATTCCGACCCTAATACATCCACCACTGGAAATACTGAACTATAAATATCATTATATTTTTTACCTCAATACAAATAGCAAACACACCTTTTACTACTGATCAGTTTATTATTTTAATTCAATTATTACTGTACAAATCATACCGGTTACCAATGACTGTTTTTATGTTGTTTTTAGGAAGCTAAAAAAATTATCAAAACATAAATAAGTTGGCCGTACTGGGAAACAAACTCCGGGCGCTTATACACCGAAACCATATAATATACGCATTACGAAAAAAACAAAGTGACAGAAATATTATCAAACTTATCAAACAAATGCGCAAACATACTTCCATACTTTGTAAACCTTAAAACACAGTGAACGACCGATATATAAAATAAACGTACATCCGATGTACTGCTAGTCACAGCGTTTTACTTGTCACTTTTCAGTATAACATAACCTATTATTTTAATGTTTATGTGTCGTCTATGTGTTTTGCTTTTTTCTTCTTTTTTATTAATAGTTAGTCGCTAAGGCTATTTGGTTTAGTAATATTCGACAGATAACTGTAAATTATGCCTTGTCGTGCCATCTACATTACTTTAAACAAATTAATGTAGCTGACGTCACTTGGAAATTTTGAAAATTTATTTCTTAGTAATCGTTAAAGTTAGCCAAGCCTATCTTTGTGAATAATTTTAGGTATATTTTCATATACTACAAATGAATTTGCTGTAGCTACCACATCACACGTCTCCATTATTAAACATAGGCTGAACTGATTTCAGAAAAAATAGTATATGTACCTCGTAGTAAAAGCACATTCCCAGACTTCAATGTTTGTTGTCCTCGGCTTAACGCCTCGGCCAACAACTTACAATTGTTGTCCGGGAATGTATTTCTTTTACTACTAGATACACAATGGATTATTAATGGAGTATTTTAACATTTTTTTATAAATGAAAATTTAAGCAAAACAACATAAGTGTGAAAGTGAAATGAAGATATCTCAAAAACTAACATTTTAAAGTTGCGTTAATAATTTTGTTCCGTCCGATTCAGGGTCCTTACGTCATCTCTCCTAACTAGTGTTAACAATGCGACGTACCGCTCCTTTAATCTCATTATTCCTCACATTTATGTTGTTGTGTGACAGTTAATAAATTACGATGACTGAAATTAAAAAAGACTGCTATAAGTATTGTATTGTACCTTACTGTACTCAAGGGCGGATCCAGAGTCTCACTTTAGGGGGGGTTATAACTCATGAAGAACTTCTGGGGTCCTCCCCCGGAAAATTTTGGGCTATAGAATTTATTGTTATTCATAAAAAACATCACAGGATAGAGGGGGTCATGTCCCCATGACCTCCCCCTGAATCCTTCCTTGACTGTATTAGTATAACCCTTAAAACGCCAAACAATAGTAGTTTGTGCAACAAGTATGGATATGATGGCCATATCCTACGCGGCGAAGATTGAGTGTCCGAGTGCGCTATGGACAATCCACATGAGTTGAACAGTGCATTTTTTCTACAACCCACTAAAGGAAAAACAAAAAATTTAACAAGAAGATTACAGTCACCGGGTTTGAACTGACAACCTTCGTATCCGAAAGCGAAAATATTAGCGCGGCTATCATATAAAACTAATAGGCACTATCGATTTTTAAGTAGTTCTTTCTTAGTTTTGAACTATATACTATGTAGAAAAAGCAGTTGTAGCATCTACTTCGTTTTTATTCATACGACTCATTGTTACTTGTGTTACTTTAAAAATATTTTCTACTACTGAAACCTACAAAAAGTTCCATCTAATTTTGTTACGAAATTGTAGAAAACCTCTGATTTTTTTTTTGACAGTTGAGTCGTACGGTTGCTGAAGAAAAGCGGCAACGTCCTCAAGAAAATCCTGATTTAGTTTGTACTACCCTATCCTTCAGACACTGAATTTAATGTTTAGGTATATTTATATAGAAATTAAATTGAATAGGAAATATAGCAAAGTGTACAAAAAATGTTATAAAAGACTTGACATATAATAAGAGTTTGATTTGTAGTACGGCGCTTTGGCTATGCGGAGACGTGACGTCAAACGCACCACAATCCACGCTAAAAAGCAACAAATTTAATATTATATTTGTCCGTTATTTAGTGACCGATTTCAAGATTTTTTTTATCGATTTATTACTTTTTGTCTATATTTTAGTTAAATGTAAAAACTAAAAACATATTATATCACTACCATGAAATATATTTTAATCATAAGTCAAGTTTAAATTTTTTAAAAATCAAAATGAGCGATCTTGACTTCCACACATTTTACGGATATTCAGTAAAATATTTTTAGAAAATTACATGCATTTTTTTTTCGATTTGTTTAAATATTTAGTTGACCAAACTCCCGTTAAAATAATTAAAACAGCTAACAATAGTTTTTTTTTTTAAATATTCGACATTTCCACGGGATTCGTGTCCTATTGTAACTAATCGTGACGTACGTGTCCATGAAGATGTAGCAACTATTTTATTTGTGATGCAAATTGAAAAAAAATCTAGTCACATTTATATTGACTTTTAAAACAGCAGGCAATCAAATCAATATATTCTCAGTGTGTATTTGATTAATGTGTAGAAATCATACATACACCTTTTAGGAACTGCACGGAGAGGAGAAAATAAAAATAAAACTAAAGTATAATGATTAAATGAGTCTCTATCAAAATAAAAAAAAGCAAGCCCTGTTTTTCCCCAGTTTTTCTTATTTTTTGCTACTTTTCCGTGTTTTACCTATTTTTTTTGTGTTTATGCTAATTTCTCCCGATGTTTCCAGATATTCCCCTATTTTTCCTAGTTTTTCATGTTTTTTAAAATATACTCCTATTTTTTTAATTTTTTCCAATTTTTTATATTTCTCACTATTTTTCCCAATCTTTTCCAATTTTCTCTTATTTTCCCCAAATTTTAGCTATATTTCCGAATTTTTTTATGATTTTTTCCTGTTTTTTCGCTCAAGAACCCGCTACGAATATCAAGAAAGGAAAAATAAGTAGAAAGCAAAATACAACTTGCCCCCCTTTTTTCCTATTTTACCCATTTTCTCTTTTTTCCAATTTTTTCTTGTTTTTGGAATTATAGAGTCTCGTTTAAGTCCAAACAAAATCTATATTTTTGGAGCTAATAAGATGAAATTTTTGAATAAAACCTCACTTACTTACCCCCATCTTTTCTCTCGAATTTTGTCACTGTTTTCATAAATTAGCCCTTTTTTTTGTAAATTATCCGCTTTTTCCTCATTTTTCTCTCAAGTTGCCCCTCCTTTCTCTCAAATTTTGTTAATTTTTTCAGAAATTGCCACTATTTTTTAAAAAATTACGCCTGTTGCCACATTTTTGTCTCAAAGTTTTCCGCTCTTTTCTCAAATTTTATTACTTTTTTCAGAAATTACAACTTTTTTCCTCATTTTTTTCCTCAAATTTTCCCCATTTTCTCTCAAATTTTGTCATTTTTTTTAGAAATTACCCCTATTTTTAAAAAATTACCCCTTTTGCCTCATTTTGTCATAATTTTCTCCTCTTTTCTTTCAAATTTTGTCACTTTTTTCAGGAATTACCCCCTTTTTCCTCATTTTTTCTCAGATTTTGTCAATTGTTTCAGAAATTACCCCAATTTTTTAAAAAAATTATGCCTTTTGCCTCATTTTTGTCTCAAATTTCCCTTCTTTTCTCACAAATTTTGTCACTCTTTTCAGAAATTATCCCTTTTTTTTAAATCACCCCCTTTTTTCTCTTCTCTCCCAAATTTCCCCTTTTCTATCAAATTTTGTCAATTTTTTCCAGAAATTACCCCTATTTTTTTAAAAATTACGCCTTTTGCCTCATTTTTGTCTGAAATTTCCCCTCTTCTCTCAAATTTTGTCACTTTTTTCAGATATTATACCCCTTTTTCCTCATTTTTCTCTCAAATTTCCCCTATTTTCTCTCAAACTCTGTTAATTTTTTTTAGAAATTACCCCTATTTTTTAAAAAAGATCCTCTTTTGTCCCCTTTTTTGTCTCAAATTTCCCCTCTTTTCTCACAAATTTTTGTTTTTCCTCATTTTTCTCTCAAATTACTCCTCTTTTCTTTCAAATTACCTCATTTTTTTTTTGAAATTTCCCCTATTTTTTTAAAAATTACGGCTTTTGCCTCATTTTGGTCTCAAATTTCCCCTCTTTTCTCTGAAATGTTGTCAGTTTTTCTAGAAATTACCTCTATTTTTTTAAAAAATTACTTTTGCCTAATTTTTGTTTCAAATTTCCCCCCTTTTCTATCAAATTTGTCAATTTTTTCAGAAATTACCCCTATTTTTAAAAAAATTACGCCTTTTGGCTCATTTTTGTCTCAAATTTCCCCTCTTTTCTCTCGAATTTTGTCACTTTTTTCAGGAAGTCTCTTACATTTTGTCACTTTTTTCATAAATTACCACTTTTCTAAAATACCCCCTTTTTCCTCATTTTTGAGTCAAATTTCACCTCTTTTCTCTCAAATTTTGAGGCGTTTTTCAGAAATTACCCCAATTTTTTTAAAAATTACGCCTTTTCTGTTTCCATTTAAATTTTTGAACTATTTTTATGTCCTCGTCATACATAGTATCCATTTTATTATTTTCCTTTGTCTTTATTTTTTCTCTTAAACTTTCTTCTGATTCTTTAATTTGTTTTTTCTACTTTTCATCAATTTCCGTCATGGTTATCTTCAATATCCACGTACTCAATGTTCTTTTGAGCCAATAAGCAGCATTTTTGGATAAATATTCAAGTACTTAATATTTTTTTAAGATAAATACTTTGCCCGCACTTTCGTTAATTGTAATTTTTTTGATTTTAGAAAATTTTACAGATCATTTTTTAACTAATTAAATGGAAGAATTTTTTTTGAAAAGATGTATCTAAAATTATGATTTTCTCGGAGCTTTATGTGGTCTTTGTAATTCACCATAATTTTTAAATATCTACAACTTTTACCTTAAACTTTTTTTGATAGGATGCATATTTCAGCCAAAAAAAAACTTAAAAAACCAATATCTAACCCCAAATTGATTTTTCTCAATTTACCCTAAATTTTTCGACCATCCACATACAACTAAGAATTTTTTTGTTACAAAAATGATTGGTTCTGGTCTATTAGTACATTGTTAGAGAATTATACATAACACTTACAAATAAGCTTTTAATCTTTCGCTGTAAGGCAATATGGTAATTAGAATTTTTAATGTGTTCTTTTCACTGCGCTCAGTGGTTCAAAAAAAAATTAAGTGTTTCCGATAGTGACTGTCAATGCGCCCAAGCCGCTAGGCTCGTAATTTCTTTTTATTTCGCGGTGTTCCCGGCCCAAAGGCTAAAAAAAAAATTATCCGTTTGCGGTCGACCCAAATTAAATAAATAATTAAAACCAGTTCAGAATGCGCAAGATAGCATTGCCAAGACAAACTTTTAATACATTAATGTTAATAAGCTTATTTTATAAATTAATGGATGCTTGAATTTTATACAAGTAAGGAAAAAATTTCATGAGCTTTCATTATCGTGACTCGGATTGAAAACTTTGTCCGCGAAATTAAACTGCTTCTATGACAAAGAAAATTTTACTTCAGGTAGCTGACCACATAATCCTGGTTATAATGAAGCCGATATTTTAAAATTTGACTTGGCTAAGGCTAAATATTGAAATCTAATAAATGTCGAAAAAAATTAAATCTAAACCGGCGTTTGTGATAAAAAAAACTGAGTTAGAAATATTGTCACTTCTGCAATATAATAATAATAATAATATTTATTTATCGTTAAAGACATACGGATGTATGTTATTATCATAGAATATTCGGTAGTACTGTAATAAGCTTTTTCTATAAGAACAAATTTTTAACTTTTTTTTAATGACCTGATAGCTAATAGATTTATACTCCATGGGTAGATAGTTATATAGTTTTATCCCCTGAAATAAGGGCGAAAGTTTAAATTTATTCGTTTTGTGCTTTGGAATTACTAACAAATGACGTTCTATTTTATTATTATGGTCTCTAATGTACAAAAGAGTTTTATAACATAAAAAATGCAGAGAAAAGGTAACAGTCTATATTTAAAAAATCGGCTGTGTCACCCCAGAACTTTCCCGGTTCGGCTGTAGAGAATACGATGATTTATTTTAATTAAAAAATACAAAATTCCGGAATGGGAAAGTAAAATGCTGTAAATTGATGAAAAAATAATGGGTAAATATTGCAAAAATTAATTAAAATGAAAAACGACAAAAGTTAACTTAAAATGGTAACGAGTTATTATAACTACTAAAAAGGTAACGAATTATTTCCAAAAAAATTGAATACTAAATTTCAGCAAAAATTAAAACTAGATAAAAAAAGATGGAAAATAGGCAAAAATCAAAAATATGATAAAAATCTTAATACAATTTGTAAAGATTGAAAAGGGATGCAGACAAAGAGCAACAAAGGGAAATGGAAAAATACACTCAATAAAGGCAAAAAAAGGAAAAAAGGGTCAAACAAAAATCAACAAAAAGTCCAAAAAAAGAAAAATAAGACAAAGTAACGGGAAAAAAGCAAAAAAGGTCAGAAAAGGATAAAAAGTCCAAAAAAAAACAAAAACAAAAAAAACCTAAAAAGGGCAAAATAAAGCAAAAAACATGGCAAAAAAACAAAATTGGTACAAGAAGGAACACATATAGCTACAATTAGGATATCCCAAAATCATGGGTGAAAACTAGTGGGAGTTAGAGAAAAAGTTTAGTGCAAAAGTTGTAGGGAATTTTATGGTCTACAAATTTGCACTAAAGCGCATTGTTTGTCTTCAAAATAAAAATCGAAAGGCCAAAATGTGTATATTTTTCGCCATCTAGCGGCGAAATTCTGGAGAATTCGAAAAAAAGTTAAATATAGGTTAATGTTAAAAGAAATTAAATTTGATGCTCTACAACTTTGCACAAGAAAATTTTGCACGAAAGTGTATTGTTTGTCTTAAAAATTTGGAAAAACTACGGAAAAACTACATGCACATTTTTTTAGCGCCATCTACATGCGCAGCTATTGAAAAATCTGGAAAGAGTTTGATACAAAAATTGTAGGAAATTTTATGCTCTAAAACTGCATTAGTACATTTTATACTAAAATGCATTGTTTGTCTTTAAAATTTAAAAATCTGATGTGGCCAGCACATGACTGACCTCTCGCCATTTTTGTATCTAAAATTTACACATTAACGCAAAAAAGTATGAAAAAAATTAACTTTTTTGTAAATCTGGCAACAATGGCAAAATTTTTGCAAATTTTAATGACGTCATCACTAATAGCAACTGCCACTTCCGGTTGTCCGATTGGTACCAACATCTAATCAGATCTAATCTAGGGTATCAGAACCTTGTATGCAAAATTTCAACGTTTTTAATTGAGTAGTTTTAGAGTTATCGTTACTACAACATCCATCCTAACACACACAAACGTGTTTATCCATTGAAAACTCACTACCCAATTTTTAGCATGATTACTATACCTCTCTTATCTGAAGTGCGAGAGGTTTGTGTTTATTCAATCAATGTCGGTTTTGAGGACCTTCTACTGTACTAATGATCACATTCGAGGCACACACTAACCCATCATACCAAAAATCAGCTTGATTGGTCAAACCGTTCGGCAGATCTCGTGCAAGATTACACACAGACAGACCTCACTCTGAAAATGGTTTCAATCTTCTTGGGGAACCTCCATCGATATCTCGAATTTTTTTGCTCGTTCGCTATACTTTCCCTTTGATACTGGGAAAGTAAACAACTGGCTTACATGAGTCTCTGCGTGGAACTATATTTCGAATAATTTGTTTTGTGTAATAAAAATTACGTTGGCTTCATTTGTATGTGGAAATCTAATTTTTTCCCAATTCATTTTTAATAAATATCCATCTTTTGAATAAAACACACGCACACACACCAGCTTCTTGATTGGCGGCTACGGATTTGCTTTGTTTTGGGGAATCTATGCCAACCAAACTTTAAATACAACCTTTTGCTTACTTTTTATTCTAAATTCAAATGTAAAATCAGAATTTAAAAGTTTTAATAAATAAGAAAAAATTTACCAATTTTAAAACTTAATTTTTTAAACACAAATTTTTCATAATACATTTTTTTGTTTCCTTTTTTATGCTAAATCCAAATCTAAAATCAGAATTTTAAAATTCCATGGTGTACAGGCACAGGCAGACTTATAAAATTTGGTAACGAACTTTTATAAAATTGTTTTATTATCCTTATTTTTCAAAATAAAATAAAATTTCGATCTAAATCAATAGGCTCAAACAAATTATGTTTATTTGTTATAAAACAGCCCTGTTATTTCAAAAATAACATAGTTTTTAATAATTTAATATTTTTTGCATTTAAATGGATGTAAATTGCTTTATTTAGGGCAACGGTTAATTATATCGGTAATCGTTACTAATTTTTAAATACATTTTTTTAGAAAGTCAACAGTTCAAAGCACGTTCTAGTCGTATACAGAGTGTGATAAATAACTAAAATTTAATCGCATTTCTCTTACATTTTCCTGAAACTGAATTTAATTATATTTTAATGTTTACTGTTTAAATGATTTAAAAACGTATACGGGAAGACGACTACAACTTTCTTTTTATGTTAACATTTATTCCCCATTTAAATCCATTTAAAATAAATGAATAAAAAAGAATCATTTCCGATGAAATTTCACAATATTTTATTTGATGCAGAATTACGATTTAAATAAAAAAAAAAACATCTTTTCTATTACTTTTGTTGGCCTGATTAAATAAAAGTTGTAAAGAGCAATGAATTTCCAAAAATAACTACCAGCATAAAATATGTGACTTATAAAAAAAAATTTTTTTTAATGAAACTATATTTTTTATATTTTTAAATTCGTCGTGAAAAGCTGATTTCAAAAACTTTTACACTTTTAATTTTAACTGCGAGTTTTAATTGTCTATAACTTACTAATAAGTTTATATTAAAAGTGCAATAAGTTTTTGAAAGCAGCTTTTCACGACGAATTTAAAAATATAAAAAAATACAGGGTGTTTTATTTTAAAAAACATAATTTTGATTAGTCACATATTTATCGAACTGGTAGTTATTTTTTTAATTACTCGTTACAACTTTTATTTCAGACATTTTTGCCAATAGCAGCTACGGTCCAACCACCGATTGATGATACACCCTGTATATGTCAGTCTGAAATGAAAACATTATCAACCAGAATTGATATTGGTATCCTGAAAAATATCTATAAATGAATGAAATTCCACTCCTATTTTTTTGGATTATTCTGAAAAATTTGCTGTCTTTGGACTCACCCTGTAGGCCGTTCATGTGTACTCTATAGTATATGTATTGTTATGATTTCCTTGTTCAGACAGTGAATTTTATTTTAATTTTAAATTTGGTTGGGCGCCATTAAAGTGAATTTTTTTAATTTTTATGAAATTTGTTTTCTTTTATTTTTAAGAGCAATGAGTTTCTTTAATCTCAGGGAGGGTTCATAGATTTTAATCAGAAGAATTTTATTCTTCTGTTTTCAAAAAAATGTATTTTCAAATAAATAATAACAAATATTCAATTTATTCTTTATTTCCATATCAGTATATCGGTTATATGAATAATCGTTGCACAGTAGATTTGGTTTGTATATTTGAAAAAGTATCTTTACAATTTCTATTTGAAATTTAGAAAAGTCAACTTCAACACCCTGTATAAACTGTTGATTTTTTACAATATATAAAAAATTCACCGAAAACTAATTTCCCATAGATGAGATGCGTGGTCCTTTAACCAATATTAATAAAATAAAGATACAATTAAAATGATTTAATAAATAGAAAATGGAAGAGAAAGAGTACACACTACGCATGTAAACACTACCGAAAGTCTACGGCGTTGCCGTACTTTACGCTTCATATTGTTAGTTTCTTAAATTGTGTAAAAATCGATTTTAATCTACCAAAACTCTTTAAAACTATTTTATTAAAAATTTATATTTTTATTAAAAATCAAAGCTATTTTGTACCTCTAATTACTTTATTTTATATCATGTAACATTAAAGACATTTCAACCTTCAATGCACCGTTTGTTATATAATCGAATTTTATGTTCTTTACAAGGTAGGTACTTAATTTGCTGATATATAATTTAAATCAAATATTTAGTTTAAAATAAAATTGGTAGTAGATACGTGTGTCGAAGTAAGTAATTTATATTTAGTCTGATTATCAGAACGTATCTGCCTCATAACAAGAAATTTAAAAGTCCCAATAGGCTATACATATCTCAAATGTGGTCAATAAAAAATCATAGTATCACTTTAACGTATAAAATACTTAAATATTTTAAAACTGAGGATTGTTTAAAAATGTTAATAAGACTTTCTCTACGATATCAATTACCAGATAGGTATTGATTGTTTATCAGTTATCTTATGCATAGAGGTGGGACAAAGAAAATGAAATAACTTCATTCAATACCCACATGGATATTGTCTACTGAACGGATATAATTTCATTAACGTGAGATATGAAATCCACCAATCAGAGTTCACATTTAGTAACCCACCACCTATTTTTTTTCATTTTAAATAATCTGTCAAAACAACTGTCAGAATAGTTTGTGCTAATACAGAAATATATTTGTAAAAATTAGTAATTCCAGTGATGTCTTAATAAATGGTAGTTCAAGAGATATTCATTTAGTTCTCGCTTTCGGATACGAAGGTCGTCGGTTTAATCCCGGTGAGTGTAATCTTGTTTTAATTTTTTTTATAATATTTTTTAGTTTTTTCTTTAGTTGGTTGTAGAAAAAATGTACTGTTCAACTCTTGTAGATTGTCCATATCGCAAACAATTTCAAAAAGACAAAACAATTAAGACCGAATATATCAGAAAGTTTTAAGACCTTATTTGGTCATGGACACTTACAAAAAACAACATAACCGGGGTAAATGTGATTTCGAACGATTGTAGAAATGTCCCGTATTTAAGTTTTTCTTCGCCAGAAAAAAATTTTTTCTAGAATTAAAAAATCCTACTTTTTATGATATAGATATTTATAAATATCTAAATTAGCAAGATTTTGTCATTAAAAATAACAACAAGTTAAAGGAAATGCAATTGAGTATTAGGAACACATTTTTTTATAAATCTACATATATAATGCATAAATTATAATATTACATAATGAACAACTTCTATAATTTATCTATTCGTGTAATTAATGTGATTTTACAATGACAGCAAACAAGTAAGAATAAGACCGGCGTTTTCAGAATTTTATATAAATTGTTATGTCTGATACCTTTGTGATTATTAATAGTAAAAGTTAGTTATTTATCTATATAAGTTGCGCTTTGGGCTATATTTTTTTATATGGGAAATAAAAACATAAATAAAGCGTTTAGCTTATCCAAGTTGCCCGTCGAGACAAGCACAATAATTTGTGATATATATCTTTAATATCACGATTAAGCAGGTCACTTACTAGTAAATAAGATTGCAAACATAGCTCACTTTTATATGGTAAAGTTCGTTAATATGTTTCCAAGTTACAGATTTTTTTATATATACAATAATAATGATCATAAAGTCCCATATATAAATTATAATAAATAACTCTGTAGAATTTAATCCTGGTATTATCGTTATTATGTATCTAGATCTAAAATGAAGCTTTTAACCCTAATTACTTTTAAGAGACCGCCGCTAAGGACAGTTTTAACCAATTTTTAAAATCACTATAGCGAGAAAGTATTAGATTGGTTACGTAAAAAATTGGATCCATATCCTCATGGATATTTCCAGTGGTGTGAATTGTGCTATTTTTGGAGAAAGATGAAACGATGTTTCAGTCAATTTCTGTTTCTCTCAAAATAGTATAATTAGGATGTTAGAGATAGCGCTAGACCGAAACTATACGCTATCTTCCTCACTCTTTTCTGTAAAAAAATATTACAACGATATACAGGTTGGGCACGTCCATGAATGGATCCATCTACCCCTTATTCCTATATGTGTGTCCTTTAAATTCGTAAATATAGCTGTTAAAATGACACCTATGTTATATATCTTCGCGAGAAAGTATTATGTTGGTTACCCTCCCTTCGTTTACTCCCTTTTTTGTCACCTTTTCTCAAACCGATCTAATGTTGTCGCTTTGTCCCATTCTCGGACCCATTTTCTGTTTCTTGTTTACAACAGTCCCAGTTGTCTATCCCATCATATTCTTCTGTTTCTCTCTGTTACATCAACTGACATTTACGTTTCTTCTTCTTTCTTTCTTCTTCTTTTTTCTTATTTATTTCGATTAGATTTTGCGGATTGCACACTTTCATTCCCTCTGACCTGCACCTAATTCTCATATTTTATACTAACTTTGTTTTTAGTTATAATTGGTTGTTGCATATTGCTAAATTTAATTTATAGTTTACTCTTCGGGTTATTAATGGTTTGCGACTGGCCTTGCTCATGTACATTTGTGGCGAAGTTGACACCATCTTATATCTAACGAGTGAAATGTTACTTACTTGTGTTTAATATTTGTATCACCGGACAATGCTTTTCGTTTTTGTTTGCGCTACTTTTGTAGTTCCGCTAATTGATTGGTTAATTTTAACTATGATCACAGTCACGCTTGATGGCTATCAAATTTTCATCATTTTCCTGATACCTGCTTGACGACTCTACGCTTGTTGGATGTTGGAATGTCATATTATTTAGAGCTCCCACGCACAGCTCTGTAACTCGTCATAATTTTCAGTACCATACTTTTAATTAAATATTTTTTTATTGGTACGCATGTTTTAAAGTTACCATGGCAACATCAACGCCGTCGTGCTCGATAAATCGCGCGTGTTTTAAAGACCTTTTTATCCACTTATACTTTAATATACTATGTTGTCATTTATAACATTTGATCGTTGAATTTCCCTAAAATGCATATGGTAAACCTCTCCCTTTATTCCTGTATTTATTTTTAATGAGCGTTATTGTAGGCCTGATGATGGCGGAAGCCGAAACTAGTCGACAACACCCTTTGAATTGAATCTATAAACAATATACTATTGTGGTACTGGACTTAGTGTGTTTTATTAACTTATTATGTAGGTCCCGATGATATTCGGAGTAATGTATAATCTCTTCTTAACACAAAACAATTTTCCCATTCAAATTGCATCAATAGAAATAGATATATATGCTAGTGTCCTTTTGGCATTGCTATTGCACATGATTTTAAGTATTTATTCTACGTCATATTCAAATAGAAAGTCGTTGGTTTCTCATTAAAATTGGACCACTAAGAACGGAGATAGACGCTAGTGCTCTTTTGTTGTTGCTTATACGCATGATTTTTCTTTACGTATTTAATGTCTCATTTATAATACAAAGCAATTTTTCCTATTAAAATTGGGCCAATAGTAACGGATATAGAAGCTAGAGCCTTTTTGTCACGGCTTTTGTGCATCATGTATTCTACGTCACATTTATGTCGTGTTTTTTTTTTCATTAAATTTGGATCACTAACAGCGGAGTTATCCAGGGTGGAGCAAATGACCCCGCACAAAAAGATAGGAAATGGCCGCTCGGTCAAATTATCTGAATTTTTGGTATGTTATAGATTTCGGCATTCTGAACAAAAGTCTCAATGGGCACTAAGCCCCAAATTCCATGGTTTGGCCGCTATCGAGCTCCGAAGGTCCGTGACTACACCATATTATAGAAACCTGTGAGACGCATATCACCTCTTTAAAAATCATATTTCCATTATTTGAACGTATGCCCTTGAGTTTTTGAGGATGCTGGATTCAAATGTGGTGTTGAATACATGGTATGGACAGTTGACAGCTGCCAAATAGCTGTCAAATGCTCTGAAAAGAAATAAATCCTACTTTGAGTAATGAGAGCTTATGTTTTTGGGGACGCTGAATTCAAATGTGATATTAAATCGATGACATTGACAGTTGACAGCTGTCAAATGCTCTGATAAGAAATAAATCCTACTTTGAGTAATGAGAGCTTATGTTTTTGGGGACGCTGAATTCAAATGTGATATTAAATCGATGACATTGACAGTTGACAGCTGTCAAATGCTCTGAAAAGAAATAAATCCTACTTTGAGTAATGAGAACTTATGTTTTTGAGGACGCTGGATTCAAATGTGATGTCAAATGCTTAATATTGACAGCTGTCAACTGTCAATGTCATCGATTTGATATCACATTTGAATTCAGCGTCCCCAAAAACATAAGCTCTCATTACTCAAAGTAGGATTTATTTCTTTTCAGAGCATTTGACAGCTATTTGGCAGTTGTTTGACAGCTGTCAACTGTCAATATTCTCGATTTGATATCACATTTGAATTCAGCGTCCCCAAAAACATAAGCTCTCATTACTCAAAGTAGGATTTATTTCTTTTCAGAGCATTTGACAGCTGTCAACTGTCCATACCATGTATTCAACACCACATTTGAATCCAGTATCCTCAAAAACTCAAGGGCATACGTTCAAATAATGGAAATATGATTTTTAAAGAGGTGATATGCGTCTCACAGGTTTCTATAATATGGTGTAGTCACGGACCTTCGGAGCTCGATAGCGGCCAAACCATGGAATTTTGGGCTTAGTGCCCATTGAGACTTTTGTTCAGAATGCCGAAATCTATAACATACCAAAAACTCAGACAATTTGACCGAGCGGCCATTTCCTATCTTTTTGTGCGGGGTCCTTTAATTGAACACTATTCTGGTGTAATGATGATGTCTTATGATTTTGTACGGTTTCTTTTAGACTTCTAAAAAAAGTCTTATGATACGGCTCTGTCCGTCTGTCTGTCCGTCCGCGCTATGACTCAGAAACCACAACAGATAGAGGCAAACGGACAATGGCAATGGACTCAGCATACCTTGAATATGTGCCCAATCAAGTTTCTGCGATTTCCGGTTTCAAAACTCGAGAATTATAAGATGTATGATTTTTTAGAATTTTCATTTGCCTGCTTACCCGCGGGAGCCGCTCACATATTTCTTTTTATTTAACCTTCCTATAACCCACTTGTTGCTTGGTCGTTCTAGTGATCTTCTCTCTTGTATTTCATCTTTTGCTTCTCTTTCAACTCTTAAGTGACTTGTTTATTTTCGTACTAAGCTCGAATCTACTGTTGGGTGAACCTTCGTTCCCATTTCATTTGCGGGTCTTTAAAAATACAAAATCTAGATAGTCTATCTCAAATTATTTTTCTTTTTTTCCTCTTTTCTTTTTTTGACTCTTATTTTTCGTCTAGGTGTGAGTACATAATGCCGATGTCTTTTAAATTATTCTTTTAAGACTCGAAACTTTCATTTTTCAAATTATAAAAATTTCAAAAAAACGTACCTTTAGAGACCATCTTTTAATATACTAGTTTATGTAGGTGACTTATTACAGTACCAGTTGTTTTACGGACGAGACAACGCAGGAGCCGAGTCCGGATTATAAACGACTACTGTAATAACACCTAACGGACGTGTATCGTATGATATTTTATTTCATCATGTCTTTATATGTTAATTGAAATTAAAAAAAAATAGTTCGTAATTTGACATTGCAATTGAGACATTGATTTTCATAGTGACGTATGATTGAAATTATGGAGGTTTCTAAAATCAAAACAACGTCGCTAGGCAACAACATTACGGTACCTAATACTGTAATGTTCCATTTACCGGCCTCCAATGAGTACAGGGTAAGTAGATTTACTGGACAGGATGTAATAAATAAATATTTTAAACTCCTTCCCAGCTATAGCAGCGCTTGTGTTTGGTTCTGTCATTTTATCTTCTCTCATTTTGTTTGCCGTAGGTAATTTTGTGCTCTCGCTGTTGTCGCTGGATCCTTTTTTATCCTTTTTTTGGTCTTTTACTATTTTTTTTTAACTTTAATTCATTTAAGTCCTCAAAAAATTTTGTAATGGTTTCTATTAGTAAATCCTCCATTAGTTTTCTTATATTTTTTATTAGTTTTCTTATATTTTTAATTAGTTTTATTATGTCTTCCATAAGTTTTCTTATATCCTTTATTAGGTTTCTTACGGTTTTGACTTCTTATTTTTTCTTTCTCTCTTTATTTCTTTCCTTCTTTGTTTGCTTGTTTGTTTCTTTCTTTATTTTTTCTTTTCTTTCGTTCTTTCGTTATTTTTTCTTTGGTTCTTGTTCTTTTACTCACAAAATGATATTTTTTGTATTTCTATGTTAAATAATTCAAAAGATTTACTATTAAATTGTTTGGTTAAGATTAATAGAAACCATAAACAAATTTGAAATTTTGCACTTTCACCAGAAATTATAGTCAAACATCTGGCAGTACAGTACCGTTTCTAATTATCGAATTTCAATAAAATTTTAACTATAATGATAATAAAATAACATTTTCTTATTTTCATAAAATATAACAATTATTATTGTTTGACAGTAACATGCTTCGTTATACAATAACTTTATCAGACCACTTTGATTAATATAGGAATTAACGAGCACCAATAATTTTTGTTAGTTGTCCCGATTATATTCGTCTGGAGCAGTTTATCGCATAGCGAATATATTCGTCAAAAGTAAAAAATTGGTATTTAAACATATTATTGGGATATTTATTCGTGATTTTAGAATGTGCAATCTCATTCCATTTTCAATATTATACAACAAATCCGAATATCCCCTTGTCCCTCACTCTGCATTATTGAAAGTAAGTACGGTCATTCTACACGGTTTTCGCTTTTTACTAAGAATGCTTATAGTTGCATACTGATCAACTTTGAATTTTTTTAATGGCCGTTTTAACGAAACGCTTCGGGCGAAGGTTGGACTGTGCGGCCGAGAGAAGCAAAAGTTTTGACTTTCACTTAACTGGAGCATATTCGGTGCACCGTTGCCACATTTGTAATTACAGATGTCACGTCAACTCAGAGGAAAAATAAAACGACATTGACTAAATTAAAAAGACGTTTAATTATTAAAAAACGAGTTCAACAATACACGTTGTTGTCGCACGTGTTGAAGTTTTCCGAAGAGCAAGTGACATTCTATTAAAGATATTCGATAAATTAAAGTTTGTGTATCGATTATGGTTTGGATACTTTAATTGGGAAAATATATGACAATTTTATTGATCTATGTTAAGATAATTTCCTTTAAAATAATCGAAATGTTTAGACTCAATTATATAAAAAAAAGATTAAGGACTCATAATAAATAAATAAATAAATGTATTCCATTACAATTTAAAAATTAATAGTCGTTTTTCGTTTTCATATTTTATCTACAAATATTGCACCAAAACCCTTATTATCTACAATAAAAAAAAAAGAAATCGGAAAAAACTCAATATCCTGGATTAAAAATGATATATTTCAAGAAAATGATGTTGATTTTAATTAAAATTTTAACGTTCAGACTATTTTTAAATCCTTTTTATAAATTTCATTACCGGACTTGAATTCTTGTTGACAAATCATAAAAGTAAAAATTAACAGACTTCCAGTCATCCAATTGAGCTGAAATTATGCACATCTACTTGATATCGATGATAATTCATTCTTACATACATAAAATTTTAATACGACGTTTCGTATTTAAATCCTTTATATAAATTTCATTACCGGTCTTGAATTCTTGTGTATAAATCATGGAAATGAAAATTAACACACTTCCACATCCAATTGAGCTGAAATTTTGCACATCGACTTGATACCGATGATAATACATTACTATATTAATTCTAATGGCGTTTCTTTGGCAAAAAACCATGTTCAGTGCTTTTTCGCATATAAAGGGTTTATAATAAAAACTATGTTTTTATGGTTTTTTTTCTTTAATTTGATTTCAAGATCGCGATATTGCTTAGCTATTTTAAACGAAATGTTCGCTTTTTGCTTTTAATTTTTGTTTAAATGCGAATGCGAATTTCTACCGTTTATTTCCTTTGTCTTTTGGCCTACTTTGGCAATTTAGAAGAAGGCGTCCAATAGTTGTGTCGTGAGCAGCCGAAGGTCGATGTTGACCACGAAAGAAAAATAAATGCCCTGCCCTGCTGAGAGCGTGCCAGACTGGGTCATACTGAAATAGACAGTACTTCATAAATTATTGCATGTGATGATTAATAAGAAAATTAATTTTATTTAACTGTTTATTTAAAAACGTACAATTTCTTGAGATTACATTTTTTGTGTATATTACACAAATTCTAAAATATAACAAAACATTTTTACGTAACTTAACAAACACATTTTTTTTTCCATAAATAATAAAAGACTTTTATTTAAAGTTTTTAAACTTCGAAAGGAGAGTACTACAATGTGTAAAGACAATTTAGTAAAATTGCTTTTAATAAGATTCGGCCTAGCGCTTTCGGTCAACGACCATCTTCAGAGCCTTCGTCATTATAGAAAACCTGAAGATGAACACAAAATTAAACCTGACAAATAAATGGCGTACTAATGTTAAATAACTAAAATTTTATTTTGAACTTTATTAGACATGTTACAGTAGTAAAAAACGGTAAAATGACCAAATTACTGTATTGTAATATTTTTATAATTTGGGTTCACTCGAATTTAAACACTCAGTAGAACTATAATTAATTTATTTACATAAAAACAATTTTTACTTTATATTAAACGCAACCCACAATATATATTAATTTAAATCGAAGAGGTTATCGATATCGTCAGTACCACAAAGTATTTATTGAAAGGGATGATAACAGGCGACTAGTTTCGGCTAAATAGCCATCATCAGGCCTACAATGTTCAGACAATGATTAATTTTACCATTTTTAAAAATTTTAAAGTATAACTTACCGAACAAAAAATTGTATTGGAATTACAAAGTAAAAGACATAAAAATGCTCACAACCGCGCGGTTGTTATGTCAACATAATAAAAAAATTATTTAGGTGGTACATTAATAAACTAACAAACTAGTAACTTAAACGTAGTAAAAGGGGGGTGAAATTCCGCATTATGGATTATTGGGTAACAAATAGCTGTTACCAGAAAGCAACATAATGCCGTGAATAAATTCCAACCCTTCCAAAAAGGGCAGAAAAGTAAAGAAAGGTAGTAGAAGTGGTATCTCAGACCACATATTAATTTTAAATTTGAAATTACGACGATGACAAGATGTGAGTCACAAATGACATTGACAATTGACATGACAGTGACAAAGGACACTGACATTGACAATGACATTATTGTGTGTGACAATTAGCAAACATGGAGGTGAAAACGTCTAAAACTTTACAAAGTAGAGTGAATTAAAAACAAAACAATAAATGAATATAAAATTTTTGAGATATGAACCTTAGTATGAGAAATTGGGAAAAAGAAGAATGATTAGGTGAACTACATTTAAGTTACTAGTTTATTAGTTTATTAATGTACCACCTAAATAATTTTTTATTATGTTGACATAACAACCGCGCCGTTGTGACTATTTTTATGTCTTTTACTTTGTAATTCCAATTTTTTGTTCGGTAAGTTATACTTTAAAATTTTTAAAAATGGTAAAATTAATCATTGTTCTGAACATTGTAGGCCTGATGATGGCTAT
This sequence comes from Neocrepidodera transversa, assembly GCA_963243735.1. Classification (NCBI taxonomy): domain Eukaryota; kingdom Metazoa; phylum Arthropoda; class Insecta; order Coleoptera; family Chrysomelidae; genus Neocrepidodera; species Neocrepidodera transversa. Next base: position 1,285,197 of record OY725338.1, on the reverse strand, counting down.
TTAGCCGAAACTATTCGCCTGTTATCATCCCTTTCAATATATACTTTGTGGTACTGACTTCGTGTTTTATTTATTTGGAAAAAAAAATATTAATTTATCATCATTAATCATTAATTTGACCTAATCAGTTTATCCCATTTATTCGCTCATTCCATTTAGTATCTTTAGTGGAAAGCAGCTCTGCGTGTCACGAAATTTCCACCTGAATCTCGTATATTCGGCGGCGAGCGCTTTTGAGAAACTCGAAATAATTTGTTACACTATCTATTGGGTCTACAAAAACCGTTCTGATCTCAAATTGTAGCAAATATATTTTTAAAAAAATGTCACATACAACACATTAAAAAATCGTAATATGATAAAATTACCATTTTTACTCATTGATATAAATTTTTCCATTAAACCTATAATTGACATCTTTAATTTAAATATGATTATTTTAAATAACAAATAATATTTGATAAAACGATTATTCGTTTGGCGAACTTCTATATAAAAGTAGAAATATAAAACGGAAATTAGCATTTAAGTTTATAGCAACCATTAATACCTTTGAGGTAAATAATGAAGGTATGACCAACAAAACCTTGAAATAAAATTGCCACACCTTTTATATATAAAAAGTAAACTATAACGATTAATGTAACGTTAAGATTTATTTTACAAACAATACCAAATATCTTTTTATTTAATAACTTACCGTATGTCTTAAAATATATGGATTTATATACACATTTCTTATGTTATATTAAAAATTATAAAATTTGAACTAGTCCTATTTTTTTTTTGTTTCTTGACATTTAATATCCCAAAAGTGTGTACGATATATAATATTCTAGATAAAGTGATCTTTATAACGGGAAGTAATCAGCGGTGAAACGTAATTTCAAAGATTTAATCGCTAATTTTTAAAAGTGTTCTTGATGTACATTTACCACCAATTTCATTGCACTTAATAAGTGTTCATTACTTTCACGAACGGCACATAATAACACATTTTACCTAGCGAGATAGTTTTAAGTTTCTAAAATCAAAATTCAACTTCGTTCGATAAGATTCACTATATATATATGTTTTATTTTCAGAAAATTTGGCGCCGTCGGAATTGAAAAAACTAAAGAACAAACAAAGGAAAGCGAGAAGGAAAGCCGAACAGGAAAGTGCACAACAACGAGAGGCACAAGTCAAGAGGGATCAACACCATAAGTCGAGACAACAGGGTGATGTTGAAGCTGATGCTCCGCAATTAGATGAATTGATACCTGATAAGCTCGCCAGAGTATGTCAATTTATAGTCATATTTATTTTTTAAGGAGCTAACCAAAAATATTCCCATTTTGGAATCAACAATCATATGTTTCTTCTACTTTTTAAAATTAAATTAACAAAACAAAAAAACAAGCAATGCTGTTGGGAGTCTTAAAATTTCTAATAATATTGCTTCAAAAAAATACAAAAAACATAAAAATTATTTTTATAACGTATATAAAAAAATGTTGAATAATAAAAGCTATTAATATCTTGCCCGAGGTTTTGAGCTACACTTTTATATTACTGTTTTATATAGAAAAAATTTAATGGTTGTCCTTAACACTTTTTTTTCCAGGCCGATGATCCATTAGAACAAGCTATAAAATTTTTACAGCCATTACAAACGTTAGCCAAACATAGAATAGAGACCCATTTGATGGCGTTTGAAGTATATTATAGAAAAAGTATGTTCTATTGTCTTTATTTTTAAATTTAATTGTACTTATTACTTATATCCTTGTATGTTTATTTTTAATTCAATAGGAATTGAAAAATATTCAGTTTTTTGATTTTTTTTCCTCTCAAATAGAAATTTTAGCTTGAATACATTTATTTACAAACTATATGTTTCCTTTATGTAATCTTTTTGTATTCTCCATTTAATCTATATTAATAAATTGATTCATGTTATTTTTTTAGAAAAAACTCTTTTAATGTTACAATCACTGAAGAGGGCTTACAAAGTTGATCCCAAAAATCCCAAACTGCACAGTTGTCTAATCCGTTTTTACCAATTTGTACAAGAAGACAAAGGCTCGTGGGACCCCAGTATAGAAAAGGTAATACTACTATTTTTTACAACACGGGACTAAACTGACACGTTTAATCCCGCATATAAGGATTAATTGTCACTTTAGTGATAGTTTTTTGCTCTTTATTAAGAATTATATAAATTAGATGACATGTAGATGTAAATTTAAAAATTAATGTTACAATTTAACTTGAGTACCGTTAAATGGGTTGAATCTGGACGATTTTTAACCATTTATCTGCAAGCAAAAAATAGGCACAAAAAATATTATACTAAACCATTTTGGTATTAGTTGAATTTTGAGCCAATTTAAATAAAACATCAATAAACGTAATAATAATTCTAATAATAAAAAAAAAATTTAAGAAATTCAAAATTTCAAAAATACAGGGTGTTTCATTATATTCTGACTGTTTTTAAACGCTCATATTTTCCAAACGGTTATAGATAATGAGATGCGGTTTTCACAGTTACTTTAAGTTTTGTTGTGATATATTAATTGGCCTACTTCCGGTTTACCTGCTTTAAAAGTCTCGTGTTTTTGATATTCCACTTGAAGTTCTGAAACTTCGCCTTCTGTTTACCAAATTTAAACTTCAAAGTACCGTCACAAAGTAAAAATATGTGTCTTAGAATATTACTTAATATACAGGGTGACCCATTTAAAAAATAACATCTGCTGTCCTCTGAAAATACGTCACTTTTATATCGAGTAAACCGGAAGTAGACCACTTTTTATGTCAAAAATGTAACGAAAATTTCAAAATTTAATAAAAATGTTGAAAATTGTAAAAAAATTCAACAATTGTAAAAATGTTAAAAAATTATTTATCAAAGATTAAAAAAAAAATAAAAGTTTCGAAAATGTATCAAAAATTTCAAATAATATTTTTAAAATTTAAAAAAATGTTAAAAATATCCAAATATTGAAAAATTATTATTAGAAATTTTCTCAAATTGCAAAAATTTCAAAAAGAATTTGTAAAAATTTCAAAAATTGTAAAATATGTAAAAATTTATAAAATATGTAAAAATACAGAGCAGGGCAAAAAAGGCGCCAGTAAATATACTAAACTATTTTGGTATTAGTTGAAAAAAAAACTAAATTTTGAGAAATTCAAAAATTTCGATAATGCCAAAAATATAACGAAAATTTCAAATTTATTAAAAATTTAAAAATGTTAAAAACTTATTTATCAAAGATTGAAAAAAATAATGTTAAAAATATCAAAATATATCGAAAATTTCAAAAATATATTTCAAAAAATGTTAAAAAACTATTACCAGAATTTTTCTCAAATTGCAAAAATTTCAAAAAATCCAAAGATTTTAAAAATTTCAAGAACATTGTAAAAATTTTAAAAATTGTTGTAAAATCTGTAAAAATTTGTAAAATATGTAAAAATACAGAGCAGGGCAAAAAAGGCGCCAGTAAATATGCTAAACAATTTTGGTATTAGTTTTTGAGTCAATTTAAATAAAACATTAATAAACGTGTTTCTAATAATTTTCGAAAAAAAAACTAAATTTTAAGATATTCAAAATTTCAAAAATATCAAAAATACCAAAAATTCGAAAATTAAAAAAAATAAATAAAAATGTCTAGAACTTCAAAAACGTCTATAATGTCAAAAATATAACGAAAATTTCAAAATTTATTAAAAACTTCGAAAATTTTGAAAATTGCAAAATATTTCAACAACTGTAAAAATGTTAAAAACTTATTTATCAGATTTAAAAAAATAATGTTAAAAATATCAAAAATATATCGAAAATTTCAAATATCTTAAATATTTCAAAAAAAATTAGAATTTTTCTCAAATTGCAAAAATTTCAAAAAATCTAAAAATTTTAAAAATTTCAAAAATTGTAAAATCTGTAAAAACTTGTAAAATATGTAAAAATACAGAGCAGGGCAAAAAAGGCGCCAGTAAATATACTAAACCATTTTGGTATTAGTTTTTGATTCAATTTAAATAAAACATTAATAAACGTGTTTATAATAATTTTCAAAAAAAAAACTAAAATTTAAGAAATTTTGGAAATTGCAAAAAAATTCAGCAACGTTAAAAATGTTGAAAAACTTATTTATCAAAGATTAAAAAAAATAGTGTTAAAAATATCAAAAAAAGATGGAAAATTTCAAATATCTTAAATATTTCAAAAAACATTAAAAAAATTTTATTAGAAATTTCCTCAAATTGCAAAAATTTCAAAAAATCCGGAAATTTAAAAAAATTCAAGAATTTGTAAAAATTGTAAAATATTTAAAAAATTGTAAAATATATAAAAATACAGAGCAGGGCAAAAAAAGGCGCCAATACTAAACCATTTTGGTATTAGTTGAATTTTGAGTCAATTTAAATAAAACATCAATAAACGTGTTTTTTATAATTTTCAAAAAAAAAACTAACTAACTTAAGACAACCAAAATTTCAAAAATTCGGAATTTAAAAAAAAATAAATTAAAATGTCTGGAAATTCGAAAATTATCAGGTCAAAAATATGACGAAAATTTCAAAATATATTAATTTCGAAAACTGAAAATTGCAAAAAATTTCAACGATTTTAAAAAGAACTTAAAATCTTGTAAATAAACGTCAAAATGTCCCGATTCACCCCCATTTGACGGTACCAGTTTAATATTTAATTCTTTGAATTGAAAAAGTATAAGACAAGTCAGTATCATAAATTTCGTGATAATAATTCTCGAATTGGAAAATTTCGAATTAAAAAAAGCAGCAGAAAGTATTTTACCAAAAAAATCAATAAAACATTTATTAAATTTCTTACTTGTCAAATAGAAATGTTGTTTTTGAATGTTTTAATAACTATGCTAGAATACCCACTTTCGTCCCTAGGTATTAAATACTATTGTGAGTCCCGGAAGTGCAAAAATAATATTAAAAATCAAATTTTTTAGTCAATTTATTCATTTATAAATTAATATTTTAGGTGATAAAGCTGGAAACCAAAGTTTATTTCAACAACAAGGACGCATCTAGGTTAAATAAAGAATTTTTGGAAAATAACTCGAATAGTCTCAGGGCTGCACTCGAGGGGGCGAAAGTCTTGTACCAATTGGACAATAAAAGACAGAGCGATGCCATCAGTTTGGCGACTAATCTGGACAATAAATATCATGATGTAAATATTGAAGTAAGTATTGTTTCTTAATTAATATATCCACACAAGCAAAAAACATTGTCCCGTTTTTACTTTTCAAACAGAACGAAATTTTATCTAAAGGAAAAACAACGTAGAACTGAAATTACCGACTGAATTAATTAGAGAGCGCAAGTTGGCTCTTTCAGATACGACGGCCTGTCAATTTATTAATAAACATATTGAGATAATTGCATTAATTATTGTTTTTTTTTTTCTAGGTTTGTACAGATATCCTCAATTCCCTAACGAACGGCGACTTCGGTAGTTGCGACGCTCAATTAGAAGAATTCACGAAAAAGTGCAACGGCGTATTTCCGCATTCTGCGGCGTTCAAACCCCCTTCGGCGAAAGTGGACCCACCGAATAATAGCGAAGCCAATCATCTGCAAGAACAAGACAGCAACTGATGGCAACGTAGCTGCGGATATATCATTTTAAGGGGTGTATTAACGTTAAAAAAGTGGACTATAACCAATAGTGTTTTTTATGAAATAATTTTATTGAACTGATTTAGATCCGGTTGCCTTTCTCTCGGAAACATTTAAACGGTGTTTAAAAAAATTTATGTAAAGAAGGTATTGTGTTTTCTTGGTAATCGTTTTATAAAATGATATAATATGATTATGCTTATTAATAACAAGCAAGTTTTTATTTAAATATAGTGATTTTTACACTTTGTTTTCACTAAAATCAAAATTGTTTATTTACAATTATTTTTTATTAAAACAATGTCAATTTTAAAAATATAGGAAAAGTATTAATATTACTAATATAATAATGTAAAATTTAACCATTGGTTAGTTAATCTTAGCCTATTTGTTTGTTTTTAGAAAACCGGTGAATTATATCTATAAATTTTCAGGACTCAGTAAACGTACAGAACTTTGATCAAACAAAATTCAATAAATATTTTTCAATTTTAGCCAATTTTTGATTAATTTTTACATTATTATATTAATACAAAATTTCATTTTATAAAATTGATTTGGCTTTCACATAATATCTTCTTCGTTGGTAAAAAAAAATCTTATATCGGGTAGTGTACTTAAGAATAATAAAAACTTCTGTAATTTCATTAAACTAAATCAATTTTTGGAAAAATTTATTAATTATCTTTTTGATGGGGTATTAGGTATTAAAATTATGGGTACTCTACCGAATAGTCATTTTTTGCCATATTTTAGATCTGAAAGGTCCGGTTTAAATTTAAGGACTCGATCATAGTACACATCTACAATTTATTTATATACATTGTTTTTTTTAATTTGTACATTTATTGTAAATTATTAAACTTTATCATCTAAATAATTACATTGGGAACTCGAGACTATTTAAAAATAGCCCCCAGAATCGTTTCGGGGGTTATAGGCCCGTTGCCAGTTTGAAGAATTTTAATTTTTTTGCTAATTAGATTTTTAAAATGAAAATTTCCTAAGAGTAATATTTTTATTTTTCTTTTTTTATAATAATCTTAATTCTAGTCCCACTTTGTATTATATGTTAGTAAAATCTGAAGATTGCAGGGTTGTAACTTGTCGTGAATGGACAAAATGGCGGAATTCTTAAAATGAGAAATCAAATGTAATTTTCAATGGGTTTGATCATTAATACAATATAATTTTATAAATTATTAACACAATTTTAAATAAATAGTAATATTTATGATAAATTATTGATTTAATAGTTCTTAGATACTTCACAGGTAGTGATGTAAAATTCCCAGGAATATTCCCAAGGTGGGCATTTATTAGAAATATTATTTAAATGTGATAAGCACACAACATACTACATAAGAAAATATTTAATATGCTTATATTATTTTTAATATATAAAAATAATTAAAAGTTTTATTTTTATAACTTTTTATAACAAATTATTCATTAAAGTCTAATTGAGATGTATCGATTCATCCTTATCGCTCTCGTGTATTAAAAAAATCTATTGTATCCTGGGACTTTTATGTATCGAATTATCATTAAAATATAAATGGAACACTGATATTTATTCTCCTAATCATAGTTCAATAAAATTTCTTTTATTCGAGAAGTCCCATTTTGATGGGAACTAATTTAAAAGATCAGGTATCTGGTACAATCGTATCCTTAAAAAACATACAATGAGAGACAATATAAACTCCATGATAAAATCTATATCACTCTCATGTTGTACCTGTTTTTATGAATATAACTGTACCTTATTTATGTTTAAAGTATTCGAACCTTAATTTTTTTACTTCTTTAAACTCTATATTTATGCACTTTCTTAAAATTTTGCAGCAACTTATCAGTTATAGGAATTGAAATGAACCAATTATTTCCTGTTACATAGTTTTTACTTCTTTTTGGTAGATTTGACGACCACTTAAGCTTAGTTTCCTCGGAAACGGTGCCGTCTTCTACCGGTCGTCAAAATACGGTGGGTGTCGCGTATAATAGGAGAAATGTTTTCCAAGAAAGGGTAAGCAGCCTGAAACCTGTGGGCCAGTCAGGTAATCAACATTTTTTTGCTGAGGTGTTGTGTTTAGCGGCGTAGATTTTCATTGGAAGTTGGAAAGCTCATTATTTTAAGTTTAAATAATATTTTTGTACCAGTACTTCAAGACGTGTTTAAAAGAACAAGATTGAACAAGACGAAATACTGATTGACTTGGTCAGGGGAAATTTCTTAAATAATTCAGTTTCAGATTATCTTGAATCTTCTACTGATGATTCCTCTACGTCTAAAATAATTAAAAGTGCGGCGTCTAAATCATCTATAGTGACACTTCGTTTTCAGACTTAATACTACTCTCCAGTATTAATAATACCCAAACTTGAAATTATATGGTGGCTTTTATACGCCTTTGTAGATTTAGCTTTGCAAGTCACATCTGTTTAGTCACAGACAGACTGCCAAAAGTTCCAAAGTGCATTTCAATAATACAAACAATATGTATTCGGTGAATCCCCGGCTTCGGGCCTGTTTTCATTGATCAATGACATGAAGTGTGGCCTTCTCTAAAATAAGCAACCATCTACCAGTCAGCCACTGTCTGCGCGCGGTTCATTAAAATTAGAACAAAAGACACACTGAAACAACCAAGTTGTCCAAATAAACTTAGGAGTGTCTAAATTTATTTCTATAATAAATGGAAATCCAAAAAGATCCATAGTTTTTCCCAGAATGTACGGAAATTATGCGAAATTTCAAAGAATTGGAAAAAGATACGCTGCCAAAAAATCGAAATATCCGAAAATCATATTATACGCAAATCGGCAAAACAATGCTACTCTCTGCCGCTGCGACGGCCCTACTTAAATACACGGTTTTATGACGTCAGCCACCATATTTTGACGGCCGTTAGAAGACGGCACCGCTTCTGAGGAAACCAAAGCTTTATGCCCATTTTGTCCGTTTTTGGAATGTTGTGAATTACATTATTGATGTTTCATTTTCATCCTGTATTACTTCCAAGTTGCTCTTTCGAGGAATTATCATCTAAATTACTATCAGACACTTAATTTAAATTTTAAATTATCTTATTCTGCTCAGCCGTTCCTGCTATGTTCAATTTGGAAGCTATACTAGAAATTATATACAACTGACGAAAACAAAGATACAATAAATTGATGAAAATTAACGTGTTGTTACCTCAAATGACAATTGGACAAAATAACTGCCAACGAGACAAGAAATATACAATAGACTCGTGTCAACACCTAGATAAAAACTAGATTTAAAGATCAGAAAAATTACTGGAAAATATACTAATCATTAAAATTTACGACTGTCCAGTGCTCCTAGCTGTAGTGTAGATTTTTTAAAAATATGAGTTTTTGACAAATTTCGATGCTTGTACGAAAAGATTTTTTTGATTATAGATTTCTTAATATGCATAATTTTTTTCCATTTTCAGAATTAAACATTTCTCTTTCAATTAAACCCTGTAAAAACGTTTAAAAATAAAACAGAATGAATTAAAAATAAAATTATATTTCTGTATCAGCATTTTTGTGACAACCCATTGAATTACATTTTTTATATACTGTACTACAACAATTTAGATACAATTATGCTTTATGATGTGTTTGTTTTATAAAGTTATCAAACAAAAAATATTTTTTATTTTTCCTAAATCAAGAAATTCTAAAAAAAATGTGTCTGAAAAGAATTTTAATTCTTTTTAAATCCTGGTAACTGATCTAAAAATATTTTGTGCACAGGGTAGTGATATCAGCTGATAATAATACAAGCAACTAAATCTTGCTGCTCGGATACTCAAAAATAGGAAAAGTGGTTACAGATTGAACTACATAGTCGACATTATCATGACCCTTATCAGCTTCATATATACAAAGATACAGCAAATAGTGGATAACTTTTTCCAGAGACCGAGGGCTTCATGACTGCTACTGAAGACTAATAACTACAAGAAACCTAGTATTAAAGATAAATAAATCAACTTTGTCAATATCGATTAGTGTCTTAGAGCGTTTACACACAGCAATAAAAAGTTATCGCATCCGATATATTGTAAATGATTTTCACACGAGATATAATTGATGCAATAAATGGTACTATAAAATTTGCGATGATTAAAAACAAAATTATGCGATCTGATCTCTCTTCTGTAATAATGAGTAGATGAAAGTGTCTATTATTTGGCGCGATTTTTAAATGAGAAAGGACTACAGTATCACTTAGAACAATATCACCAGTAGCTCATGATTTAAAAATTACAGGTCTGCAGCTTATGTAGTATGCTCTCTAAATGACAAGCTATGCCATAAATAAAGAAGAATTTAAAGTTAAATGTTAGAATCCAGAATAATCTTTGAAAGTTGCATAATATTCTCGGATTCTATTGGTCTTCTTTTGAGGCCTCAGCTGCCTGGGCTATTCGGCATGACTTCATTTGTTTGATGACATTTGACTTATTATGTTTTGTCTTTCCCAGCGATTCTGTAAGTAAAAGCGTTTTCAGACAACGGTAAAAGTATTGCCAAGTCTAGTAAAAAAAAAAACTATAAAAGACATTTTTTTGTAAAATATTTGTTGAAAGTTACAACGTTGTAAATATTCGCTTTTATTCGATTTTTGTGGGACTATGCGAAATTATGCGATTTATTTTAAAATGCGAAAATTATTACCCAGCTCTCAAATTATGCGCCAATCGGCAACACTGGTAGAAATGCAATAAACATTCATTTTTCTTTTAAAATTGACAATGTGCTAATATCTTGTTGGTTTGCGAATTTTCAGTTGGAGTCTTTGTTTTCTTAGAACCTTTTTGTTCTTTAGAATTCACCTTAATTTCTTCTTTTTTATCTTCTAAGCTACTGTCTTTTTCTGATTCTATTAATAAGTGATCTCCGTTGTTTAACTCTTGTATTGTGTGATCTCTGCTATTGATATACAACTTATTTATAAAAATATGAGCTTTGTGATTGTCACTCCTAGCATATCTTGTAAATATTTAATGAATTCCTTTCTAATTCTGCTTTTCTCTTCCGTTAAATCTTCGACAACATTCGCCATCTTTTTACCTTTTAACTTCTTACAATTTTTTAATATTTGTCGCTTACTCAACAATCTTGTAAACTTCACTAGTATATTTTTGTAGTCGATATCATTGCCTATTGTATAAATATTATTTATTTCAATTTCTGATATAGTTTTATATCTCTTTTAAACAATTCTAATGTAAATTGTAGCAGGTCTCCGTTTTGCGACCAGAATTAAAAATTAATATAATATTTTCTTTTGTTTTTCTCTCTAGTTTTTTATATTTTACAGTTAATTCATTTACTTGCTGTTCCAATAATTTTATCTGATTATTACTATTTTTTTAATTCATCCTTTAAAGCTGTTATTTTCATTGTTAGAAAGATAAATAGAAATGATTAAAACTGTCAACGTAAAAGGATAATTAAGGAGGATGTCTTTAAAATATTTCTTTCACCTAATATAACAACTAAAAATATGCGATTTCTTTCAAATATTTATTAAAAGTGCGGGTCTGTGCTACTTTTTTCAAATTTATCCAGATAAAAAAGTTGATAGTCTTATGACTTTTACTAAAAATAATTTAAAAAAAGTGCCATAGATGCGCTCTTTAGAATTAAATACAGAATCGATTGATGACAATCGCAGCTTCTTATCTTTAATATTAACGGAGCGCTCGTCCAATAACATTTCACAAGATAACATTGGCCATTATTAACTTATTCTATTTTTTTTTCAAACACGAACATATTTTTTCTTCGGATTTAAATTTAATTTAAATGTGGTTTCAAATTTACAAAAATAATATTTCTGGGACATTCTTTATACTTCTATTAGAATAAAGCGAACAAAACCTTATTCGAACAATAATAAACTAGTTTTTATAGTTCAGTCTTACTTTTTTTGCTCTATTCGATTTTTAGTTTAAGTAATATTTTAAATTTGGTTGTAAGTACAATTTTTAAAAAATAATGAAAAATTATTAATGTTTTTAAAACAAAAATGAATAATATTGTGATCATCTATGTTTTAATTGTAATATATAGTTTTAATTTGTGCCAATGTCAATATGATGATGATTGGAATATTTTTCAAAATGAAAATCGCGAAGGTAAGTAGGACTTTTTGTCATTATAATTTATTTAAATTATTTATTTTGTTAATCCTTCAAATGTGGTAGTAAAAGTACTTATAAAGAATAAAATGATAAGGAAATAGATGGAATTAAATAAAAGTTTTTTAATAATGGATTTGGTAAAGAGATCTTTTAATAATTTTCAGAGTTAGTTGTAAGAAATGTAGTAGCCGACCGATCATTTCCTTTGAAATTTAATATCAAGAATTGGAAAAGTATTTCTGTTGGTCCAATTTGTTACTCTGTTGGATTGGCAGGAAATGGAATTCACACTTTAGTGACTGTTTTAAATAGCACTAAAACAGGATTTGAAATTAAAAGTAGCTTTTATGGTAAGTTAAAAAATTGCTAGCTATTATTAAGGGGAACAATTCTGGGATATAATAATAAAATAATAATAAACTTGTTTACTTGTTGCATTTTGTTATTTGTTTTTTTGTTATGAAGTATAGAATCAGATTTGGAAGAAATAATTTTCTTAGAGTTAAAATGATCCGAAATTTCAATTTTTTTTTCAAACTTTGGCAAGTGGTTTATTGTCAACGAAACGTTATTATAAAAAAAATTATATTTGAAGTTAGAGTAAGATGGTAATACCCATTGTATAAATAGTAAATAAATGGGGTTGTCTTATTTTAATATTCTTATCGGAAATTCTATTTCTGAAGCAATTTGGGTAAATCGTAAAGGGGAATCCACAAAACTCATAATCGCCCTTATTCTACATCACCTACCCGCGTAGGCCGCAGAAATTCCTTTGATCTAGCAAAATTATGCCGCCGGCCGTAAGAGATGACATGTCATTCGTTAATTTTTAATCCGGCAAAAAACTGTGGGTTATACCAACGGCACGTGCCACCAGGCTAGCCCAGTATAGTGGAGTCCGACCTAAAGATACAAAACCTGAGTTTGATTTCCGAATATATCAATTCATTACACTTTGGGCATTTTATTTATCAAAAGTAATGAAGTTGCAGAGTGTTTTGGTCGGGATTTAATTCCATTATTGCATCTTAATGCCGATTAACTTTATATACTCTTTATGTGATTAATACATACACTTACGACACATCTGATTTATGGACATCGAGTATAAGTTCTACATAACACACAACAAAGTCTTTTAACAAACATAATTCTGTTTTTATTTGGCGCATACCGATATATTTAAATATAATTTGTGGCTGTTTAAAATATATTTTTTCAAATTAGACATAATCTTTTTTATATTTTTAGCTACCGAAAATAAGCCATCGGATGTTGTTATTTTTCGTCATCGTCATAATGGAACATTTGAAGCTATATTAGTAGTCTCATATTTTAATCAGAGTATATTAGATTGGTTTAAGGTATCTCCTAAAAACACGGTAAGTAAATCAAAAATTAACAATTTAAGAGACATAGATCGGAATGTTGGGTTTCCTCTATATTATGGCATAATGACTGTATTTACTGTAAAACGCGATATCAATTAATAAACATTTCGGTATTAACTCCAAAAATATACTCTGTTACCTAAATTAAAATAAAAATTTTTAAATAAAATTTCATACTTATATTATTAAATCAATTAATTAATACATTTAAACATTACAGTTGTAGAGAAGTTTATTATCACAATTTTACTGGTTTTTCGAATTTTTTTCCTCAAGTCAAACACTTGAAACTTTCTGGACATATATCAAATTTTTCTAGTATTTTCTTTTTGTCGATTGACGAATAATTTATTTTTGGTTTTGACTGTTTATCTTTATCAGCAAATTGAATTTATCTGTTTTCGTGCTTGAAATGTGTATTAAATGGAAACTATATTAGGTTTTCCATTATATTTTACGTTAATATTGAGAATACAAAACATGTTTTTCTGTACCAAATAAAAATGTGGTAACTTACAGAATTCCATATTAAGGACTCACCCATTAAAATTTACTTGCAATTTCTGCAATAGTTTTGTGCTGTAATTCCTGATTAAAAATATATAAAATCATATCACACTATTTTTATTACTAAAATAATTGTTTGTTTTATAGAAAATTAATATTTTAGGATACTCCCAGTTTGAATAGAAATAATTTTAAATAGGTTGTTCAATTTAATTCACCCAAATTTGAAAAACTATATAGGGTGCTTCATTAAAAAATTTAAATTAGGGACGAAACCGAAAGTCTGGATATAACAACATAAATGTCAAACATTTTTCTTAAAATTGATATAAAAATTATAACCAAAACGAATAACTGTCAACTTTTGTGTTTTTTTACAGCATTAACATGTACATTAATTAATATTGTTTACTTCAAATGTTTTAGCTACAACAATTTTGGTCTTGGTCATTAGAATCTCCGGCAGAACATATCAATATTTTTAAAATTCAAACACGAAACCTTCTGCTTTTTACTACAACAAATAATGCATTTATGTACGAGTTTGATATTAAAAATATCCCTCTAAAAAAATGGTGAGTTCTAATTTATTAAAATACTTTTAACTACATTTTTAGCGTAAAACGGGGTGGATTTAAATCATAATTAATAATAAAAATTTAATATCATATCTAATAATAACTAGTTATTATTTGGCAACACTGTTTTATAAACATAATGTTTTTCATCAAGTCACAGCTTGCATATCTCCTACGTCACTGCATACCTTCTAGAATGATCCAAAATTACATTAGCAGACATATTTCGTTTCTTGTTAAAACTATTATCTCTTTTAGCTGCTTCAAATATTATTGATCAATTCACACAATAAAGATTCGATTGACTTTCAAATGTACTTGAGAGAAATCTTTCCTCATGTTTGTAGCCAATCAGAAATATGCTATCTCGTCAGAATACTTAACCGACGTTGTTATGTCTGGCTAAGCTATAGAACTGTTTCATTATCTCTCATAGAGAGCAGTCGCAACGTTTTAAAATAGCCAGCAATGGCTGTGCTGTTTATATTACTACTTTATAATCAACATTTCTGATATTTCACAAAAACTATTTTACATAAATATGTAAGTGAAAGTGAGTGACAACAAGTGAGTTGATAGTTTTTACAGTGTTTTAAAAGAATGTACCTTTTATAATTTCTTTTGGTTCAACAAATGGATGAGAAAATAACCCTTACAATTTAATTTCATAATAGTTTTAATATATGAAAATCCAATAATTTATTGGTTGGTCCTTCGACTGCAGTAGTAAATTTTTTCCAAACATTTATCGATTCTTAATCAAATTTGTTCACGACGTTATTAATTGAGTACAAAATGGTGTAATTCATACCCGAAATTGTGTTATATTTGAATTCGCCACGTAGTTTTTATCAGTGTAACTACGGTACCAGATTTTTTAATTTAAAATAACTTTCTCAAATTAATTAAATTTTAGGTTCGTTCAATTGCTACCTTTGGAATATCCACCAAGATCTTCGGCTTTTAATGATTTCAACAACGAGTACTTCTTATCTGTACATCAAAAAGATTCTGTATTGATTTATAAATACTTAAATAATCAGTTTAAAAAATTTACAAAACTTGATACACCTCATGTAACATCTTTAGTAAATTTTGATTTTGGATTCAAAACATTTCTTGCTGTAAATGGTTTAAGTGCTGGTATTTACGAATTTTCGTCTGATGGTTTGACAAAAAAAGAAGTTTTAAATAGTAATTTGCAAGGGGTACATTTTTGGTTACCCATATTAATAGACATATACAGGGTTGAAGTTATTTTATTATCACAGAGGTCTCTAGATTATAGTACACATCAAGCATTTGAAGTTGATATTTTCACTTATAATAACGGTAAGTTAATCGTTTTTTACCTCACAAACTACTTAATGACTATCCATTTTTTTCAATATTTCTTCTTCTTAACCCTGGTTCATCACAAAGCTCTTTTTTGGCAAAAAAAAAACAGAAAATATGAATATATTATGGTTTCTTACCACATCGTTTGAACGAATTGCTGGAGCACGTTTAAAAATACTTTTTTTCTGTTTTAATATTTATTTCTTGTTGTATGGTATCTAAATAAAAATTATTTTTTAAAACGCCCTTCTCTGCTGTCGCTCAGTACTTTCCTGAATCAATCTTTTTTGACAGAATAAATAAATTTCAAAATCAGCTGAACTAACAGGAATTAATATTACTTACAATAAAATTATGAAAACTAAATAAAAATTGTTTATAGTTAATTTGAATGTTATTTGATATTAGAATTAAATAGGATATTAGAATTAAATATGGAACTTGGAATTTTTTTTCTTAATTACAATTTGTAACAATATATTTACAAAAAAGCAAACCAGTCACTAAATTTTAGTTATTTTTACTTGCAAATCTCCCCAAATCTTTATAGTGTCACGTGTGTAATAAAAAATATGATATCTCCATTTCATACCACTTTGTACTACTTTAACTAAGGCAATAGCTCTTAAATAGCTGAGAAGTTATTGTTTGTGGATTTTCCCAATTCATTGTAAATCCTGAAAGTTCAGCAACACTGTAAAAATAACTTCAATTTTATCCTAAAAATCAAGTTTAGCTCGGGGATTGAATTTCGTTGTACCCCGTATGCAATTTATACAGGGTGTTGCTATATTCGACCGACAACGCTCTACCCTAGATAGCTCTTGTTAATTGTTGGTACATATACCCTTAAAGGGCTTAGTTGCTGAGATACAGGGTGTTAAAAGTTTTAGATAAAAATTAAAAACTTCCCATAGATCAAAAACGCCTTTAAATATTTTTTTCAAATCTGGTGACCAATATACTCTGTAAGAAAGTCATATTTTGACTCAAACTAAATTTTGAAAAATTTAACCAGTGGTGCGCTATTAGGGTTAGTGGCAACTTTTTCCCCCCTATTATTTACGCCACTATTGTGATTTTGATTTTTATTAAATTGCAACAACAAAATTAAGTCCATAAATAGCTATTCAACTATTTGAGGTTAATTATTAGTCGAAATAGAAATTTTTATCTTAACTTTTAACACCCTGTATCTTAGCAACTAAGCCCCTTAAGGGTATATGTACCGATATCAAAATTCAACAATTAACAAGAGCTATCTAGGGTAGAGCGTTGTCGGTCGAATATAGCAACACCCTGTATATCACAGTTTATCCCTATTCTGTAATACAATTTTAACTGAGCGAAAAATATATTGTACCTACTTTAAAAATTGGTTATAATAGTTAAAAAAAATAAAATGTGCAAATTATTTCTGTCTGGCGAGAATCACGATGCTGATATCAAAAACAAATAAAGTAAATTTTTTTATGCCACATTAATAAATTGTTACTTAAAAAAAGAAAAATATGGAAAAATTTCAATTTTTAGGTAAATTTGAAGAACACGATGATGTACCATGTTCGTTACATGAAGAATTGTCAAATTCGTTGGGTTGTTTAACGTACGAAAACGGAATTTTGGGATCTTCTTACGTAGTTATTGAAGATAAAATAGGATTGATTGTACCAAGATTAAATAAATCTTTTACATTATTTATGATTCATACTGACATTAAACAAAATCCAAATCCAGCAGAAAAAAAGATTTTCAATTTAGTGGAAACTAAGAAAAAATTAGAGGTATATCATATATTTTTAAAACACTTTTTTAATGGTAATTAATTTTATTTTAGATTTTAATAGAGCAACAAACTAATGATATCGAAGAAATCAATAAACTTATAAATCAAATTCCCAAAAATCGCCAGAAAAATATTATTGGAGAACGACAAATTTTGACTTCTTATTTAGAAGAAGTTAAAAAAATTGGTTTAGAAGTAGATGAACTTTTTGATAAAGTAGAAAAGATTACTAATCATGAGAAACAGTCAAAGTTCGATACAATTTTTATAAATGGAAATGGGAAATTTCAAAACTTAAAAACGATAGAAATAGATGTTGAGTATATTAATCAAGAACATTGTACTACCTTGTTGAATGATATTGTGAGGTAATTTTTTAACTTAATGCCATTTTTTGCAGAATTCAAAAAGAAATTAGAGAAATTTTAATTTAATTAATATTTAAAAAATCTTCAAAATAAGAAAAGTTGAAAATGTAAAAATCGACTTAAAATTTACCGCTTTCTCTGAATAAATCTTTTGCGTGAACATATATTGAATTTCTAAAACATATTTAATTTAAAATAATGATATTTTGATTTTTAGCAAAGGAAATATCACTAAACAACTTAGCAATAAAACATTTATTGAACTATCTGTTGATAATCTTACAACTAATATTGCGAACGGTATTAACACCGACAATATAGTTTTTAATGATACATCCGATATTATCATAAATGGAAACATCACTTTTAACAATTTTGCAAAGATGGAAAATATTTTTACAAAAAAAATCAACGATGTTAATTTTGAAGAGGAAGTTGTACATTTAGACAAAAATCATGAAGGTATGCAAATAAATTGATATCTAAGATTCTCAAAAAAATTATTAAATAGTACACAAATATAATTTTAAATTTGATCTAACTTAATGTCTACTCATTTCTGGACATTCACTTCTTCTATTTAAAAATTTGATATTAAAAGTTATTTTTGTTAAATAAAATATTAAATAATAATGCAATTTGAGGATGAAAGACAGGATTTCACTGTCAAAAGAATTTATGAGTGTGCAGGATTTTTCTAAAATGTAAATATCTCGGAAAATATTCAAAAGTTCTGTGTGAAAATATAACTAAAATATAATATATACTGAATTATTTTTATAATTTATAATAAATCTTACTGTTTTATTAAAATACAAAAATAAGCCCACACAGATTTAACTTAATAAAAAAATTACCTGCAGTGTTCGCAAACTCCACGGTCTCCATAAACTGACCGAGGGTATGCCAGGTATATGTTCGCAAATCCCACGGTTCGAAAAGACCACATATCAATATTCATTCTAAGAATGAGTAAGAAATACTGACATCTATTATAACTTCAAAGTTCTAAAGATTTTCGGAGGTTACGGGACAAGAGGAAATATTTAATTGCATAATATGGTAACTCTGATACAAATTGACTATTATTGACAGATTGTAGAATAGTAGACAAGTGCTATAAAATGCTAAATTACATAAAAACGTAGAAATTAAAGACAGAGGATCAATTCTATATAATCTACTTTACAGCTTAATTCAATAAGGTTGGCGGGATTTTTCCAACTAATTTGTTGGATTAAGTTCTCGCGCTTAGGTATTATCGTAGGTTTAGTATTTAATTTATCATCAACTCCTGATGATGCTAACATAGTTAGCGAAACATACGTAGAGTGTAGTTTTGATTAGTGGTGACTAGTTTATTCAACATCGCCAGTCTGAGGCCTACATGTTTTTCTAATATTCTGTTATTTCAAATTTAACATGAAATATATTTTTTGCACTACGATTCAGCTAAAAACATTTCCGTAAAAAACTGGTAACACACAACGTGAGCTTTTTAAAATTTCAAAAAAAAATTATATATTATTTTTTTTTTGATCATTCTAAACAAGTTAATAAAAAATGAAGGATATGCACAAGTGATTCTTAAGTATTGTTTTATAAATATTGTGATTCATTTCAGAAGACCACTTTGCAAAAAAATAACACAATTCAGTTTATTTTCAAAAATATGACGCTGATAAAAAATTTACTTTGAAGTTTATAAAAAATATTTTTAGGAACTTTAGATTTTGAACAAATAAAAGTGGAGGAAAATTTACTAACTTCTAGAATAAATGATGTGAATCTTCATCATGTGAAATCTTCAAAAGTCAAAAGAACTTCGAGCAAGGATTTGGACGATACTATTTTTATTCCTAAAAATTTGACTGTAACTTATGTAAATGGAGAAAATTTAACAGAATTTTTACACAGTTTGTGCATGATAAACAGGGTATGCTACATACCTGGAACAATTCACATAACTAATGTAAGAAAATGACATTTAAGAAAAAAAAATTGTTAATATCAAGTGGAATTAATTTTATTTTTAGAAAATTCATACTAAGGAAATACAAACCGATTTTTTGAACGACTTGAAATTTCCAGAAGAATTTATTTTATTGAATTCTGAGACAAGTACACAAGTTACTGGTAAGTAAATTAGAACCTAAACAATAATCTGCCCTACTATGTATCACCCTGTATTTGATTTTATATCTGATGTGTTAAATAATACCCTATATTCTGCAATCTGCAATCTTCAGTGGTAGTCTGAAATTATTTGTTACATATTACCACTCTACCTTTTTATATCCAACAAATCTTTTACTAATCTAATAAAATTGCCTTATTAAGGCTGCTTGTATTCCTTTATTTCTTATCCTTTTAAATATTTATTATTTTAACTTCAAAAATTATATTTTCTTTTCATGGTTACTATTTCTTTAAGTTTCTTTAAATTTCTTCTTTTTTCATCCTTTACCCTATGCAATCTTCTATATTTTTTACACGATTATTATAATTCCTCATTTCCGTCATTCATTTTCATGCATTGAACATTTGCTTTGCTAAATTTACCGGTTTAACTTTATTACTTAGTTTTTCTTCATTTACTCTGATTTGTAATTTTTTTAATTTTTAATCTCTTCGGTTATATGTTTCCATTTTATTTTTTCTTGTCTCCTTTTCACTATTTTTTTCTGGATTATCTTCTCCATTGTCCCCATCTTTTGACCTTACTTGTTATTAATCTTATTTTGAATTGTGTTTTCATGGTTATTATATATTTCATCATTTTGTCTTATCTTATTTTTCCTAATTTTCTGCAACATTTTTCTCATTTGCATCATGTTGGTTTTCCTCTGTATCATTATTTTCAATTTTTATTATTTTTTTGGTTTCTTGTTTGTTAAAAAAACGCTCCTCACTTTATTTGTCCCACATTGGAAGTCATTTTATAATGGTGTAATTTATTTTTTTTGTTAATATTTATTTTGCTTAATTTAATTTTTTTATAAATCAAACACAAAACAACTCCAATCTTAGGTAACGCCATCTAAAAATGGGACAGGGTGTCACTTATTACTTGGGAAAAGTTACACCTGTGTAATAAGAGCCAGTTCTAACTGGAACCGAAAGAAAGCCCATCTCAAAGAGTTATGAAATCCCAAAAACAAGTGTTAAATATTTGCAGGTTATGAGAATTTGATTTCTATGCATCTAGGCCGTATACCGGACAGCTATTTCGTCCCTTGAGGCAATGTGTTTTTGGAGTTTTCTACCTCTTTGAGATGGGTTTTCTATCGGTTCCAGTTAGAACTGTCTCTTATTACATAGATGGAATCTTCAAGTAGTAAGTAACACCGTATTCCATTGGTAGATGGCGTTAACTGTCTACCATCATTTTTACTTCATGTTTACTCAATATTAGCACTATTGTGTTTCGAGCTGAGATTTTAGTTGTATGCATCTGGGCACATTGCCGCTGATGACTCCTCGAGGGACGAAACAGCTGTCCGGTATATAGCCTGAAACATATAAATCAAATTCTCACAATCTAGAAGTATTTATCATTTTATTTGTTATTATTTTCATTTAAATCATTTATATCAACTATTGTTATTATATACACGTATACAGTATGTCCTAATATTTATGGATAATTTTAATCCAATTTGAAGTTATTTTTTTTGATTGTAGGTAAAAAAACCTTCAAAAATTCTTTAACAGCAGAAGATATAAGATCAACAGAAACCATTAATGGTGTGGATATGTTAAAGCTTGTAACATTGTCTACGGATCAAAATTTACAATATCTTACGTTTAAAAATTTGGAACTGACTGAACAACTAGATGTAAGTTAAAAAAAATTATTGTAGTTTGTATTATATATAATTTTGTTTAAGGTTGATGGCAACATTTTTGGAGAATCCATCGATAAATTCCTTCCAAATCCAACTTTAGAACAAATCAAAGTTATTAAATCAAACGTTAATTTTAAAAATTTGGAAGCAAAAAATATTGTTATAGCAAACGATTTTAATGATAAAAATTTTAAGAAAACGTTAAAAAATCTTCTTTACCGGGTAAGATTTAAGATTTAATTACTGCTGTTCCAATTAAATTTTCTATATTTTAAGGATGAACCCGAAGCTGTTATTACATCTTTAAAAGATTTCTCAAAAAGTTTGACAGCAACTCAAGAATTTGAGATAAAATCAAATTCTATAAACACCGCATCATTGGATAAATTTGTGACTAAAAATACTGACCAAAGTCTTAACATTAATTTAATAAACGGTAACATTGGGATTAAAAATTTAGTTATCAATGGTTCATACGATGGTAAAAATATAAAGGATATTGACGAAAGTTTGGTGAAATTATCTGGAGACCAATTTATATCATCCGCACTTAGTTTTAATGATTTGGTAGTAGAAAATTTTGAAATTAATGATAAATTAAACGGTATCAAGGCAGAACAGTATTTGTATAATATTGATGAAGAGATCATTATTAATAAAAATGTTGGTTTTGATAATTTAATTGTTGAAAACTTGGATATCAAAGGTTAGTGACAAGTAATCGATTTACGCATTAATATATCGATACATTTTTATTTATAGGTAATCTCGATGGAGTAATATCTGGATTCGACATAAACGATATATCTAAAAAATATCTTAGTCTTACTAAAAACCAAACAATCGAACCTGTTTTTAATTTAAACAGTTCCAAAATTGATAATTTGATACTATCGGAAAAAAGCAATAAAGATGAACTTCAAGAAATGGCTTATCTTGAACTTATTAAGGAGTTGTTAAATACTGGACAAATAAAAGTAGAAAGTAAGTTTTATTTTTTTAAAGGAATTAATTTGTTTTCATATCTATTTAAGACTAAGGTTATTTGCATTTTAGATTTACGTGTGGAAGATTCAATAAATGTTGCTAATATTAACGATAAACCAACGAGTACTATTTCACCTCTCACAGTACTGGAAATTGCTGGGAAACATAAGAATGAATTGATCCTCGAAGTACATTTCATTTGCAAAAATATTTTTATTACGGCTAATATATATTTTTTTAGAATGATTTATACTTAAAAGAAATCGATCTAATTAACCTGTGTGGTGTAAATTGGAATGATTATGTAAAGCAAATCGTTTTCAAAAATCAAACAAATACAAAGATTTCATTTATGAAAGGCAAAACGTTTCTAAATGGTATTAAGGTCGAAAATCTTATTGAAACTAAAAAACTGAACAATATATCATTAGAAAATATACTAAAAAAAGTTGGAGATCAAATTGTACGAGGTCATATTGAAATTGTTGGTGATTTGTTAGTTGAAAATATCGATATTAAAGAAACCATGAATGATATTTACGTGGAGAAATTTTTAAAGTTTATATTGGTGACCGGTGAAAGAGAATATTATATTAAAAGTAAGTCATGATACTATTATTAGATATACTTAAAGCTGGCCCACTATTTTGGCCCACCATAATACTGATCCATGCAGAATTTACTACACATTAATTACAATTTATTACAATCGGAAAAAATGTATTACACCTCCTTTGTTCGAAATAGGAGGTTGTGGGCCATTTTTAGGCTCAAGCTAGCCCACATCGTACCAAAATGGATAAATCCGATGGAAATTCATGGGGGAATTTATTACAAATTTATTATAGCAAATATATACAATATATCACATAATGCACTTATAAAATCCTGTCCAAACTTTATTACACTGACTGACTTGTCGAAATATATCCTGTTTGAGCAATTCGGCGCTAAGACCCTGTTCAATACTTATTACACCGGCCCACTGTCGAAATATATACAGGTCGAGCAATTTAGAGGGTAGATTCATTATTATTTCACCCGAAAAAAGTAATTGGGCTACTGTAATAAATAATTTTAATAATTTCGATTGATGACGCAGCGCTAAGACCCTGGTCAAAATTTTTTACACCGGCCCACTGTCGAAATATGTACAGGTTGAGCAATTTAGTGGTATAGGCATTATTATTTCACCCAAAAAAATAATTGGGCTACTGTAATAAATAATTTTAATTATTTCAATTGATGATGCACTGCGAAGAACCTGTTCAACATTTATTACACCGGCCCAGTGTTGAAATATATACAGGTTAAGCATCATCAATCGAAATGATTAAAATTATTTATTACATATAATAATATTGCCTTCATCTCTGAATTGCTCAACCTGTATATATTTCGAGAGTGGGCCGGTGTAAAAAATTTTGAACAGGGTCTTAGCGCTGAATTGTTCAAACGGGATACATTTCGACAATGGGCCAGTATAATTAATTTTGGACAAGGTTTTACCTCAGATAAAGGAACTACTAGATATGCCCTGTATACTTAATGCCATTTACAAAACTTAAGCCAACATCTAGCCCTCTCTCTCGGCAAAGTTTGTGGGCGAGGGACGTGAGACGCGCAGAAAAATCTCGTGCATAGGACGAAATCAACAATAAAAATTGACGTGATGAAAACAAACGGTATTAGCAAAAAATAGAAAATTAAAATTGGGTAAAATTGGGTATTTTACATGTTAATAATATATCACATGTCGTGAGAAGTTATATAATTTCGATAAAGTTGTATTTTCTGTAATTTACTTGTGAAGTGTAAGATTATCTAATGGCTTGGAAAAAGCACCACATTTTTTACATTGCTTTCCCATGGTTAACAACCTCACAATAAAATCACTTAAAATAGTTCAAAATGTTTACAAAAATATTCAGTACTACCTATAACACTACAAAAATAACACAAACCACGTCACAAAACGTAAAGTATTTTAATGTATGATTTTAAATTATCCTGCTAGAAAGTACGCTTATGAAATTTCTAGAGGACGATGTCAACAAAAGTAAACTAGATGTTGGCTTAACAAAAAAGGATAGAATGTCCTCTCTATATATATTTACTCTGAGGGTTTTACAGGTGCATTATGTGATATATCGTATATATTAGCTGTAATACATTTGTAATAAATTCCCCCATGCATTTCCATCGGATTTATCCATTTTGGTACGATGTGGGATAGATTGAACCTAAAGCTGGCCCACAACCTCATATTTCGAACACGGAAGGTGTAATAAGTTTTTTTTTCCATTTGTAATAAATTGTAATTAATGTGTATTAAATTCTCCATGGATCAGTATTATGGTGGGCTAAAAGTGGTAGGCCAGCTTTAAGCACATTATTATTAGTAACATGTTAAAGTATTTTATATTTTTAGGTGATATAATGTTTAAAAGACTATCTTATATCCAATCACTTAAAATTAACGGAAGTGTAAATAATAAAAATATTGAAGAAATATTAAGCGAATTAGTCTACCAGAATAAAAAGATTATATTAAATAATGACATCATTTTTATAAAACCTGTAAGTGATTTTTGTATAAATAAAATTGTTATTATTAATTTAGCTAAAGGGACAAATCAAAGTATTTTTTGACTATTTTTTAAGATTTTTACTAAGAATTCTTCAAGAAATTTTTAAGGATTTTTTACGAATTTTTTTAAGAATTATTCAATGATTTTTTAAAAATATCAAGAGTTTTTTAAAAAGATTTGTCCAAAAGAAATTTCAGGGATTCTTCAATGATTTTTCAAGGATTTTTTATGGATTTTTAAGGAATTTACAAAAATTTAGCACTTTATTAGAATCAGTAAATTATAAAATCATATTTTTTTATCGTTCATCCTGTAATATTTAATTAAACAGATCCTCAAAATTCACAGATAAATAGGTGAAAAAAGGTAATTTTAAATAAATAAAAAAATATACAACCAAAAGCTTATGAATATCTCTAAAGTAGTAAAACTCTAAATCATGTACCTCAAAAATAATTCAAAACTGAACAATAGGAGTATGGCAACTAGTTTCGGCTACTAGCCATCTTCAGGCCTACAAATAATTACAAATCGAAGTAATATAAAAACTCTAAAATGTTTTTAAAAAGTATAACTTACCATATATTAATAACTGTATTAACAAATTCTTAAATTATAAAGTAAATGGACCAAACATATTGGGATTACTATGTAGGGATAAGGGGTACATGAAAGGTGTAAAATATTTTTAAATTTGAACGTAAATTTTCTTAAGCCGATAACGACTTACACAAAAATAGCTTGGAAGAGTTCTTCAGCCCTTCGATATGTAATTATTCGTAGGCCTGAAGATGGCTGGTATCCGAAACTAGTTGCCACCCTTCTTTTGTTCAATTTCAATATATTTTTGTGGTACATGATTTTATTTGCTATTAAAAAAATATAAGAAAGTACACAGAAATATCATAAAAATTCTAAAAAACTAAATATTATACAGGACAACTCTAACAGCTGTTTGCAAAATTATATTTTATTGCTAATATATTTGCTAATATACCAAAACATGTTTAAGGTACAAATATCCAGGAATCTAGCTATAACCCATCACTTCAACAGTTACAATTTCTCCGATATCATTTCAAAAATTGTCCTTATCACTAAAGATGCTGAAATCGATAGTTTAGTATCTTTTTATAAAGATGTCGATGTTCAAGAAAAATTTACAGTTGAAGAGGATTTGTCAACAAAGTTCGTTGCAGGTTTTAATACAAAAATATGGCAGGAAAAAGCCGTATATACAAACAAAGGTCTAATAGATGGTAAGTTTTAGCCAAATTTCTCACTGTCGGTGTAATACTGTTGAAAATAATTTCAGGTCATTATATGATAGATTCTATGGAAATTAACCAAAAATTAATAACAAGCTTTATAAACAATGTAAATATGACAGAAATTATTTCTCTTAAATCAAATCAAACAATAGATTACCTCCATTTTGGCGTTTTAAAATTTATAAAAAACATTCCAGTTGGTAATAAAGTTAACGGACTGACATTAACTGAAGAAGTTCAAAGAACATTAATGGTAAGTCTTTATTATGTTTAATTAACATATAAGTAATATAGTTCAACAACTTTGAGAACTTATTTTTTTTTTTATTAAAACTGCTTTGATGAACTTTTTTATTAACTGTAGTTGCATGTCTCTACCCTAATTAGGAACTGAGAAAAAAATATTTGAAATAATCGAAAATCACAATTTACTTATTTTGTCAAAAAATTAATCAAAAATTTCAAAAATTATAACAAACGGTTTTAATCAAAACTTTCAATGAAAAATTCAATCAAAAATTTCAAAAAATCTATCAAAATTTTCAAACATAAATATTAAAAATTTTAAT
The DNA here is from genome assembly GCA_963243735.1 of Neocrepidodera transversa. Classification (NCBI taxonomy): domain Eukaryota; kingdom Metazoa; phylum Arthropoda; class Insecta; order Coleoptera; family Chrysomelidae; genus Neocrepidodera; species Neocrepidodera transversa. Next base: position 1,258,129 of record OY725338.1, on the reverse strand, counting down.
AATCTCCATTACAAATTTTAAAAAATTCATCAAAAATTAAATCAAATATTTAAAAAAGCTTAATGAAAAATTCGATCAAAAATTTGAATAAAAATTTTCAAGAATTTCAATCATAAATTTTAAAAACTTTTAAATCATAAATTCAATGTAAAATTTCTTTCACAAATTTCAATCAAAAATTACATCAAAATTTTCAATCAATAATTTCAAAAATTCCATCAAAATTTACAATGAAAAATTTTAAAAATTCCATCAAAATTTTTAAACAAAAATTTCAATCAAACATATCAAAAATTTCAATAATATTCATTAAAAATTTTAAAAATTCATCAAAAAATTTCCTATTTTTCTTTATTTTTTTTATTTTTGTCCCCATATTCTTGTTTTTTCTGTAATTTTCTATTTTTTTTGTTTTTTCAAATAGTTTACTATATGTTTCATGGTTTTTTCAATTTTTTTCCCATTTTCCTATTTTTGCCTATATTTTCGAAGCATTTTCTTTTTTTCCTATTTTTATCCATTATTCGTATTTTTTCCTATTTTCCCCATTTTTTCAATTTTCTCTATTTTTTACGTTTTCCTAATCATCCTATTTTTCAATATTTCCTATTTTTTTCTACTTTGAGCCTATTTTATTTTTCCCAATTTTTTATTTATTTTTTTTTTATTATCTATATTTTTTCCCATTTTCCTATTGCATCCTATTTTTTACCATTTTATCCTGTTTTTTATTAAATTTTTGACTTTTTCTGTTTTTCCGATTTTTTCATATTTTTTCTCTATTTTTTCCTATTCTTTATCATTTTTTCGTGTTTTATACTATTTTTTTATACTATTTGTTTCCAATTTTTTTGTTACTTTTTACTGTTTTTTTTTTCGCCATGTTTCCCCGTTTTTCTATTTTTTTCTTTTTTCCCATTTTTCCTATTTTTCTCTGTATTTCCGTAATTTCCTCTATTTCTTACTATTTTCCCTATTTTTTCCTGTTTTTTTCGATTTTTCTCTATTAGTTATATTTTTTCCTATTTTTCGTATTATTTCCTTCTTTTTTTTTGTCATTTCCATATTTTTTCCCATTTCCTATTGTGTCCCATTTTTCCTGTTTTTTTTTTCTATTATTTTTAATTGTTCAATTTTTGCTATTTTTTCATGTTTTTCCTATTTTTCCTAATTTTTTCAATTTTCACCATTTTTCCAAATTTTTCCTATTTTTTACCTATCCAAAAATCATCCAACTCGACTAGAGAAGTTTTCACATCAAAAATAAAATTACAATAAAAAAAATAAAAACTTGTTTCACAATTTTTTTTTTTTTTTAAATTGACATTGGTTGGACACCGAACACATGTTATATTTAATATAAATTCCGAATTTATTTGTAATACATATTATATATTTATTAATTTTAGCTTTCTGCACTCCTCCTGTATATAATCTTTAACTATGTAAAATCTCACACTTCTTCGTCCAAAACGCTTAAAAAAGGGTCCGAAGTTTTCTCTTTGCGTATTAATATCTACGATAGAAGTTTGCCAGACCCTTATAACTTATTTCTGTACTAATATTTGCGTAGAAATAAATAATAATCCCACAGAAACCGAATTTGTGTTTATCATAATTACTTTTTCATCAAATTTTAATTTTTATTCTTTTTTTTTAGAACAATGCAGACCAAGACATTTCGTCAACAATAATATTTAAAAATATTTTAATTCGTCAAAATTTAAATACGATTCATCTTAACGGTAAACCAACTTCAAAAATTGTTAGAACAAATACTAAACAAACACTAACAGCAAAATACAATTTTAATTCGAAAATTAATCTAGAATCTGATTTGAATGTGAAAGGTTTGATAAATAAAGTAGATTATGAAAATTGGAAAAACAGTACTTTGAAGTTAAATTCAAACAACACTCAAATTATTAGCAACGGCTGGAAAGTGCTACAGAATTTAACATTTCAGGACAATGTGTACAGTTGTGAGAAAATAAATGATTTAGATTTAGTAAAAATAGCGAAGGAGATACAAAAAAGAAAAGACTTTAGGTACCAATTTGAACACGGGATTATTGTAAGTTTGTACACTAAAAATATTTAATTAAATTTATTGTTTTTTTCATTTTTAGAAAGACTATCTTGGAATTTGCGAATCCTTAACCTATTTATACCAAAAAGCTAAATCCCAAATCTACAAATTTAAATATTTCGAAGATTTTCAAACGCTATCTTTTAAGGACACAATCAACTACGTAATGCATTTTAATTTTAACAAGTCGCAGTATCTTCTAATCAATAAAGAAACCTGTTTATCCGATTTAATGATATATAATGGTGTTGCATTTGTTCCATTTATCACAAATATTCCTACAGGACTTATCCAGCAAGTAGCAGTAGTTACAAGAAAAGATGCAGTATTTCTAGTAATCCTTGGAAAAAAATATAGTAATTGTAAAATTACTGCTGGTACCAATGTTTGGAAGTTTAAAGGAAAACACTTTGAGGTAAATTTTATTTCTTTTAATTGATATTTTATATAAATCCAAAAGGTTATCCATTATCTCAAATGTGGTCTACTGCTAAGTAAGTAATAAAATTGTAAGTCGAGTACCACATAAAATTTTATAAAATATGAATTGAATTGGTTGGCAACTAGTTTCGGCAGACTGCCATCATCAGACCTATAATACAAAGTTCTAATTTCCGAGAGAGGAAAATAAAACAAACTACAACTTACCGATATCAAAAATCACTTCTAATATTGGTAAGTTGTAGTTTGTTTTGTTTTCCTCTCCCGGCTATTAGAACTTTCTGATCCCATGGACGTTTCTGGGATCAAGCGTTTCTGGGCGTAACCAGTGATGCCATGTCTACCATTTTTACAGTAGATCTGCCGTTTTCACATTCTATCTACCGTTCTGCCGCAGATACTATCAATTCCTAGCGCAAAATTGCAAAAATAAAAACAGAAGGAAGTTACTAGAATTTAGTATCTATAATATCAAAAGTGAAATTAAAAAAATTAGTAATATAGGTAAACATAGACGGAGAGATAATTTTGAGCAATTTATCTTGCCAACTTAAGGTCGATTCACACATAGCAGTGACGTGACAGTGCCGTGACCGACACATGATTTTACCGGCCGTAAACACACAGTGAATTCCATTCACATGTTTCAGTGTTTCATCAGTGCTGTGACAGTGCAGTTGAGTGTTCAAAATGGAAACTTTTTACGACGAAGAACTTTTGCAGATTGCAATGATTTTGGATGAAGAAATGGAAAAACAAATGGAGAAACGGAACTGGTAGACGATGGAGCAAAATTTTTTGAATTCTTCAGAATGAAAGAAAGTTTGTTCAATTTACTTTTGTGCAAGTTCATCTGAAAAATCTCGACACACACTGGAGAAAAGCTATCCCAGCAAAAGAAAGGCTTGCTATTTTTGGAAATAAGTTTTTTCAATCTGATATGAGTACCTTGCATTTTGAAGAGTAATTGAAATTGACTGTTGACCCTTCCATAAAGTAGACAGGTAGCTTCCTACAGGGAAAGGGTGCTCATTTGAAAACATTGGAGGCGGCAAGAGATCCAACAAACTGTCGTTGTTGGTTCAGGATATTAAATTCATATTTTTGGACAGTAATAAATATTTCACCCTTGGCGTAAGTCAGTCTGGTAGGGATACTTTTTTCAAAGCTGGAGATATTCCTGCGAAAGAAGAATTATTGATGGATTCTTGATTTAACACTTTGTGTCTAGATTTTGTTATTTTTATACCACTTATTACTTGGGTCTAAATCTCACATTAACTAACTCAAACTTTTAGACGCACTTTTGTCCGGCGTTTTTATTTATTTATTTATTTTTTACGTCCTATACTGACGGGTACGAAAAACAGAATGAATAGTGTTATAATTTATTAAAACGGCTGAGAAAGCAACCCACCGATGATTTCGGTTTTACTTTAAAGTCGTACCGATGGTCATGATAAACATTAAACTATAAAGTAATCATATTGGATAACAAGCGAAGAGAAATTAAAAATTACTACCACCTACTGAATATTTAACAATAAAACGTGCTTGGGAATATCAACATAAACGCTAAAAATAAAATTAACAAGAACTAAGAAGCGTTGACACCGCGTATATTTAGTAAAGCCCGCTGATGCTGTGTATGCTTTGGTTACTTGAGTATAACGTATGGATGTAGGCGGAGCTTGTGTTGGTATTAAGTATATTTAGTAATATCGCAACCCCGGCAGATCATGTTCGTGCTCTTCGTCGAACTCTTTCGCTTGACTCTACTATTTTAATTCCGTACTGGCGTTCATACTCGGCCTTCAGCTCGTCGGCTTTCGTTGGGCAAATTGTAGCGATTTAATTTAAATATAAAATGTTTGAATTATAAAAATTAGGTAATTCTACATTGCAAATAAAAACCATTTTTCATATAAAAATTCACCAAAATATTTCACCCTGGTTGTATAGAAAAATAATTATATTTCAGTTAAAGTTTACTATGGAACAACAAGATCTTCTACAGGAATCGCAAGTTCCATCAACTTTTTACTCTTTTGGCAAAGAGGGAGTTATTGAATACAGAATCAGGAACGAAGGTCCAGTAAAAGTTAGAAAATGGAAAGTGTATGAAGGTAGTGTGATTTTAATTCTCCTAATTATTAAATTTAGTACAAATAACTAAACTTTATTGTCATTTTTAATGTATTGATTTTTTTTATAGATAATATGACATTTGTTCCAAGAGGTCTTAAAACTGGGTTAGCAATGAGAACTGGAGAAAAATTAATTTACTTAGATCGTACCGATCCTATTGCCGAAGATTTTAATCTAGGTGTTAATATGGAAGCAGTATTAAAAGGTGACATTTAACTAGTTACAAACTTTCATATAGTATTTTATTTTAATAAGTAATTGAGGAAGATATATCAAAAATAAGGGTGCAAATTGGACACCAGTATATTTTTTTACTCCCGAAGAATAAACAAAAAATTAAATGTTCGCTTTCAAAAAAACTTAAATTTAACAATAATTATCTTTACTCAAAATGCATCAATATACATTGTTCTATTCATAAAGAATTCTGTTTCCCTCAGTATTTCTGCCATAGTAAAATTTCTTTTTAACTTTTTCCTTTCTATTTCTTTTTGAACAGTTTGACGTAGTAGCGAGCTTGTACTAAAACGTAATCGAGATCTTAAACAAAATTAATGTTAAGCATGGAAGTACCATAAAATACTTTAAAATAAAAATTAAATAAACATATTCCAAGTGGCCTGCTAAACTGATTTTAGTGTAGATTCTTTATTTCCCATGTCAAACTAATTTCAAGTGAGGTTTACAGGACAATGTTATTGAATGTTGAACCTTCATATTAATTGTCAAAAAATTTACTAATTGTAACCATGTATTGCAGATTGTAAATAAATAGGAAAAAAATAAAACAAAAAAAGAGGTTTACATCAATTCTGAACACAAGTGCGTAGTAAGAATATTTTCTAAACTCAAATCTGTCGCATAAGAAAATTGATCATTAAATATTAGTTTAAAAATAGTACAAACTGTTATTTTTTATTTCACTGTTCAATATATTTTTATACATATTTTACAGGTTCTTTTAGAGAAGTTCATAATCGCTTTATTACTGGCACCGATGAAGGAGATATGGTTGTATCAAATGTGGGTATTAAAAGTGCTAAAAAACATCTTTTAGCCATTGCTGAACGTGAAGAAACATTCATTAAAGGATCTTTAGATGCCATCAAGGTTATATTTCTAACTAAAAAATATACGACTAACTAAACCAATTAAAATTTATATTTATAGATTTATGAAAATCCACTTACAGGCGAACTATTTGGAAAAGTACTTGCATACAAACCTTCTAATTTACTTTCGATTGAATTTAATCAGGGTGAAACGCTTCTTGCGTTTTTGGAGGATAAAAGAAATCTTAAAGTATATGAATATAAAGGTATGTTAAAATATTTCCACAAATTTAATCTATTTTAATTTTACTTCGAAATTTTTATCGGTTTTTATTTATTTATCGAACGGAAGGTAGTGAGTCAATAAAAAATGAAATTTAAACCAAAATTAAACGTTTTGATGATGGGAAGACCAGTCAGAAAGTGCAAAAGGGACCACAATAGTTAAAAGTGGAGCTGAAATGCATTGCAAACTAATGGGGCAGTTTTTCCCACTAATCAGCTGTTTGCTCACTCACTTACTCCCGAACAAAAAGTAGTAACTGTTGTCATGGATAACTTTTGACCCATAACATTTACGATTATCTGAAAAAATATAAGTGATAGTGCAAATCTGAATAAATATGGATTCAACGTTCAATTTAACGTCAAAATGGATAATTTTAAAACCGGAAGTATCTCTTCCGGTACAGGTTTGTAAAACCGGTTTTGAAACTGGTAGTCTTAGAAACTCGCCTATGCACACATTCAAGATGTGCCGAATTTATAGCCGTTGACCGTTTGTCGGTATATGGTATAGTTCATGAGCCGTATCATTTATGTTTTTTTTTCTTAAAGGAAAAACTAACTGAAAACCGGTCAAAAGTCAAAAAATAGAGTTTTTGCACTTCCTGGCATCGGATGTAGTCCATTTGCCACAAAATATTGCAATCGAATGCAAGGAGTAAACGAGGGGATATTCTTTAGATGTTTATTTTAGATTCTTTTACGAATTTGGCTAATAGGGTTAATATTTGTTTGTTAATTGGAAGAAGTCCTGCTTGTAGCAATTCATGTGTGAAGTAATATCTAGGTTGCTTATATATAGGGCTTGCAAATATTAAATTATTAAGATCTCCTACCGAACTACTGTCGAATGGACAAAAAGGAGTAAAAACCAATTTTTGAGAGGTCGGCAGGGAAACCTCCGTGATTTAATCTCATTCTGGTGATGCATGTAGTATATTGTCTGGGTATTTATTCAAAATTTTGATATTTTCTCTATTTTGGTTTCCAAATATATTCATTTCTGTAATATGATAACTATTAAACGTCAAAAATTCACGTATAATGTGTTGCCTATATTTAAGGAACTGTCAAAGAGGGCGATGTACTTTATTCGTAAAAGAAGGAAGGCCAGTATATAATTGAATTTGTGAGAATAGAGTGGATCTTGAAAAGTAAAACATGTCGAAATGATGGGCGTCGGCGTCTCGACACTGAATACTGAATCTACGATGACGGTGTTAGTAGTTAGAAATTTTACTTTTGACTAGTCGTTTCTGAAACTTTGAACTGCCTTTTATGCTGAGTTTGGATAAAAATTTTTCGTAATAATGTTGTGTGGACCATGTACTTTGTTCTTGTATAAACATAGACAGATGAAGTGTCTGAGAAAATGAAATTAAGATAAGATGAAACAAATTATACATTTTAATACATTTTGACGATCTTTCTATAAAATTTCTTAAAAAAAAATTAATATGAAATACCGGGGATTGGTTACCCATAGCTGACTTAAAATTTTGTTCTTGCTTTATTGACCAACTGTAAATAAAAATATTTATCCACGACTATAATCTAATATTTGTTCATTGTACATGATTTTACTAAATAATTATAATATCCATTATTCACTAGCGTATATTAATTTCATTATTCACTGGTTTTACTGATTTCTAGATATCCATTATTCAGTAGTGAATAATGATTATTCTGTAGTTTCAATAAAAGTTTATAGTAGTCTTGGAAAAAAAATATTTAATAGTCGTGGATAAAGCACAGTATTCTACTCGTTGAATAATATATTATTTTTTTTAGGTATTGAAGGATTTCAACATAGAAATACAATAAAGGTGAGAGGAGCTTCTTCACTATTTCAAATGGATTTTACTGAAAATGTGAAACATTCTTTAATAAAAATAATTGGAATAGTATACAAAAATAAAATAAAACTACTTGAGGCTGTAATGGATGGTACAAAAATTCGTGATGATTTATATTGTCGTTTGTGATGTTTTATTGTTATTTGTTTTTATTATTGTTATTTCTTAAAATATTTATTAACAAAAGTTAATTAAGATTTTTTTTAATGATAAAAAATTGATATAAGATTTTTTCCTATTTTTTATGATCCAATGCAATTATCTGTATATTATTGATATTTATCCTTGAATAAATACATTTGTCTTTATTTGTGAGATTTACTGTGTCATTGTTTGTTCAGAGTTTTCATTGTTCTATTTAATTTAAACTAATAGGGTCGCGCAGTTCTTAAAGGTGCACAGAAAACCAAAAAATTATCTACCAATACCGGCGGTGAAATTTTTTTTTATATAAAAATTAGGAACGATATCATGAAACCCGTATTTTAAATAATCTCGAAAAATAGACAAGAACAAGATCAAAATATGTCGGTTCCACTGTGAACATATGCGTTTGCATTTTCGTGTTTAATTATCAGTGCTCAAAATAGTCTTAAATTATCCAAAATCTTCTTAAAATTGTCTAAATTATTAATAAACCGGTTTAAAGTTACTTACATTATTAAAAATAATCTAAAATGGTCTAAAATTGTTCAAAATCGTCTAAAATAATAATAAAACGGTCTAAAGTTACCTAAAATGGATCTGAGGATTGTTCAAACTAATCTAAAATTGTCCAAAATCTTCTACAAATTGTCTAAAACAGTCTGAAGTTACTCAAACTCAAATTGATCCAATTGTATTGTTCAAAATAATCTGAAATGCTCTAAAATTTTCTAAATTAATAATAAAAACTTCTAAAATTACTTAATTTGATTAAAAAATTTGTCAAAATAATCTAAAATGCTCTAAAATTCTCCAACATCTTATAAAAATTGTCTAAAATAATAAAAACCGATCTAAAGTTACGTAAATTGATCGGAGAATGGTTCAAAATAATCTAAAATTGTCCAAAATCTTCTAAAAATTGTCTAAAACAGTCTGAAGTTGTCCAAAAACAGACTAAAATAATAATAAAACTGTCTAAAATTACTTAAATTGATCAAAGAATTGTTCAAAATAGTCTAAAATTACCTAAAGATGTCCAAAATGGTCTAAAATTTCCCAAAAATGAACCAAAGTTACCTAAATTGCTCAGAGAATTTTTTTAAATAATCTAAAATTATCCAAAATGGTCTAGAATTGTCTTAAAATGGATTAAAATAATGATAAAACGGTCTAAAGTTACATAAATTGATCAGAAAATTGTTCAATGTAATATAAAATGGTCTAAAATTGTCCAAATTGTCTCAAATTGTCCAAACACAGTCTAAAATATTAGTAAAACGATCTAAAGTTACCAAAAATGATCAGAGAATTGTTCAAAATAAATGGCCTACAATTGTCCAGCGGTATGTATGCATTTGGAAGAATAGGTCACCTTTCTCCTCCTATTTGTTACGCCACTGATATTTGAATCTATTTTTTTTTTGTATTGCTCAATGATTTTCACGTAAAATCCGCATAAATTGAACTGTGTGAGATTGGGTGGTAATTTTGGCTCAATATATATAAAGGCGCCTATCATTATTTGGCAAGACAGCGCTGAAGAGAACTTGGCGCGTCCCTGGTAACAGCCACCATTCTTATTTTTTTTTAATGCGATTTGAAAGGATTTTTAAATCTCTAAAATAAATAAAAATCATACAAAACGCGTTTTTTATTCAAGACAAACAGCATATAAAATATGAAATTTTGTTCAGTGAAATAAGGACATAAAGTAAAGCCTCGCGATTAACATAATTTACTTCTATAAAAATTAACAATTTCTTCATCGATTTCGGCAACACCAGACAATGTAACAGTTTTCATAAATTCTTTAAAATCCATCGTATCAGATTCTTTAAAATACTTATTTTCCACTACCGTATTTTCCAATTCTAGATCTTGAATAGGTTCATTAGTAACAAAATCATCTGAGATTGATGTAACACTGATATTGTCTTCCAAATCAAATGATTCTTCTTTAGTTATTAAATTATTCTGGAATGTATTTTCATCTGTGGATTGATCGCAATTATTTTCAAAATATAATTGATGTACGGATTGTGATTTATAGTTGCTCAATTTTTGTTTTGGTAAGTCCTGAATAGTTGAAATTGACTTTAAATGATTACAATAAGGTAAAAAGTGTGTACTTTCATGTTTAGGTAAATCAGTATTTTCCAATTGATTTTGACATAAATAATTTGATTTAGAATTGTAAACAAGCGGTTTTAACGGTAAAATATCATCAAGTTGATTCTTTTGTTGTTCTTGTATTGATTTTCGATAATTTAATTTTTCTAAATTTGAAATAGAGCTACTGGGAGAAGATAAATGACGACCTATTTTTTCTACGTTTTCTTTAAATAAATCGTTATCAGATTGATTGGATATATCGTTATTTTCTACCCACGTTTGAAATTTATACACGGCTCTAATTTCGGCTTGTTTTAAACCAGCTTCAAGATGGTTAGTCTCGCTTTGGATTTGTTTCATTTCTAGTAACATTTTTTTGTATAATTTTTGTTGTTCTTCTAGTTCACTAATCAAGTCTTGCCTTTCTATAGAACTTATATACTCATTAATTAGTTTGTTTCTAATAACAGTTATTTTTCTTTTACATTCTTCTATAGTTTCGGCATAGAGTTTGGCTAAATTAAGTTTATTGTGTAAAGCGTTTTTATAAAAATTTAAATCTTCCAAATTTTCCGGTGCTGTCTTGAAATCTTCAAACTTCTTTTGATCGTCGTCATTTATTAGTTCTTTGGATTTTCGATTCGAATAGCGATTGCGATTGGGGGAATTTAAAGGTACTGGGTTTTCCGGAATCTTGTCGATTATGTTTTTTAATCTCTCTGGTAGGCAAAGGGTTAAGAAAATAATTAACATAAAATCTAAAACAATTTCACTTTTATTTTTAATTTTTTTGATATTAATAGCAAAATTAAAGTATTAAAATACATGTACATAATAAAAAAATGAATCATGTCTGAAAACGAATAACATTAGTCAATTTCTTTCTAATCCGAACATTTTTCTACCCTTGATAATACTAAAAATGGGATGTTTTTTATTATAAACGAGTAAAGTGGTCGGTTTATAAAGAACTATTTGCCCTTATCACATTTAACAACAGTTTATGATTACGGCCATAAATATTTATACTTAGTATACTTGAACAAAAATTTATAAAAAATTAGAAGCTATAATAATTTTCTGTAAAAATGAGTAGGCTTTTCAAACTATGCATTCCGACAAAGTACCGCTGATGATTCCTATAAGGATGAAATATGTATGGTAATGGTCAGAGTGTACAGTTTCAAAATCTTACTATCTCTGTTTTTGATTTCGAATAATTTTCTTGATAAAAATAAATTTAAATTCCATTAATCAAGTTATAGTACAATTATTTAAATTGATGATTGGAAAAATTGCGTCTAAAAAGTATTTTTGACAATATGTCCTTTCCGACTCTTTTTACGGTAAAACCAGTTATATAATAAACTAAACTTGAAAAAATTTCCTATATTTTATGTAATATCTTTTTTTTTTGTAAAATCAAAGGTTTTAGTGTAGGAGCATCGCAAAGTGTACTTCAACATGCGTTTTGGGTAAAAACTCATTTCCACACTACCATGAGTAATTGGTGTGGTTTTTTTTCCAAAATTCAGGCAGTGTTGTCAACCGTACTATAATTATTATAAAATTTCAAAGTAAATATATACCAAAGGTTTTTGCAATATAGTGATAAATCATTGACAAATTTCAAAATCAGATTTGAATAATCTGGAACAGCACTTGCAGCGTCCTTTAATATAGATAATAATAAAATTGATCTGTAAATCATGTAATATATTCATTCATTCATCAATTTAATCAATCTATAATTGAAAAATACTGCATAATTTATTAAATTTAGTTTAGTAAATGTTAATGTTTTAGTGAATTTTACTACGACTAGCTGAAATTGTAATTTTTTTTAATGATTTTTCATTTTCAAGAAATTTTAAGGATTTTTAAGAACTTTTAACTATTTTAAGAATTGCTTAAGATTTTTAAGTAATTTTTAGTCTTTAAGTATTTTTATGGGTTTTTAGGGATTTTAAAGAAATTTTTAAGGATTTTTTAAGGAGTTTTTAAGGATTTTTTAAGGATTTTTTAAGGATTTTTTAAGGATTTTAAAGTACTTTTATGATTTTCTTAAGATTTTTAAGGAGTTTTAAATTTTTTTTAAGAATTTGAAAGGATTTTTAAAAATGTTTAAGTATTTTTATGAATTTTTCAGCATTTTATGGATTTTAAAGGATTTTGAAGTGTTTTCAAGTATTTTCAAGGACTTTCAGGGATTTTTAAGAATTTTTAAGAATTTTTAACTAGTTTTAAAGATTTTAATGTTTTTTTACGGATTACTTTAGGATATTTAAGAATTACTTAAGTTTTTTAAGTATTTTTAAGGGTTTTTGTGGATTTTTAAGGTTTTTATTTTTTAAGGATTTTCTTAAGATTTTTAAGGATTTTTATGGATTTTTAAGCATTTTAATGATTTTAAAGGATTTTTAAGGATTTTTTGTATTTTGAAGGTTTTCAAGGACTTTTAAGAATTTTTAGGAATTTTTAAGAATTTTAAATTATTTTTAGGGATTTTATGATTTTTGAAGAATTATGTTAGGATCTTTAGGAATTGCTTAAGATTTTTAAGTAATTTTAAGTATTTAAGTACCTTCAAGAGTTTTTAGGGATTTTTAAGGAATTTTAAATAATTTTTTAAGGATTTTTTAAAGATTTTTTAAGGATTTTAAAATATTTTTAAGAATTTTTAAGATGTTCTTAAGATTTTTAAGGAGTTTTAAAATGTTTTAAGAATTTTAAGGGATTTTAAAAAATTTGAAAGATATTTCAGGATTTTCATTAACGTTTAAGGATTTCCAAGGATTTTTAATGATCTTAAAAATCCTTCAAAATCCTTCAAAATCTTTATAATCCCTTAAAATTCTTAAAATATTTTAAAACTCCTTAAAAATCTTAAGAAAATCTTAAAAAAATCTTAAAAATACTTTAAAATCCTTAAAAAATCCTTAAGAAATTTTTTCCTATTTTTGTGTGTTTATCGTTATTTTTTCCCATGTCATTTATTATTCCACATTTTGCTTTATTTTTGTCTATTTTTATCTGTTTTGCCCTATTTTGCTTTATTTTCCCTATTTCTCTTTATTTTTCCCTATTTTACTTTATTTTTCCCTATTTTTACCTATTTTTTCTGCGTTTTTCATGTTTCCCTATTTTCTCTATTTTTTTGTATTTTTTCTTACTTTTTAAATAAAAAATTGCAATAATTTCGTCGTACGCGTCGTATTCAATATTCCTCCAGTTTAACGTACCAATCTACGATTATACCGACCACGCAAAAATAACTATAGTAATAATCAACGTAAGTAACTATCCACATTTTAAATTAATAATCGTTACTAAAGAACGAATATTTCTTTTTTCATCATCTCTATTTTTCGTTACGTTACATTTTCTGATTGTTAAATCCTACTGCAAGCCGCGTTAAGGAACTTAGTTGTAATAATATTTAAAAATTAACCTGTTTAAATATATACATGTATTTCAATAATACCCTGTATATTTTCGTATAAATTTATGTTGCAACACAAACCGGAAAATAATCGCGATACTTGAAATATATAATATATCATAATACTGTTAAAGGATACCAACTTCTTCGTTCTTTTTATTAACCTCTGCGGTCAAATTGACTATTTCTGAATTTTTTTGAAGTACCAAGTTCTCAATGGTTTTCAGCTCGTTTTTTCTTTTATCGAATTCTTTTTTTAATAAATTAAAGCAGAATTGTATTTGAGTCATATCCGCTTCAACGCTGATTGGTTTCTTGTCAGAATTGATAAAGGATTTTACCTCGAATTGACACTTTTCTTTTTGTTGCACGGATAAAGAAGCGCTTGTCTACAAAAATAAAATTTTTCTTTTATTTGAATAAGAACAAACTTAAATGTAATAATCATTTCTATTAATTCCATTTTTACTTTTATGTTATTTTTTTCTTAATTTTTTCAATACTTTTTCTATCTGGTCTTTCCATCCGGATTTAGTACAACTTTAGGCCTTCCAATATTTATTGTAGTACTATTTTTCCTTTTCTATATAAAAGTACTTACCGAAAACTGTGTAGATCGAGAAAGTTCAGTTTCCAAATCTTGAATCCGTATTTTCAACAGATCTATTTCTTGTTTAGGATCCGTAATTTCGTTTATAATAGGATCAGTTGTTATTAGTGAAACCCTCTGTGCAAATCGGCAAGTACTAATAGTTTCCTAAATAAAATGATCATTATTTATATATCTACAGGGTGTTATTGAAATGCATGTACATATTACAACAGATTAATCATGAATACGCAAAAACCAATATTTTGAATGAATAAATATATTTACAGTTTGAAAATGTATCTTAAATCAGTTGTACGTCACTGAAGTTGAGATAGGTTATTTTAAACTAGATCTGAATTAGACATAAAGGTCATCGAGACAGACCCGGATTAGCAGCTTTTTACGCCCTAGGCCAAAGTTCTAAATTACTCCCCCTTCCAGGAGAATTTATTGATTTTATATTAATGAATGAATAGCTTAAAGAACCTAGTTGCTTATGTTGATTTTCATTGTTCTTATAATATTCATTAATTAATAAAAATCAATATAAAGTAATTAATATATTTTGAAAGTGGCGCTACTTCTTGACCAATAATTAACGTTTTACTTTCTACAGCGTTGCCAAGATTCTAGCTTTGTTCGTTTGAAGAAAAATTTGACACACTTCTGTCCTTCTTTTAATCATAACAAATGAGAAAACGAGAGTTGCCAGTTTTCTCGATATGACAACATAGCCAAATATAATCTGTTTCAATTGGGCCACGTCACAAGCCACTATAGCCCCGATACTCAATTTTTAATAATTAATTACAGCCGCAGGATCGGTCTCAGAAGGGCTGGACCCGGTGCAATGTGTTATGGTAGGCCAAAATTATAAAATAAAAATATTAAAAAAAATCACTGGATTAACTGTAAACCTCGATCTTTGGGACTATTTGAGTTATTAACACATTTTTATTTTTAGTCCTTTTGAATACATTTTGAACTATTTTCCAAGAAAATAATTTGTATCGATCACGCGATAACAGCGAGTAAAATTCCAAAATGTATGAAAAGCAAATATTTGCAATTGCCAAGTACAAAGTTTACGTATCCTGGCCCCCCCGCAAGCATGCGCCCAAGACATGAAAATCCCATTTACTTAAAAAAATACTTAGGGGCTAAAATTTTGAGGGGGCGTTTCTGAGCATGTCCCAGTTTATTTCAAACCAAATTGACCTCTTAGACTTAAATATACGGCCGATAGCAACAAAGATAAAACATAAAAACCAACTTATTCCGATATAGACAGGGGGTTGTATCTTCTCGCACCCCCTCAGATACAAAAACTCGGTTTTAGCCTGAGGACCTGCCCCCCAACACCCCTTCAAAATTTTGGCCCGTAAAATATCCTCATTTACTGTACTATTGGGTAATCCGGGCCTGCATCGAGATGCGCAATGTTGCCAAGCATACTGTAATTTATAAAAATATTATAACTTGATTAGTGGAGTTTATTTAAAAAATACCTTATTGGGTTTCAATTTTTTATAGTTTTATGATCAAGATTTACTAAGTATAAAAATTTAAATATATTTTTTGTTTATGTTGGTGTCATTCATACTTTCTATAGTAATATGTACATGTATTTTTGTAACACCCTGTATATACGATTATGTGAAACCTGTAAATTTTGTTTATCTAATGATAATGTAGCCAACATGGTGGTGATACAATTTCCATTTAATGAATCTTTTAAAAGGTGCGTCAACATACTATTTCTGTAAGGTATATGTGACCTTTTCGATTCTGAAAGGGCTAATATAACTTGCTGTAAAAAATGAAGCGAAAGATTTATAGATTTTGCTTCGTGTAGTACTATACCCGTACAATTGCTTTTATAAACTCTTTCCGACCTTAAATACAAAATAAATTATTATTAAAGTAAAAATGTGAAAGGTCATGATTATGTAAAAATTTAATACTTACCCTGCTAAATCTACAAGATGCAATTTAGAGGATCTTAGATTTTTAGATGAACCACTACGATAAGTTATATACAAGGTAAATATACAATGAGATCTTGATGAATATTCATTATAAGGAGTTTCAGCTATAGTCCTTAAAGCATTAAACAAACCCTTGATTATACCAATAATTGTAAATCATACCAAGAAAAATTTCAAAATTAAATATATTTATTTACCTATTTGTATCTCCCATAAATAATAAACGCATTGCTTCTTCTTCTGTTGTGACAGAAAAAACGCTCAAATTTCTTATATGAGCATCACCTTTTTTATCTTCCATTAAAAAAACTCGTCTAAAATTAAAAAAAAAATGTTTCTACAACCGTCACAAAAATCGAACTTTCGCTATGATTTATTAAATCGAAAATACAACTTGACACAAGTCGTAACGATTTTTTTTTACTTTCGGAACAATTTTTTATATTTTCGAGACGATTTTTAAAATCTACGTAGGCGACCTTAGGAAAAAGGGACCATACACTTTTATTATGGCGGTTAAAATTTGATACACATATTTCTTGAGTCATATGTTTTTTTTTATGAAACACCCTGAATTTTTTACATTTTTAAATTCGTCCTGAGAAGCTGCATTTAAAAATCATCTACACCTATAATATAAAATAAATAGTTATACAAAAATAATTGAAAATCGCATTTTTTCAACTTTTAAGGCTAAACCACTTAAAATCGGATAAAACGGATTACATATCTTATCTTTTTGAGTGCTACTTATATGCCAGCAAGTAGTAAAGAAAAAGTTAAAATAGCGATAGGTAAGTCCTTTTGTTCGATTTCATGTTTGGCCTTAGCAATCACTTAAAGTTGAAAAAAATGCGATTTTCAATTGTTTATAACTTCAAAACTATTAAGTTTATACACTTAGTTTATGTACAGTGTGTTTCAATAAAAAAAACACAACTTTGATAGTAGTTATTTTTATAAAATAGTTTTCATCGTTTTTACAACTTTTATTTAAGACATTTTTGTCTATCTTAAATAGGGAAGCAGTTATCGTCCATCCTCCCATGGATGATTCACCCTGGATAAAGGTGGACACACTAGAATTCCTTTGAGTCAATTTTATAAATATTTGTTTTTCTAGTTTTTTTTTATACAATTTATATAGTATTAAGATACAATTCTTATCAAAATGTTTCTTTAAGTATTGGCTAAAGGAAAGCAAGTTTAAATAAAATTGTTTAAAATAAAATAAGCATAAGAGAAACGACAACCTGTATGTTTGTTTTCATGAAATTCAATTTTAACGTATTGTTTACTATATTTTATAATAATAATAAGTATTGTGATTTTAGAGCAACGGTGCAATGAGCAAAAATGATCCATATGACTCAAGATATATGTATACCAAATTTTAAAAAAAATCGGCCAGGGATCCAAGAAAAGTGTATGGTCCTCTGACTTGATTTATATTTTGACAACACATTTCAAAAAATTGTATAATACTAATATTATTTTTAAAAGTTTAATAAGCGCCTACAAAAAAATAGTATACGTAATACGAACCGAAAGTGATGTTTTCGGGACTCGCATGCTTAGAACTCGCCTATGGTATTAATTGACTATATTTATTCGATTCTTAATAATGTCTAGAAAAATCTGAAAAATGTTTAAAGCCGCAAAAGTAATAATCTAATATAGATTAATTTAGTGTATTGTAAATAACTCAAAAACTTAAAACATTAGAGAAATTTTAACAAATTATTCTTAAAAAGGAAGAAATCCAAAAAAAAATCCTGACTTTCAGATATTTATCTTAAGTATTAATGCCTGTAAATCAACACGTTAAGTGCCACAATGAAAGAAAAAAAATGCGTCTGGGTGGTCATAATAATTTTTTTCCAACTAGTACTAAAGAGTTTTTTGATACATGGATATGTAAGAATCTTGTAAAAATGATAAAAAAATTGTATTTTTTCATGTTTTTTATGTGTATCTATGTTTGATACATGCAGCCACATATATGTTTTTTATTTCCCAAGCCATACATTGGTTTATGATAGGCAACAATGTAAATGCGAACTTTAGAAGAAAATCGTGGTGCTGGCAAAAGGGAGGACATTGTATCACTCATCTAGAGCGACAAATATTATTGTTTGTCATGTTTTTTTGACCTCCATAAGTGTTTGAAGGACTAAAACGTTTTCAATCTATTTTTTTCACTTTTATTTTATTTGTACTTTATTTATATTTCCACTACCATTTTATGTTTATTTTCTCAATAAATATTGCTCTAATTCATGTTTATGTTACTTTGTCCTAAGTCATAAAATTCAGGATTGTTCAGTAGGCCGCTGGCCAAATCTATTTTCGGGTATTCCAGTACACACAATAACATATCTAATAAATTTGCATGTGCATCAACATTGGATACACGTGGCCCATTGGACCATCTGACGTGTGTATCCACGTTAGATACATGTGTCACTTCACGTGTTAATGCAGTAACGTCGAAACGCTACCGCAAAATAGGCAATGGCAAATAAACACATTAATTACTATAATTAATTAGCGAAGCAAATCAAAGGTCCGTCTGTCCGTCTGTCTGTCCCAGCGATAACTCAAGAACGGTTTTGATTTTTGGAACTGAAATCTGAAGTAAAAGTTTAATTTATAATTAACAAAGCTTACGGAAGTTCTTCTAATGTTTTAGCAACATTTTGCTGTTTAGTACTCAATAAGTCGTATCCTATTTCATTATATATTTCCATGTAGGATATATAAATAGTTGGTTTTTCAGGTATCTAAAAAATAAAACATTTCACTATTTTCACAAAAATTTCAATTTTCCCTTATAGTTATTTTAATTATGTTATGAATAGATTTCTGTAATTTGAATTTTTTTACTTACGTTGCTATAATGATCGAAAATAAATTGAATACTTCTCGGTATAAGACCCCTATCACTGTAGTTTTTGGATGAACCATTTATACTATATGTTTTTCCACTTCCGGTCTAAATTATTATATAAATCACAATCAGAACAATTTTTTATATGTTTCTTACCTGACCATATGCGAAAATTGTTCCATTAAATCCTTCAATTACACTAAAATAAAATAAAACAGAAAGGGAGAAACTTGTTAAAATATATATAATAATTTTAACCAGTTAAATTTTCGATTTGTAAGTATGGCAACTATAATTTTTTCACTCTAGCGCCGGCTTTATATCTTTACTGGAAGTTACGTTTGTTTTATAAATTTCCGGGTGACATATAAAGTAAAAATAAAGTAGCATAATATAATAAAAATAAACAAATTTGACTTCTACGAATAAAGGGAAATAAATGACTAATTTCAAAAATAACAAAAAAAATCCGTACCCCGGACCTCATGGTTGAAACCACGTATTATACCTAATAGAGGGTTAATAATCTCTCACAAATTTACCTACCTCAAAATGAGTGACCTACACGCCGTACAGTGTTATATAATCTGGAAATCCTGGCCAAAAATCAAGCAACAAATATATATCTTGGATAAATTTGACATAAATTTACCCACATTAACAATTCAATATTTAATTTAAATCATCCTATTACTGTCTATAACAAAGAACATAAATTAAAATAATTTTCTGCATGTTATAGCTTGCCAATATTCTTTCGTAATAATCTCTTTTTTCATTTTAACTCCTCCCTCTCTTTCTCATACAGGACGAAATATATTGTCCTAAAGTTTTGTTCCATATCTGCAAGTTGACTCGAAAAAAACCCTTACATAAGCTCACGCCACGACTTGTCATTCAATCCAAATACGACTATGCCTTTTTAATCACATCATTCAGCAAACATTTTCCAAGATTTCACAGTATTGTAATTAGTTATTGGTTATTGGAGAATGCCAGATCAGAGATGGACCTAAGGGCCTTTGTTAAGGGATGTAGGAGAAAAAAAAAGCGAACGGCCTTGTAAAAAGTGAATAAAGGCATGTAAAGAGGGCTTAAGGAAAGTGAGAAGCTTATTGAGTTATATAAAGTTAGCACAACAATTATAGCACAATCGACTCAGACCTTTTTCATAATTTTGTGCGTTTTATGTGCAATTTTTGTGCGCTATTCGCGATTTTTGTGCATGTCTACCGATGCGATTTTTTTTTTAATTAGAACCATAATTTTGTGCTTTTTATGTGTAAATTATGTGTGAAATCAAAAATTATTTTTGTCAAATAGTCAAACACTCTTAATAAAGGAACTGCATGTTTAATCAATTATTCTTCTGATAAAAGAACTTTTTTAAAAAAAATACCGTTAAATTGTCACAATGTGAAATCCATTGTGACACTTTTCTATCCTCTTACATTTTTAATAATTTCCTGATGATGTTTTTTCAACCGAAACTAGTCGCCTAAAAAAATTTTCTATACTTATACACTACTTTGTTTTATTTCTATTATTGAAACTTTGGACCACATTTGAGATATGAATTATTTATTGAATTCTATAAATAAATATAAACTTTTTGACTTAAATGATTAACAACATTTTTGACATTAATTAATAAATTTTAATAAATCATATTATAGTTTCGAACCAATGACAACTTTGGATTTACCCGAAGGAAAACGTAGATGACATTGATCCTTGCGCATGTTACTATTATGTATAGATTGTCCAACAACTAAAACGACACCTCCAATGTCCCCACTTCTTAAATCTTCCCTTTGTTCTTTCGTTCCCCGCACTTCTCTAATTTTTAACCAAGCGGTCGATTTAGTAGTTGGACAAAGTTTAGATCTGGATTCCCATGAACAAAATATATTTAAAAAGTATAATGCCAACACTTTTCAAGTTTTATTTTTGGCCAACCTTTTAGAATATTTCAGTACTGCGCGCCGATATGAAAGTTATAAAGCTCGGGCTAGACGCTACTAATTTTTTCTGCAAGCGTGCGGAAAGTTGTAACTTTCCGCACGCTTGTAGAAAAAAATACTTTTTGCTAAATTTTTTTTTTAATTCTAGGCGCTTGTAGAAAAAATATTGTTCCTAACACTTGCGTAAAGTATCTTTTTCCCACTTAATTGCATGCCCGAACTCCGCTTCGCGTCGTTCGGGCAAGTATAACTTTCCGCACTTGTTAGGAAAATAACTAATTTCTATTAGGACACTTTATACATACCTACAAATTACAGGTTTGGCTACATTTTCGAATATTTCGGTTTGGTGTGAACTGGTATTAAATACTTTATGGAACCTATAATATATATTTATTTATTTTTCACTTGTATATTATTTGTTTATTTTATTTTGGTTAAGGTTGCTATAAATACAATCATAACGCATTAGGGCTCTATTTTCTTTGATATTTTTCGGTGAATCGATTTTATTTCTATTATTTTTATACCACAAAGTAACAATGATATTCACTAAATATAGTGGATAGCAATATTCATCAAACGTCAAAATATCAACTAATGCCATGCCTACCATAAGAAGAAAAATAGAAAGAAAATGCTTTAAAAATCGATTTTCATTAAAAATTTCTCTTGAAAAATAAAATTTTGTATGCATCACGACGGTTACTAGATAATAACGCTCATCGAGAGTTAGGATATATACCGTGTGTAAATGGGTCACCCCTATAACTTTTAAACGGGTTAATAGAATTGTACCAAATTTTGGTCGATTATAATAGAGCTATTTTTGGATTTTTTTAAATATATGGTCGACATCCGGTTTGACCGGAAATTACATGAAAATTGAAAATTCAAATGGAAGACCCGTTACATTTTTATACATATTTGGATTCTACGACTTCCGAATCCCTCCTATATGTCTATCCAAAATTTAAGATATTTTAGATTTTATGAGCTGAGCAAGAATATACAAGAAAAAAGTCGCTTTCAACATTATAAGTCTAGTCCTGACTGGTTTGCAATTGGCACAGTCCAGTTCTTTTTTTAAAATAACTAAAAAATGGTGACTGGTTTGTATTTGGCGCAGTCTAGTTCTTCTTTTATAACTAAAAAATAGTAAATGGTTGCCATTTGGTGCAGTCTAATCCATTTTTTAAACTAACTAAAAAATGGTGACTAGTTTGCATACATACAGCTCCTCTACAGACTTTCAGACCAGCGCTCATTGCAAACTTCTAATAACGATTAAGAGAGCGACTTCTTTTTTCGGTATAAGTGCAGTTTGGGAGCTTAAAAATAAAAAAAAAACTTGGCGGTCACTTATTTTAATGAAATTAATCACTTTTAAAATGTTCACTTGTATGCTATTCAAGAACAATGATAACAACGAACATATAAATATTTTTATCAATTTTTGACAGTTTCTGTCAGTTTTTAGCAATTTTGATTATTTTTTTTATTAATTTTGAACAATATCTTAATTGTGTTTAGCAATTTTGGACAGTTTTTAGCATTCTTAAAAGTTTCCAATTTTTTTTATTAATATAAACATTTTTCGTAAATATTTTTATCAATTTTTGACAGTTTCTGTCAGTTTTTAGCAATTTTGATTATTTTTTTTATTAATTTTGAACAATATCTTAATTGTGTTTAGCAATTTTGGACAGTTTTTAGCATTCTTAAAAGTTTCCAATTTTTTTTATTAATATAAACATTTTTCGTAAATATTTTTATCAATTTTTGACAGTTTCTGTCAGATTTTAGCAATTTCGTTTTTTTTATTAAATTTGAACAATTAACTGTGTTCAGCAATTTTGGACAGTTTTGAGCATTTATAACGTAGGCGTTTTTTATTGGCCGACGTAGGTGACATGGATGTTTTCTATTGGCCGCATTTTAAGGATCCTGAGAGTTGTTTTTTGATATTATCTTCATATTTTTTGCAGAAAAAAGATATAATTTTTAATTAGTGGTTTTATTGTGCAAATATGGAAAAATATTTGGGGGGGGGGGAATTTCATGAGACCGCCGAGATTTTTTTTCATTTTTTTGTTTGGAAGGTTTGTTTACTTACGATAAACATTTTTTTTTGTTTTTATGACGATTCACTATAAACTGCATTTTTTTCAGTTTTTTCTTACTCAGCTCGTTGTCCTGAGCATTTTGACACTTAATTTAAAATTTCTTAATCTCCCATTTGTACACAGGAGAGTTTATGAGATTATTTAACATGTTGGGCCATAACCTTTTAAAGAGTTGAGATCGACTACATATTCTTTTGCTCAGCTGGTTGTCGCAATCATTTTGGCATATGATTTGGGTCGAAAATCTCATAAACTCCAATTTTCCCAAAATTTTTTCTATCAATTTAAGAATGAATATCATGCTTATAGGTCTAATAGACTTAGCTAATTTGTAATTCGTAACTACCTATTTTAATTAGAAAAATATTTGATAGTACTTGCCTGAAACCATGGTGAATAGTAGAAACATTATAATTACTTAAAAATATCAGGTCTTCATAGTCTTTCTTCTTTTTAATTATATCATATTGCTAAAAATCCTTGATATATTTTTGAAAAATACTAGAAAATTTCGAGTTTTTACCTCAGAATTATTTTTATAACCTTTTCTTATTCTGGCAAATACTTTGATTGATTGGTGTACCATTTTGTCACATTACAAACAACAAAAATTACTATAACATGCTAGATATAATTTTGTTAAGTACTTCACTCTGATAAAGGAAATACTAATATTTATATTTACTTTGACATGCCGCAAATGTCGGAATTTTGACTTTAAAGCCTGAAATACATAATTTTAGCTTTATCTTATATGTCATTTAAATTCTAATATTGAAATTGATTGATTAGCTATTCAATTTTGGACTTAATGTTCTGCTCTTAAACTGTTGATGTATGTGTTTTTTTTATTAAATTTCATATCGTTATCTATTTCTTTTTAATTTTTTTGTAAATATTTTTGTAAATGTAGATCGTATATTTTAAGCTTATCAAGTTTAGTTTCTTAATTCCCTATAATTTAGCAGTTATTGTTTTGTGTTTAAAAAACTGGTGCATTATTTAAAAATCGGTAACTCCCAAAGGTAGATATATTAGAAATTCAAAAATTTCGATAATTTCAAAAATATATACCGATAATTTCAAAAATATATCAAAAATTTCGAAAAATTTAAAATTTCAAAGTAAAACTGTCAAAATGTTCAAAAGTTTCTAAAATTTATCGAAAATTTCAAAAAATATAAAATTACTCATCTAATTAAAAAGATTTTAAAAATTTCAAGAATTTTGAACATTTTAAAAATGTCAAGTTTCAAAAAACCTTAAAAAAATTCTAAAATTGCCAAATTTGTAAAAATTTGTAAAATTTGAAAAACTTGTAAAATTCGTCTTTGTGAAATTTGTAAAATTTGTAAAAAAATTTACAAGCAAAAAAATTAATATTCCAGAAAAAAATTTAAACTTGCAGTTGACATTTGTGTTACACGTTGGGCGCCAAAATGTGCATTTTCTATAAAAATCCCAAAAACGCAAAATTTAAAAAAAATAAATCTTCACAAGCAAAAATTTAATAATTCAGAAAAAAATTTTAACTTACAGATGACATATGCGCCACACGTTGGGCGCCAAAATGTTTATATTATCTTTAAAAAACTCCAAAATTCCAAATATTAAAAAAAGAAATCTTCACAAGAAAAAAATTTAACTTGCAGTTGACATTTGTGCCACACGTCGGGCGCCAAAATGTGTATTTTCTCTAAAAATTGCAAAAAGGCAAAATGTTAAAAAAATAAATCTTCACAAGCAAAAAATTTAATATTCCAGAAAAAAATTCAAACTTATAGTTGACATTTGTGCCACACTTTGGGCGCCAAAATTTTAGTTTCTCTTTAAAAATCCCAAAAACGCGAAATATTAAAAAAAAAGAAACCTTTACAGGCAAAAAATAAATATTCCAGAAAAAAATTTAAACTTGCAGTTGATATTTGTGCCACACGTTGGGCGCCAAAATGTTTATTTTCTCTTTAAAAATCTCAAAAATAACAAATATTCAAAAAGGAAACTTTACATACAAAAAATTTAATATTTTAGAAAAAAATTTAAACTTACAGTTGACATTTGTGCCACACGTTGGGCGCCAAAATGTGTATTTTCTCTAAAAATCACAAAAAAGGAGAAATATTAAAAAATTAATCTTCACAAGCAAAAAATTTAATAATTCAGAAAAAAATTTAAACTTACAGTTGACATTTGCGCCACACGTTGTACGCCAAAATGTGTATTTTCTCTAAAAATCCAAAAAAAAACGAAATATTAAAAAAATAAATCTTCACAAGCAAATAATTTAATATTCCAGAAAAAAATTTAAACTTGCAGTTGATATTTGTGCCACACGTTGGGCGCCAAAATGTTTATTTTCTCTTTAAAAATCTCAAAAATAACAAATATTAAAAAAGGAACCTTTATATACAAAAAATTTAATATTTTAGAAAAAAATTTAAACTTACAGTTGACATTTGTGCCAAACGTTGTACGCCAAAATGTGTATTTTCTCTAAAAATCCCAAAAAAAACGAAATATTAAAAAAATAAATCTTCACAAGCAAATAATTTAATATTCCAGAAAAAAATTGAAACTTACAGTTGACATTTGTGTCACACGTTGGGCGCCAAAATGTTTATTTTCTCTTTAAAAAACTTAAAGTATGTAAAAATTTGTAGGGAAATAACAATATATACAAAATTGTTTATTTTTAATCGTTTTTATGTAGTAATACTCGACGCTACTGTATATCTGACTAGTAGGGAGCAGCCAGTACTCTTAAATGCGCGGAATTATCTCATCTCTTCCTAAGTGGTATTTAAAAAATGGCGAAAGAGCACTCCTGCATTAATTAAAAATCGATAACTCCTTAAATATTTAAAACTGTCTTGTTTTTCCAAATCTATATCCTTTGTATTGAGAGATAGTATTTTTCGGAAAACCAACGGAGTTATTAAGACAATTTTTTTTTATCTCTGATTTTGATGAAATTATAAATATACGTTGAGAACGATAAAATAAATTTCATATCGTTATCTATTTCTTTTTATTTTTTTTTTGTAAATATTTTTGTAAATGTAGATCGTATATTATAAGCTTGTCAAGTTTAGTTTCTTAATTCCCTATAATTTAGAAGTTATTAACAATTGTTTTGTGTCTAAAAAAATGGTGAAGGCGCGATTCTGCATTATTTAAAAATCGGTAACTCCTAAAGTGTCTTAGATCTTGGATAACTCCCAATATTAAATTCTTTATTTCACTAACTAGATATATTAGGAATCGTTATAAATACAATAAACAACCTTGTTTAATTTATTTAATTATATCCCAAAAAATTTGTACAATGCAATAAAATAAATATTATTTTGTTACAATTAGAAATACCAAATCATAATAAATATCCTTTATTACCTACCAAGACTATTAAGTCTATCAAAATTGAGCATTTTTATTTATAAAAAAAAAATTAATCTACTAAGGCACTGTAACGGAGTAAAACCTTTTGGGATCTCCCGCTTTAGGTTGAAATCTCAAATTTACTCTTTTTCCTTTTTGATCGTCGATATCGAAAAACGAATTCCAATCTAATAAATAATAAAAACCAGTTCTTTCAGTGGTAGGAGGAAGTTCCTTTACAGTTACGGTTGTGGTTTCTGTTTTACCACCAAACGAATCTTCCAAATCTTTAATATTAGGCGTAACAGTTTTTTGTGTTGTTGTTAATTCTGTTGCATTTATACTTTGAGTTGTACTAGAAATAGTATTGTTTGTATTTATTACCGTTGTAGCTTTATTTTCTACAAGTGTTGTATTTTGTTGTCTTTTAACTTCATTTTTGATCAATTCGTTATCAAATTTTAATGGATCAGGAGCATTTTGTTCATTTAATGGTATAACGCTATTGTTTAAACTTTCTACTAAAACTTTTAACGTTTCTATATCTACTTGTTTGAAATCATCGCTGGTAATAGGACGGTCTAGATTCTCTAGATGTTTAACAACATTGGAAAGTTTATTTAATTTTTCTATTTCGTCTTTTGTTGCGTACAAATTTTCTATAGGATTAAAAACGTGCTGGTTTTTATCTGTAGTTTCTTGAGTTTCTGAGCCACCTAAAAGAAAATTCTACAGTAAGAAAATGCAAAATTAAATAAAAAAATTACCTTTCCATCCCATATTCTCCAATATTCCTTTATACTCATTCGGTAAATCCATCTTCATATTATTATCGCTATTTTTCTTATAGTCTAAAGATTTCTGTTTCCTGGCACTTCTACCTAATCCAAATCTAGCAAGAAGTTCCTAAAAAATTATATAAAAATACTTTAATCGACCAAATTATATAATAACAACTGATTATTACCTGCATTTCATCCCTGCTATTATCATCTTCAGGTAACGGTTTAAATCCAACATACGAATCTGGTTTTACTTCTGCCTTTTCAGGATTGTAATTATCGAAATAAATTTCGCTATCGCTTGTAGATTTCGATGGAGAATCAGAGTTAGGAATTAATCCAAAATTCATTAATAAACTTTTCATTTCTGGAGATAGTGTATCTACAACGTTATCAATATCAGGAATTGGGGAGGTAGTAGTGGTAGTGGTAGTTGTAGAAGTTGTAGTTGTAGAAGTGGAAGTTGCAGGTTTATTAGCAGGATGTTGATTTGGTAGAATTCCTAAGGATAAAAGAATGTTTTTTATATCGGGTTCTTCTGAATCTGAAACTTCTGGTAATTTAGATGATGGTCTTTTAGATTTAGTATTGAAGTTCTGTTTTTTTGGATTATTTTTATACGTCCCTGAAAGTAAAATATTAATATGTTAATTATTTTTAAAATTTTATCATTTATAAGCTCTTAAAACATGGTTTGTGAGAAAAGTAACTATAAATTTTACACAATTTTATCTTCCAATTTTTTCCATTATTCAAAAATCATTACACTCTGATGTGACAATTTCTTTTTTTTTGTAATCCTTTAATACAAATTTGTATTAAGGTAAACCCAGATAAGTATGAATCTGATGTAAATGTGAATATATATAATCATTACAATGTGGCAGAAGCTCTCCCTTATCCTCTATCAGCTAGCCAAGACCTCCAGCTCTATGCTGATGACACCCAAATCTCTGCTACTGCACCTTACATGAGAGGTCTGAACACCAAAACCCAGCAACTCCTAAATCACTTTTCCCAATGGTGTAGCAACTGGAAGATTACTCTTAATCATTTTCAAACATCCCAGACATACCCTAAAAGCTAACCAATTCCTCAATGAGAGAGAGACTCATTCCCTTGGAAAAGGTCACCTACGTGGGTGTGTTCTTCAGGCCCACCCTCAGTTGGGCGACAGAAGTCCAAAGAACTCTTGACAAAGTTTGGAAATGAACCGTTCTCATCGGAGCACTGGGTGGTCCGTCCCATAATTGACTACAGATCAACTTCTCCTCCTCTCATGCGCACACCGTTACGGCAACCGAGAGAAGGATCCTCAGGAAATGCGCCTACCTCCCCTAGCGCTTACCTTCAATTGAAATATACAACCACACTAATATTCCTACTATAGTTTCAAGGTTAAAAAATCTCCAGTGAAAACACGTCAGGATAAGAAGATTGCACAGCTCCAACTCCCACGCCCAGGGCGGATGAAGTGGACAGATGAAAGGAACAGTAGAGCCTTCTCAAAATGATCAAAGAAGAAATTCCCAGAACCGAGTCTTAGGATACTAATAGTTATATAAAGATTTTTATACATACATAAATTAACTTATGTTTGTAATCAAATAAAATGTGCTGTTACCAAAATAATTTCCTGGATGTTACCTAAAGAAATTTAGAACCATAAATGTCATTAGTTTTCCTACTTATGTTCCTCTTAGTTCAAGCAGGAGTTTAGGAATAGGAAAAATAAAATAATACGATATTTACCTAATAATTAATTACTATACCCTTATAGTATTATATTTTTATGATTATTATTATTATTAATAAAAATACGAACCTTTTAAGTGTTCTGGACTATCAACAACCAATGGTAATGTTTCACCTTCTTCATCGCTATCATCACCCACGTCCAAGTCTATTACTTTATATGAAACCGGTATTTCCTTTTCTACATAAAATTGTTTATTTGCATCCAGTAGTGGCAAAAGATCTTCGTTAATTACTTTTGGTGGTAAAGAAGGTGGAGGAATAATTTTAATGCCACTTGTAGGAAAGATAGTTGGACTTATGGAGGAATCTGCTGATATTTCGTCTTCATATCTAAAAAAAAATGGGACCTGGGTATAAATTATGTACAAGTAAAATTATACAACTTGGATACCATCCACGTACTACCAGAACCTATAACAAAAATTTAATGACTAAAAATGATAGATATCAACAGGGTTGGCGAAACCAATTTATTAAACGAGGAAAAATGGCGATGGCCAACGACGGTTTCTCTTACCAAGGACATCAAGAGATTCAAGAGTGTAAACGCGGTTTTCGAGTAGAATAATTTCACGTCACATGGACCCTATCTCACCGCGATATGCCTTTATAAGAGGATCTCCAAAGTTATCACCAAATATATAGAAAAGCCAGAAGTGGAAGGTATGATTCAAATTTACACTGATGGCTTCAAGAGAAAACAAGGTTCAGGGTGCGGTATACACTTCAGATCCTAATCCTTAATATAAAATGGGCTATGGAAAATACAGCGTAGCTCAAACGGAGATATAACTACAATTATAATAACAGCAAAAGAAATCACCAGAAATAACATCACATTAAGAAATATACTTTCTATATAGATAGCAGACAAACACAACTCGCCCTGGACGAATTTGCTCAGGGTTGGTACTAGAATGTCACCAAGCATTGGTCGAAGCATCCATCAACACCTTAAGATGGATCAAAGGCCACGCCACATTAAGAAGACAGCTAACCAAAAACTATTTGTATCTGGCTCCTCCATTGGACTAACAACATCGATCATGACAAACCTAATTAGGGATTACTATCCTTTATAAAATTCAAGGAAAGATGGTATGAAACCAGAAGCTGCAGAGTTGGCTAGGGACCTTGATAGTTATTCTGGCCACAGAACAGCCAACAGCTTGTCCATGACTGGACAGAATCTACACCTTTTAACAGTCATTCTGACTGGTCACAGTCCAGTACGAGAACACTTTAACAACATGAGGCTATCAGACTCCGCACTCTGCAGGAGGTGTGAACAAGAAGATGAGAAGAATTGAGCACATCCTCTATGATTGCCCGACGCTGTCGTCAACTTGGCTAACAGCGGCCAACATAAGAGAAGCACCTCTTGGCGACGTTGTCAACTACATATAAACTATAGGCTAGATGAGTCCTCACTTACTAAAGAGGATGCACAATGGATCTAATGAGGCCTAAGTGATGTGAGACAGCTCACTTATAGAGCAACCCACCCTCCCCATCTTAAATATATATTTGCCAATATTTTGAAAAGTCGTGGCAAAGTTAACGTTTTGCAGTAGTTATCAACTTCATCACAAAAAAATGATGGCCCATCGCACCACCTTAAGAAAGATTTTTAGCACTTTAAGAATTTTTTTGAAGGCAAGGCCTAGTGTTACGCAGAGTAGACGAAAACTCGAATTTCATGCCAATTTTAAAAGCACAATCGGAGGATGTTGGAATCCTCAGTTAAGTATAATTATCCAAAAAGAAATAGTTATAGTCTAATGAAAGAAGTACCAATAACTGACGTGTATTATGATTTATATTTAACTATAATACCTATTTTCTACATAAATATATGATATAAAAATTACTATTTATTTACTTACTTGTGGTTAGGATATTTAGTAGTAGTACTAGTTTTCCTAATTTTTTTAATGTCTGTAGGTGTTCTATCCTTCGTAGCAATACGTTTAAAAGGTGTCGAATTCGTACTAATACTAAAACTATTTGGTGAAATTGTCTTAAAATTTACAGAACTTTGTGCTGTATCAATGCTTGTAGTAGGAGTAGTACTCAACTTATTTCTGTAACGCTGAGTACCTCTATTTTTTTTCGCTTTGTCTTCTGTTGGTTTCTTAAATTCTTTAGCTAAAAATAAATATCAAAATTATAGTTTTTAAATCAATTTTGCGTATTTTGTTGAACGAGGTTTAAAAAATATAACACAAGAATTTTTTTTAACTAACCTGTATCAAAATTAGTTATTTTAGGTAATTCGTGTTTAACATTTTCCTCTTCTACTTGAGATGCAACGATCTGAGTTACAGGTGGTTTTGTATAAAGATCTTCTACGTTGAATCCGTTACTATCAGGAGTAAAAGGAAGTACTTTCATTACAGCCTTAGACTGTCTTTCTAAAAATTAAAAAAATATATATTAGAGTTGTTTTCTTATATTTAAGTAGTGTAGACTAAATGAAGTACATGAATGAAGAAAGAATGCGACTGAGGATAAATGAGAGGAATGCGTTTTAAATATTAGAATATCAGTAAGTGATTCAAATAGTATGAATGTAGCGGAAGCAGGGATGTATTTGCAACCAGGCGGACTAGGCGCGCACCTTGAGCGGCAAAATATGGGGGCGGCAAGATTTAGGAAGCAGAAAACTAAATACGTATGGAAAATGAAAATTTTTAAAACTTGTGTGGGAGAGAAATAGCGATAGCTTTCCTAGAAGCACAACCACTTCGCCTCTAATGGTCTAATCCCAACTATTTTCGTGCATGCTGGATATACAGTGCTATCCGAGAGACACAAGCACAGTAAAATGATTGTATATAATCATTTTCCTGTGACACAAGTAAAAACCTAGCCTAATAATAAATGCTAGCCGGCATCAAAATAAAGCCGAGCAACTTGTTTTCTAGGTTTACTTTAAGCTTTTTAAAATAGCTATTTTAAATAATTTTATTTTAAAAAGTTTAACAAGCTGTTAGATAGTTTGTGTTGAAAAAATCAAATTAAACCGATTTTTAAATATATAAGTTACTGTAAAAAGTCAAGATGCAGCTCAAATGTGGCGCTATATCGAGCGTAAAGGGGGCGGCCGAATTTTACTGATTGGGGGCGGCAGAGCAAAGATAACAAGATTAAGACAGTGGATTGATATTCAAATATATAGAGCAAAACCTAACCAAAAAAAAAGGAAAACAAGTGTTGAGACAAATAGAGGTGATGTTAATAAATTGACGAAAGAATAATTACACTGGCCCACAAAAAAAAGTTGTCTGTACTTTTCACCAGACCAACTTTTTCCTACGTATTTTTAGATGCTGAATCCGAATCTGCAGTCAAATTATAGCTTTAAGCAGCGGTTTTTTTACATGTATGCAAAAAAAAATTAGCTACAACAAACACGTATTAGAACTAGATGATGGTACTATCAAAAACCTGCTGCTGCGAAGTACCTTGGGTATGATGGAAAATGGATATGTGTAGAATAATTCGTTTGGTCCTACTCTTCGTAGTAACGAGACCAGGAAGCGCCAGAATGTGAGTCTCCTTAAAATTGTAATTTTTGTAGTAATTTGTTTAAATAAATTATTGTTTTTGCGATTTTTGTATTTGTAATAAGACTATGAATAGATTAGAACAAATAGTAAAAAATAATTTGAGATATAAAAGATAAAGAGATAATTGCGAAACAACCACAGACAAGCTTAACTTAAAATAGCCGAGCGGAGCGAGATTCTTTAATTTAATTGCACAAATAACGAAACTACGACGATTTTCGTTGATTTAGAGAGATGATTCCATAGTCACTTGCACTTTTTTTCACTAAACGCAACAAAATTGTTCCGTAGACGCCACGAGAACGATGATGACCGAGTTTTTCTTTGTTCAAGCCGGAGAAGGAAATAGATCCTCTCTAGCGATCAATACAATTGATGATATTACAATTTTACTAGTTGCAAGATGGAGTCACTATAAAGTCTAGAGACAGACAACTAACACCTAACCCATTTCTATTAATTACTGCATCTTCTTCCTTGACGGGTTTGGTCACTTCGCATATAGGATCTTTAGGAAATCCTCACACAACTCCTGGAGCTTGCTTCATTGCTTGTTTCCATGGAAGGGTCGAAAATGATTCAAATAACAATTTCCTCCACTTCTGTGCCACTTGGGTAAAGGCATCTTGATTCCAGATTCTATTATATGCACCCTCTACCATTCTATCCGGATTGCTGTATCATCTTTTACTTATGGGTTTTTCGCAGTGGGCTCTATTATAGAATTACACAAGTCCTGAATACTATTTGCAGAATTATTAATTTAAAAAGTATATAATTATTTACCATCTTTAGAATTCTGGTTTACTGCGACACCATCATCGTTCTTGGTAATATTTTCTAATAAATCTAAAATTTCACCTCTAGTTAATCGAGGTAGTTTGGGATTGGCTTTTAACGTGGCTTCCACCTCTCGCACTGTCTCTTCTAATAAATTCGATTGTTCTTCCACATTTGAATTTAATTTGTTGGGTTCTAATAAGTGGTTTACTTCAGAAGGTGAGACATTTTTTGGTATGTTCTGAGGGAAACAGTTAATGGAGGTAGTTATACAAAACATAAACAGAACATGCAGCATCTGAAAAAAAAAAATGAAATAATAAATTATTTTGTTTTTGTAGGCTATTTCACACCTTAAATGTGTTTAACCGTTATTCTGGGATGACGTTTACTTAATTTTGCGGAAAAAATTAACCTGCACATAAACAACTGCAAAAATGACGGGTCTAGTTATTTGCAAATAACTCTAAAAGTATAAGCGTTAGAGTGAATTTGGAAAAATATTATGAAAGAGGAAGAAAATTATAATAGAAAAGTCTGATCTTCCGAAACTCTGTCTTAATTATTAATACTTTTAATTTAATGCTAAAAATAAGTCTCTGCGCAGAGTGCGCAATGTCGTAAAACCAGCCGTGGTAAGTAAAAAAAACTATACTATTAAATATTAATTTAATAGGGTTCAGCTAGATACTTAAAGAAAAAAAATTTCACAGAAAAAAATTTTTTTCATTTAAAAAAATGAGTCTACTTTTTTATTTCTCTCTTTGTTGTATGATACTTTGTTTTATTTTCGCTATTACTAAAAAATGGTCTCTCCGTATCTCCTCCTCTATTAGTTTAGTTTCTCACATTTTTTTACCATTAATTAGTGTTGTATAAGAAAATGGTCTAGTTAAAGATTTTGTTATACAACATAGAATATAAATCAGAATTCATAAAATAATACTCAATTAACAATGGGCTCTTATTGTGAAAAATCAATAAAAAAAAATTTTTTCAACGAAATTTCCTTCCTTAAGGTATCTAGATAATATCATGGTTTTTTTCTAATTTTTAAATTAGTTTTAACATTAAAAAAAAAATATGTCACGCAGCTGCGAACTAGCGCTGCCATCACTGTGCGGAGTGCTACTTTCAGTGTAAAATTAAAATTATTAATAATTAAGATATAGTTCTGTAAGTTAGGAACTTTTTATCGTAAATTTATTTCTCTTTTATAATCTGTTTGAAAATTCACTCTAATGCTTATCTTTCTTGAGTTATTTGCAAAAATCTGTTTTAAAACCTATATTGTTCCAATATTTTAAAATTTCACACTTTATAATTTAATTGTTTAAATAAATTAAAAAATATTTGAGGAAAATTTTTGTTTTAAACAATAATATTTATTATTTCTTCTACTGTAAAAATCACCTTCCTTAAAGTAATTATTCCTAGTAGCATGTCTGTCGACTTTCCTTAAAGCGAAATAAATCTGTCCCCAATATTCTTAATGATTACCGGATTATTAAAATTAGTTAGGTACTTTCTAATAATCATTAAGTTTGATTTAGTTTAACGGCAATTATTTTAAAATTTGTATTAAACACATACTGGGTAAACGTAATTTTATAAATTAATACATTACTTAATTGCGCGATATTTATATCTCCCTCTAGCGTTGAAACTAACTAAAATATAAAAATATTAATAGTTTTATTTGGGTCGAAAATTACTACAAGCAGAAAATAGTTTCGTTTGCTAAATTCAAGTGGTAAACCATTTTTAAATGAGACAGCCTGTATATTTTTACATATTTAAATTGTTACTTCAGTAGAATTTACGATAATTTATTTTTTTTAAATCGGTTGCTGCATTGCCAAGATATTCATTTTTTTTTATTAAATTTTTGGAAAAATTATTTCAAAAATATACAAAAATTAATTTATTTTACAGAGAACTCCTCACATAATGTTAAGAAATTGGTCCACGTGGATGTTAATGAAAATTGTATATGTTTGTGTTACTAAAAGTAAAAAAATGGTAAAGTTTAAATTTTCTGCTATGACCTCTACAGAGTGTTAAAAATAATACTGTTTTGGTAATTTTTGAGCTGAAACAACTACAAAAAATCTGATGTGGCCAGCACATGACCTCTCGCCATTTTTGAATCAAAAATTTACACGTTGGCACAAAAAAGTATGAAAAAAATTTACTTTTTTTAAAATCTGGCAACAGTGGCAAAATTTTTGAAAATTTTAATGATACGAAAATAAACTATGGTGTATACAAAATATATGTGTAAAACCTTATTGCCATTTTGTTTAGTATTGGCGTCATCACTCATAGCAACTGCCACTTCCGGTTGTCCGATTGGCACCAAAATCTAATCAGATCTAATCTAGGGTATCAGAATCCTGTGTGCAAAATTTCAAATTTTTTAATTCAGTAGTTTTTGAGTTATCGTTACTACAACATCCATCCAAACACACTAACACACACACACACACACACACACAGACATCATCGGGAAAATATTAAAATCGTATTCTAGGGACCCCAAAACGTGTTTATCCATTGAAAACTCACTACCCAATTTTTAGCATGATTCCTATACCTCTCTTATCTGATGGGCGAGAGGTAAAAAGACTTAAAAAAAAATAAACCCAATCTAGAAAATAAGTGTTACTAATAAAAAATATTCAGTTTAATATACAAGATGTCTCATTTATATGGAAAGACAGATCACTTTTGAGCTTCAAATTATCATCAAATTATATTTAAAACCCTATAATCAAATATACAGGTTGGCCCACCTATATACGCGTCGCATTGGTCTTTATATGGAAAATGGTAAGATTATTTAAATTATTTTGATTTATATAGGGTGCTTCAAAATAAAGATCTGCACCATAATTATATTATTTTAAATGGAACACTCTGTATTTTTTTACATTTTTTTTTTTCGTTATGAGAAGTGAATGTTCGGCCAAACAACATAAAATCGAGAGAAATCGAAAGATATCGACAAAATAATGTGAAAAACCTGAAACAATTTAAAAAAATCAAAACGCAGCTGAAAAAATGGAAAAAACGAACAAACCGAAAAAACGAAAAAATCAGGGGAATAAAAAAATGAGAAAAAAGTAGATAACAAAAGAAAGAATTAGAAAAAAAAACCATAAAACTGAGAAAAAAATGAGGGAAGATTAGAAATAATTTTAAAAAATAAGAAAAAATCGGAAAAAATAAGAAAAAAAAACTTTGGAAAAATTGAGAGAAAAATTGGAAAATATTGGGAAAAAATGACAAATAAAATTGTAATATCCGGAAAAACGAAAAAATTGTAAAAAAATTGAATAAACGAAAAAATCGAAAAATATCACAAAAATCGCAAAAATCTCAAAAAATTGCAAAACAGTCGCAAAAAAATTGCAAAAAATCCAAACACAATCCCAAAAAAATAGGAAAATCAGAGAAAGAAGAAAAAATAAGGAAAAAGTAGAAAACTAAAGATTCAAAATAAAACAGAACAAGAAAAAAAATGAGGCAAGATTAGGAATAATTGAAAAAAGGAGAATAAAAGAGAAAAAAATTAAAAAATCATAAAAATGAAAAAAAATCCGACAAAAAATGGAATCGACAGAATTTTAAAAAGTCGGAAAAAATATTGGGAAAGAAAATGAAAAATAAAATTGTAAAGTACGAAAAAATCAAAAATATAGTAAAAAAACAGAAAAAAACGTTAAAAAACGAAATAAAGTCAAAAAGAAAAAACCGCAAAACAATCGCAAAAAAACTCAGCAAAATCTCAAAAAAAATGGCAAAAAAATCGCAAATAATCACAAGAAATTAAGAGGAATAAGAAAAATTGAGAAAAATTAGAACACGAAAGAAATAGAAAAAAAAACAGAGAAAAAATGGGGAACAATTAAAAAAAATGGAAAAAATCAGAAAAAAAACAGATAAAAACAAAAAATGAGAGAAAGCCAGAAAAATCGAAAAAATTGCAAAAAATCGGAACGAAATCCCAAAAAAATGGCAAAAAAGCTAATAATCGCAAAAAATAAGAGGAATAAGAAAAAATTAGAAAATAAAAGAAATAGAAAAATAAAAACAAAACAATTACGAAAATAAGTCGAAAATGTCGAAAAAATCAGAAGAAAAATAGAAAAAACAAAAAATCAGAAAGACAGAAAAAATTTA
Source organism: Neocrepidodera transversa (assembly GCA_963243735.1). Classification (NCBI taxonomy): domain Eukaryota; kingdom Metazoa; phylum Arthropoda; class Insecta; order Coleoptera; family Chrysomelidae; genus Neocrepidodera; species Neocrepidodera transversa. The sequence goes on along the minus strand of OY725338.1, from coordinate 1,220,539 downwards.
AAAAAATTAAAAAATATCTCTATAAAATAATTACAATTGATATATAAAAAAAAAACTAAATAAGAAAAATTCATATTGTAGAAAAACACAGAGAGTACGAGAAAGCGAAGGAAGACCGTCTTAAGGGGGGGCATAACGGTTTTAGTTCTTTGTTCCAATAAAAAAATACAGTGTTCCTTAACTATGGTGCAGATCTTTTTATTAAGATCAACGCGAGGGTTTTAAATATATATTAACGAAATATAATTATTGTTTAAACATTTTTTTAACTTTACGGGTTGGAGTATTTATATCGAAAATTGAAGATCAGAAGTAATCTGTACTTTCCATAAAAATGAGACATCCTGTATAATAGTATTAAACCTTTTTTTATTAGTTACACTTATTTTCTAGTTTTGGTTTATTTATTTTTTTTTGTTGTTTCAACTCAGAAATACAAATAAATTAAAAATAATTATAAATGGGTAACTTCAGTATCATTTAAGTTGCCAAAATTATATTAATTTTAACACTCTGTAGATACTAAACCAGTCATAGCAGGAAATTAAAAATTTACCATTTTTTTACTTTTAGTAACACAAACAACATATAAAATTTTCGTTAACTTCCATCGAGGGCCAATTTATTAACATTCTTTGATATGGCTGATATATGAATATGGAGATTGTCAATTATTACAAATATTGTGAAGTTTCGAATGTATTTGAAGCAATGATTTCTAGTTTTTTATCTTTTTTCCTGTGGCAAAAAAAAATCTGCCAACGTGAGTCGCAACTTGATGAAGATTTTCGATTAGCACGTGAATCAAAAATAAAATACAATCCGGGATAAAAAAAATTCTCAAAAAAAACCACCGCTCAGTTAATGTTGCATTCGAACAAAAATCATGGTTAATAAATAATTTGAATAATAAATATTATAATTAAAAACATTTAGCTTGAGGTCAGATTTTTTACATGATCATAATAAATTTCTTCTGCGACCCTCTGGAATTAACATTTCTTAAAATTGTAGCCAATAAAATTAATTTAATATTCGTCATGGTCGTGTTAATTAAGATTTGGCGACTACTAATCGTTAATTATTACAACGGTTAATCATCTATCTAGGTGTTTACTTAATACTTTCTCTTTCTTTATAATAGAATACAAGGTCTGAATATTGAACTTTGGAATAATCACAAGTTTTCCATTACTTATATTGTTCTATTGGGTAATTCTTAATGTTCCATATATTTATTATGCAAAAAAAATTGGTTGCTATTATAGTAAACAATGAGTTGTTATATTAAGAATAATAATGTAGCAGTTATTTTTATAATAAGTATATGAATATGTTATATTTGTTATTATTATTTTTTTAATATAAAGTATGTATTTTAAAAACTTATGCAATTAATTACAGAGAGTGATATGAATGGTAGAACTTTTAAGATTGAGTTTCTTTTGTTCTTAATGTGTTAAACAAAGATTAAAATTTTAATATATTATCTACAAATTTAAATACTACAATTTTGAATGCTACTTATGGATCTGCATACTTTATTTATATCAGCAAAACAAGACAACTTTTTTTGCATTAAATGACTTTTCTTTAACGGTTTACGAAATTTCCATGATCATTCTTATTATAAAAAAAAATTCGCTATCTGTGTTTGTAGGACGACTCATAGTCATAAAATATATTACAGTTGTATAAGACAATATTTATATTTATAGATTTTTGTTTATATTTTATATTAACATCATTTTCAGATTATTTTATTGCAAGCAGTTAATGGATTTTGTAACGGATTTTGACCAAAGAGGCTATCAAAAACCATAAATGGTTTTATCAGAAATAAAGCATAAAGTCAGATACCATAAAAATTTAATTGTTTTAGACAGGTAAAAGGCAACTAGTTTCGGTATCTAACTGTCATCAGGCCATTATTTAAAACATTAATAAGAGAAAAATAATCACCAAAAATTATATGCATTAAAGGTAGTAAAATTAAAACTTAAAAAACCCATTATAATACTTGAAAAAAGGAGTTACTAACACTAAACAGTACTGAAAAACAATTGAACTAATTAAAAAACACGTAAGAAGCGGTTGCTCACTATGGCAGCACTAACCAGCTTTCTAGAGACAGCACTTACTGGGGGGCTCAGACCCCCGAAAGGAAAATTGATCGTTGATAAGCCACCCTAAATGGGGGCGAAGCAAAAAGGCCACCAGGTTATAGCAAATCGAGCTAAAGGAAAACTTACAGTAATATTAAAGAGGGAGAAAATTGGGGTGTTGTTCACTTGGTCCCAGCGGTAAATTTTGTCAACGGTTTCCGTAATCCTATCGGTCTTTTGGCCTCAAGTTTTAATATTAGGTGGGCCTATTGGACACAGTTCTAATCAAGCGTAAAGTAACTATTCAAAGTAATATTTTTAAGAAATATGAATAATTTGAGTGATTTTTTAATTTTATTTTCTCCAAACAAATATCCTTCATTTGATTTGTATGGTAAAGATATTTTTTCTCTAAATAAATGATCTAGATTTGATTTGTATAGTAAAGAATTTTTTTCTCCAAATAAATAAAATGATTTGACAAAAATTGTATTTAAACTATATCCAAAACAAATTAAAAAAATTCATAATTAATACAAAATAATATGAAAAATCACAAGAAACATACTAATAGAAAAATACAACACTAAAAAAATATAAAATACAGAATAAAAATTATATTATAATTTTATACTGCTTTAATAAACTGACACTTTGAAAGTGTGTTATTTTTACATTGTTTTATTAATAGTATATTATTCAACGAGCGGTAATGTATGTCATAACTCACGCAGATGAAGCTGCAAGTACAGAGAAAGAACATTATTCACAATGTTTGTTGAGTGCGTTTTTTAGCATGGAGTAGAAAGTCCATAGAGATTTATATTTATTGCTAAGCTCCTTAAAATATGCCAAAAGTACATTTTTTGTAAACTGAACATTCTTACTGCTACACCAATCTTGAAAATTTTTGTAGACACCTTTATATATTTGTTTTGTGATTTTTCGGGTAATAAATTCTGTATTGTAGCATTAGCTATTTGTCTTATTTCTGGAGGTGTACCTAATAATTCATCTTCACTTTCAGAATTATCCGCCCTCTGTTTCATCCTAGAGAAGGTGCAGAATTATCGAAATCAGCCACAACACGATGCTGTTTGATTTACAATGAAAAACCTATTGAATACGTGTACTGGGACGATCCTAATGAGTTGGTTAAGCGTTTAAAGTTGCTATAGTTGCTTCGAAACATGCTAGAAATACCTCCCCGTAATTAATTAGTTTATGTTAAGTATATAAAAATAATTTTTTCCACAATGTAACTTGTCACAATCATATTTTATAATTTTTTAAATTTTATCAATGCTTTGGATCCAATTTGTAAGTTATAATATTACATTTTAATTTTTTTTAATGTCTCTTCACATTGCGTCAGTTTTTTTATAGGCCTGATGATGGTCGTGTAGACCGAAACATGTCGCTATTTGACTTTTAGACGTTTCGTCACTATTAAATTATTTGTGGTATGACTTAGAGTTGTTTTATTCTTTATTGAATACTTTACCACATTTGAGTATTGATAATATTTTGTTTTTTCCAAGTTTGAAGTAAAAAAATCCTCGATGGAAATAAAAAAAATTAATTTTCCATTTTTTTATTAACATTTGAAGTTGCTGAAAAATTATAAGCATAAACAAACGATTAAAAAAAAATTTTTTTTTCGAATATATCAATTGTTTTTTATTAATAAAAGCCACATGAAAATATTCTTTTTTTATTTTTTACTATAAATGTTTAATAATTCTTTATGAGATAATCAAAAATTTTTTGAAAATGTGATTAATAATGAAAATAATGATTTTTAAGAAAAAGATCTTAGATGTCGCGTTTGTTAACATAAGGCGTCTTTAAAATGTCTTAGGACATCTTAAAGACATCCTGAAAATCTGAAGCAGACGTTGTAAAGATGTTTTTAGGCGACTTTGTGCTATTTGGGAACCATTTTTTTATTATTATTATTTCTATTGTTATTTCATATTCCAAAAAAAAATATTTTTTATTTATAATTTGTTTATTAAACAATTTCTTATAAACAAATTAATTTTTGCGCCATATTTTTTTTTAAATCCTACAAAAATAAACAAAAATGACCATGTGTCGTTTTTTAAAATAAAAACATTAAGAAAGACTGTTTGAAAAAATATAAAAAAGTTTTATACCATTTTTTAAATACAATTGTATGGGAAAAAAGAAAATATTGAATATATCGAAATAAAACTTTAATAATAACTTCCAAAAATATCTAAAAAATACAGCATTTGAAAACATTTAAATAAATTTAAAAAAATTAGTTAATCGATTCCTACACTTTCAAATAAATGAAAGTGAATTTTCATATTATTTTTATTAACAAATAATTTTTACTAACCGTATCTTTCATTTTCATCTTCAAAACTTATTGCTAAATATTATTTCACATCCACTACTGTAATTATACACAATTTTACCACCGAACCGTAAACTAAAAATATCGATACATTTCTTATTTCTCCGAAAACTTTCACGCAATACCGTATTCTCACTTCCTAAGTGACCTAAAATGTAAGACTGATATCGAAGCAACTATACGAAGAACTTCTTGCAGAATGAAGAATTGTGCATGTGTTCCCCTCCTTTCATTACGACCAGTTTATTTCCCTTTATACTCTATTAGGTATTTATTGCGTAAACTGTAAATAATAATTATTTTTTCTTAGTTTTACTACTTCGATGTAACTAAACAATTAGTATATGTATAACGGATTTTTTGTATACAGTGTTAATGAAAAATAGGAAAACATTTAGCTGTATAATTGCTTTTACTATCAATGGAAAAATATATTTTAGCATTTTTTTTTAAATTATTTGTTGTAAACGCAGTATAGGAGTAAATCCCATACCAACAAGGGGTAAATGGCCATGCGATAGTTGCTCATAAACGGAGCTTCCAAACAAAGAATGATACAAAAGGGGAGAGTACGAGTAACCAACGAAAAAAATGGTAGAATGGATTCAGGTGACCTCAAAACGTAAAGATTCCCTAAAAAATCAATGATTTCTATATTCTCCTTCTATACAACTTTGTTGGATTCGGAAAGTGAGCAAGTGAGCAAACGAATAACTGAGAGAAATAATTACAAATCTTACAAAAGCTGATGAGCCGTATTGAAGAGACACCAAAAAGATTGGAACCTAAACAGGCAGCAAAAAATATGAAAATAAACGTGGAATGCTATAAAAAAATAAATATAGGGTAAGCTGCAAGAACAAGGGAGACAAATACCGTGAAGGTGCAATAAATCACATTTATGATGAAGAGGCGGAACGAAAGAAAGACGAAATAAAAAAAATTACTACTACATGGAGCCATCAAGATGGAAAATAGAGGATTTGGACTTTTAAGCTCAAGAGCAGATTCGTGAAACCGAAAGACTAATTGAATCCAAGAAATCCGAGATACGAAAGGACCCTGAAATCACTAAGAAGAATCGCAGAATCGACTGCTAAGAGCGACCGAAGAAAAGCCGAGAAATTACATAGTTCGACCAAAGAACAGCTAGGAAATGCCTCAGATCTTCGACAATAATCCACTAGTCCGATTGTCGAGAAATACCGCGTTCAGGTTTTTTCCCATTAATTCTTATTTTCTCCGCGTCGCCTATATTTTTTAAATGTGATCGAATTCTTCATTATTATTTAACTGCGTCTTTTACTTGATGAAAATCCATTATTAAATTTAAATAAATAAAACAAAGTTTTACGATTTCCACAAAAATAATAACAAATGTTATTAGTTTAATAGTGACTAGTTTCGTTACATAGTAACTTCATCAGACTAATATTATTTACAAGAATATCAAGAAATTTATACTAAAACAACTAAGACTAAAATTACCTCTCTAATATTATGAGGGCTTAACCAATAGCTATTAACGAACGTTCAAGCAATTAAAAACTAAAGAGAATTTAAAATAATTTAAAAGAACATTTGTCGAAAAGGCTTAAGGTATTAAAAGAGATTTAAAAGTGGTGAATTTTTAAAATCAAGTTGGTCATTTTTAATAATAAATGTTTGAGTTTATTGATTTCTAATGTTTCTAAGTAATTTAACCGAATCAAAAATATAATTTTCATTAATTAAATGATTGGAATAATTTGAATCTAATTTATTATGTTGAAAAAATCTTTTATGTTCATTAACCCTTTTGACAAATGTTCTCCCCGTTTGACCTATATACCTTTTTGGACAAGACTCACAAGTATTCACTCCCGATTGAAAATTTTTATTTATTTTATCTTTATTATTTTTAATTGCCATGCCTAAAGTATTGATCGTTTTATATGCAATATTCATGTTTAAATTTCGAGGATAAATTTTGATTTGGCAAACCTAAATGCGTAAAAGATTTAAAATTAGACTTATTTGGTTTAGGTGATGGGTAAATTAAATGAATAGCTTGTTTTTGTAACTTCTTATTTAAAATATTATTATTATAACCGTTATTCACCGAGATCTGTTAAATTAAATTTAATTCTTTATTGAAATCCTCGTCACACATAGGTATATTAATTAGTCTATGTACCATACTATTATAAGCAGCTAATTTATGTTGATAAGGGTGACTAGAAGAGTTGTGTATCGTAAAGTCCTTGTGCGAGGGTTTGTGAAAAATGGAAAATTCGTGTCTGTTATTAAATTTTTTAATGGTTAAATCCAAAAAATTAATGGAATTATCTATTTCTGACTCCATAGTAAAATTATTATTAGGATGAATAGTATTAATAAATTGAAGAAAAGTATTAATTTGTCTATTTGTTCCATCAAAACACAAAAAAATATCATCAACATACCTATACCAGTAAATACATCCGCATGAATTATTGGTGGACGCAGATGTCCAAATTGATGCGGAAGTTCCGCAATTACGGATGCAGATTCAAATTTCCGCAACATGCATGGTAACTACGAATCTTCTAATTGTTTTACCTTCCAAACTATTTGTGACATCAGATACAGTATCCCTAATAGCATAAAAGGTCCTATTAACGTTTTTATAGTTCATTTAACGTCAGAACGTCCGAGGGAAAAAATAAAACGTTTCTGCATGGGCCATGTCGACAAAACGTCCGAACTCATAAATTAAAAACAAAATGTTTTGTACGCTTCAGTACGATAAGAAAATGACTACTAACGATTTTTTTGAACGTCCATGTCAGAATGATTTTTATAAAGTCACAATAGGGACGTTTTTAAAACGTTTTAGATGAGTAATTTTTAAATACACCAGTAAAAACGTTCAAAAAGTCAATACGTTCTTTCAACGTTTTTGTAAGTCGTTTTTATAGCCACTGTAAAAAACGTTTTTAAAACGTCTTTTTTCGACGTCTATATGACATTAGATGTTGTGACATTTGCATTAGACAAAAACGTTCTCGGGTATTTTAACGAACGTTTTTAAAACGTCCCGATGGTCGTTCGTATCGGTTTTTAAGACTTTTTTTTAACATCTCTGTGCCTAAATTAACAGTGATCAGATATATGGTGTTGACTCCGGATCTTTTTATAGATGAATCACGAGAAATAAAAAACATTGTATATTCCAAGATATTTAATTTATTGGAAAACATTTTTGAAATTTTCTGTACAAAAGTCTTATGTATATTTAAAGAAAAATCTTGATTAATATTAATAAATCTTCAGATTTTGGTTTAATTTCGAGCACAACTTTTGGGTCAAATTTTCTCATCTTTTATAAAATTTATAAATATATAATAAAATTAGACTATATGACCCAAACCCATTCAATTTTTACTTTCATCCTGTATATATAGTTTTTTATATCCATATCAGTCCATATTTAGATCCTTATGGCATTCTAATTCCACAGATAGACAACAACATATCAGTTCTTTTTAAACATACTACAGGTACAAGTGTATAACTTAAAACGACGTCTTTTGCTTTGTTTTCGAAATATTTCAGAATCTCATTCGGATCTATATTTTTCGTGACTGAATAAAAAACTTTCAAGCTAATGACCGATGTGTCATTTTCGAAGCTCTGTTGAAGTTTCTGCAAGGTATATTCGACGGCTTCTTGTAATATTTCGTTTTCTAAAGTTACGTTCTCTTCAGGATGGCTCACCCTGCAGAGAATGGTCGAGATATAGTTTTCAGTGGTCCAACGCCGGTATATTGATATCGAAAAACCATTAAAGCATTTGCCTCTTTCTTCATCTATAATATAACATAATGTTATAGGATATTTTGTTACTTTTTTTTTACTTACAATCAAATTGGTTGTTGTATTTGTGCGCCCAAACGTGCCACTCTACAGCTGCATTTCTAGGTAAACCAGTAACAACAACATAATCAACAATAGCATTATTAGTACTTTCTTCCCATAATTTCCTCGCAGGACCAACATATGACTGATCCGTCACATAACAAATACCCTAAAAATAGATTTTAATCAAATACGGAACTATATAAGTTTCATAAATAATTATTTTTAGGGTTTTAGGCGGAAAACCAGCACACAGATATTCAAATAATATAGAACTTGGATATTACTTTAATAATCTATGATCGGCCAAACTAAAGGAAAATATAGATACAAAATAGTACGATAATTTACACAATTTTTAAGATTTATTTGTGATTTTATTTGTATAAGAATTTAATTAAAAACTAGTCATTGGCAAAGAATTAACCTTTATAAACACATTTTTAATTTCACTTTTAATATATTTATTTTTAAACATGGAGAGGAGAGTACATTAATGTGTAAAAATAATAATAATAAAGACAATTATGAATATAAATATTTTAAGGTAATAAAATTAAATCAAATACACAATGTATTAAAAAACAGAGTAGTTAAGAAGACATGAAGGGGGAAACGGCAACTAGTTTCGGCAGAACTGCCATCATCAGGCCTATAATACATAGTTTCAGGAGAAAATTTAATAAACAAATAGGATAAAAGTTACCAAAAAATTAATGTTGTAATTTATAGGAAAAAATCGTGGTGCCAACAACATATGAGTATCAAAAAGGGTTGAGGGGGCATCTGAAAAGATCCAACCCAAATAGGAATAGTAAAGGGAAGGATTTGTAAGGTGCTCGGTCATAAACGGCAAGTTGCAGAAAAAAGTACCATTTTGGAGTACCAAATTGAGTACCTGCTGCCAACCATTAATAAGAACTCGTCTTAATACAGTCGTTTGTGGCATTCGTATCTGAATGCCTAAAGCAAAAATAATAATAAGCAAAGGCAAAAACATGTCGTTGACTGAAAGCACTTAGCCAAATTTCATTAAAAAAGCAATTTTTTTATTTTTACACATTAAAGTACTCTCCTCTCCACGTTTAGTGTGTACCTCTGATCCAGTTTTTTTATTAATATTTAATTTTGTTTGTTTAAGCTGTGCTAAGAAAGTTGAACATGTTTTACAACCGCCTAAAACCCCGCCATAACATTAAATCACTATAATTTGTCAGATTAAGTTTCCATCTCTCAAGTTTAAACTATTTTGTGACAATTGTCATTAGGATTGTATATAAAAATATAAAAGCGCACCTGTACAACGTTTCTTAAATTAAATTTTGGATCCACAGCCGCTAGTAGTCTTTTTAAATGTCTCAACACCAACTTGCATTCGGTTTTTAAGCCGCCTTTTACGATTTCCATACTACCAGGTACTAAACCGATTTGACCAGCTAAAAAGATCGAATTTGAAATATATAATTATTTTATGGTAAATTGGTAATGTTTACCTAAATAAACTAAATTATTCACTCTAATAGATTGGCTATAAGGACCAATATTTGCTGGAGCCCAATGCGACCTGCTTTGGACATGCATGGTTTGTCTAAAAAATTTAAAAACATTAAAATACATCCCATGACGCCTATGATAGTAGACGTTGTGTATTATTAACAAGCTACGGAACTTGATGTTGAGAACAGGGACGATACAATGCCAGTATACAAGGTGTGTCACATCGATGGCCCATATGGAAAAGTTATGGTATTTCAAATTTTAAAATTATTTACACGGATTTGTCAATACGCTCTATATAATGAAAATATTTTCAACCTTCGGTGGATTCAGCATAATATTCTACATAAATAACTATTAACATATGATAGCTCTAAACTACACAGTTATTGCCAGGTATTCGTGTTCACAAACCCCACGAAAAAGGTTCTGTTTGCATATCCCACGGAACCTAAAATATAATCAGGATCCTGAATTTTCAAACCTTTGGGAGTAGCGAGGATCTATAATTTCTAAATATAAAATTTCTGTCTGTCGATTCTGTTATCCAGTTCAATGTACTTTTTTGGTTTACGCATTCCAAGGCTATTATTTTTATTTAAAAAAATATAACTTTGTTATAAAACTTTTTTTGGAGCTCCCAGTATATTTAAAAATATAGTCCTTATTGACTTGCATAATATCATGTGTGCTAGATTCGATAAATGTTTGTTGGCTAATAATGATTTTACTATTGATTTTTTTTCCTTTTCCGGCGAAACTGGAAGTCCTATCGCAAATAGAAAAATAATAGGTATTACATAAAAATTAATATTTTTCGTCAATTTCAACGCTTAATTGCAGTAAAAAATTAAAAATTCTTACGATTAACTGAAAAATAGATTATGAAAAAGTCGTTTTTTGTTATATTTGTTGCAATTTTCACGACATTTTTCTATACGAACGATATATTTTTTATACCATCTTAAAGTCGAGGTTTCAACGAAGAAAATGAGCACTGATAAAGTTAAAACATTTTAAATTTGTAACCAATTTCAGACACAAATTGGCAAAAAACCAATATCCAACCCTCAAAACGTATGTTTACCTACCCCCATCCACATTTCGGAACTTTTACTCATTGTCTTAATTTACTTATAACTTACTAAATTTTCCGATAATCCTCATACTACCAAGATTTTTTTTTGTTTTAAAAATGATTGGCCCTGGTCTAGAATTCACAAAACAGATCAAAACTCTATACCCATTTTCGTTAAAAACTGATAGTAATGGAATGTCTTAAGGGATCTGAAAGGAATGTTAATATCTGTCATTGCTCCAAAGTGGTAAAGATGTTCAGTGGTTAAGGGAAAAGAGGAATTTTTTTATAAATTGTTTGCTAATTATAAGACCAACCCTGTTTTCAACCGCAAGATTCCGAACTTTGATTATTAAATAACAATAATTAATAAGAAACAACAGAATTATGTTTCTTATTAGCAACCGACAAAAAGACTTCAGACATTAGCCTTATAGGAAACCAATAAAGATTTTTTCTCTCTCAAAATGAAAATTAGCATATTTTTAAGAAAGAAAAATGACAATTAAATTTATTAATTAAAAATAAATGTAGGATGAATATTCAATATTTTTTTTGTCACTTTTTGACAAGATGTTATTAAACATACCTTTCCACTTTACTATCACCACTAGTGGTTGGTAATTTCCAAGATACAGCTTCTAATCTCACTGGATTATTAGGGTTGAAGGGCACTTGTACACAAGCTCGAGTTGGTGGGCTTGGAAAACTAAAAGCCTCTACATAGAATTCGTTAAGAGCGGCATATTGTGACATATCACCAATGTACATTGTTATAGAGCATACATCTTGCACTGAATGTTCATATTTTCCTAATTCAGCTGAAAAATTATGGTTTTATTATTAAGTTAGTTGACAACAATGTTTTTCTGGAATAACTTAGTGACAAGCTGAAATGTTCAATTATTTTTAGTTTGGATACAAATACTTCAAAAATAAAACATTGTAATGAAATTTAAAAAGTACTAGCTTTGTGCATACCCACACTTTAAGATACTCATAGCTTGTTTCATAGCTTGAAAAGCGTCACTTGAAGTTCCCTGAACGCCTCCTATAAAAAGCCATCCCAATTTGCTACTGTAGACAGAAGATACTTCTTGAAATAAATCTATGGAATTGAAAGTAGTGCTAATATCTGTGCTTGATGTTTGTGTGGCTTCATTTTGAGAGTCATCTGTTAAAATAAAAATTTAAACGCTAATACTTGTTTTGTAAAAACGTTTATTTTACCTGCAGATGTATCAGGATTAAATGTTTCTTCTTCTTGATCTATAGCATATTCTTCATTGTTTTTTAATGGTAATCCTTCTAGGCGGCTGTATAAGTCAACTACAGGCATTTTTATTTCTAAGGAAAGTTTCTTAAAACTTAGAAAACCTACTGGCGCTATGGGATCTTTAGAGTGAATCACAATTTGGGAATCTTCCCTAAAAATATTTATTAATAAATCAAATACTTTTGGATATATAAAACTTACACAACGATTCTATTTTTGAACAGTGGACAATCTAAAGTCAAAGTTTCATATTCCCCGCCCTCACCACAAACATTGAGGCCATATTTTTCATGCATAGCCAGCAGATGGGGTTGTAACAAACTAAGAGATTTTCCGAGGTGTTTAATTTCCAAACCTAGAGTTGCTACTTTGATTATTATGGCGTCCACTTCACATTTAATCATTTCATCCAAGAGCTCTATTTGGTTTCTTTGCCATAAATAAGCCAGAGGCAGTAACCCAAGTCTTATGCACCTGAAACAAGATTATTAGTAAATTACGTTAAAATATTTTTTTACATTATAGATATTAGTTAATAATAGACAGATGTCGCTTAAGTGCAAATACAATACCAATATCTAAAAAAATGTGTACTTACACATTTTCAACTCTTATTCTTTGGTAATCAGACAAAATGGCACCTACAGATACTGCTTCAAATTGAATATCCTTCTTAATTTCTTCTAAAAGCAAATATAAATCTTCTACTTCATCAGTATCAGATGGTGAATATATTTTTCCTCTTTCGTTAGATATTCCTAAAATAAACTTATTCAAAATTCACACATTTCTAGTTTGTATTAAGTTGATTTTCATCCTAAATGTCATGCCTTTGCTTTACGAATATACACTTTATTGGCATACTTTAAGCTACTGTATTAATTAACATTATTATACATACCCATTGTTTCTCTTTTGTACAATGGCAAATCCATGGCAGCTGCCATAAGGTCGATGGCTTCATGTCCCACACTTTGGTACATATAACTGTCTATTTCTGTTTTACTATGAGGTACTAAATTCGCTAAAGCTACAATCTCGTGATCTGCCGCTATGCACTTCATCATATTGTAAGTGCTATCTTTGCCACCACTTATTAATGCGACTACCTTCATTTTGAATTTGATAAACTTGCTAAAATATTTAATGTTTTCTCTCACATAAGGAAAAGACTAAAGTTGCGAAATTAATTAAATGCGTTGTAAACAAACTTATACAAAAATATATTATACTAACGGTTGAGAGACATACCTTTTTATCAAGAACAATTTGTAATTATCCTGTTTTATATATAATTTACCGCTAATCTATTACGAAAACTAATTATTTGAGTTGGTCAAGGCATGAAATAAAAATTGTGAAAAAATTGACAACACGTTTTGCCCTAGACGTGAACTTGTCAGATATGACATTTATGACGCGCTTATTAAAATTTAAGGATAAGATCATTGTCTTCTTCTTTTTTTGTTGCCCAAGTAAAATATATACAACAGGCGTTCTATGACTGGAGGCTTTGTTCGCATACAGCCAGAGCCTGGTTTAAATTCTCAACTTTATTCTTATAGGAAGGAAAGCCAATATATTTTATATGTAATAGGTCAGTTTTCCTGTAGGAAAAGGCCCAGTTGGAAAATATTTAACAGTGACGTAGTCGTAGAAAACTCGCCTTTATGTTATGGTGTGCTGTGGTGCAGTATCGTATAATACCATCTCTGAAATTAGGCATGAATCATTGTATGTCAAATGTCAATTATTTCTTTTGTGTCTTGTGTCTGTGATTCGTAAATTCGTATCTCAAAAAGTCGTATCGTAGTTTCTAATTCTCTTGTATATTCTAATGAATCAGTTGTTTTAGATGATATACTTTTATTAGTTTTATTTTGTCTTATGTACTTATGCCAACAACAGACAGTACAAATCATTGATTGTCAAAAAAATACTAAAAAAAGGAACATCATCGTGTAATGGCCGATCCACGTATACGTACAATAAAAATTAAAACAGGTGTAGTGAGGAGGTTAGCCAAAGAAAAAGTTGTGTATGAAAGTGAAGTTGAAGCGCAAAAAATCCGAATTGAAAAATTAAAAGCTCAAGGCAAAGATGAATATGAACTTAGAAAACAAGATGAAGTTCTTAATGAAAGTTTGATGATGGTCCCCGATTGCCAGAGACGTCTAGCCGTTGCTTACGACGATTTAAAAAACATTTTGGAAACGGAAAACGATTTAATCGAATCTCCAGACTACATTGCAGCTAAACAAATCCTAGAGGAAGCTAAAATTCAGTTGCCCAAGTCGGGAGAGATGCACATGTGTTAAATTTTGAAGTTACAAAATTTACCTTTTTTATACTTTTTTATTTTCTATATAGACTAACTTATTTAATAATGAACTTTTTAAAATATCAGAATTTTTCTAATCGTAATGTTAATATTGAAGTGCCTATTTTAATTGACCCAAGAACCAACGTGTTACAAAGTATTTACAGCCAAACAAATGATGAAATCTGGATTGATTCGTGGCTGCAACAAAATAATATATATCATCCCATTCCCAAAATCAGAGTAAACAAAGGTAAGTTATATAATTTTATATTATCAGTATAATATTGATTGAATTCCAAACATTCCAGATCATTGCCAGAATTGTCTATTATATTATATTTATATCTAGTACATTTTACGATTTTCTTGTTTATATTTTACATGAAAACCCTCATTAGTTATTTACTTTTATTTGATTGTAATTTAAGTGTAACAATTTTGTTTTAAGCTTCTAATGTAATAACCATTCACGAAGCTCAAACTTCTCTGAAAGAATGCCTATTATTACTGGAAAAACTAACAAAAGCCCATCATGAACTAGAAAGTAATGTTGATAGATTATCATCAAATGAATGGAAACAAAAAACAGTAGAAATTGGTCATGTTAAAGACCAGTTTACAAGGCTAGTGTCGAAATTTGAAAATGGCGAGGCAATTTTTGCTTTGAAAAAAAACATAGACAAAAGGAAGAAGAAAAGGGCCAATCAAAAGAAAATGAAGGAATTCAGAAAACAACAGATGGAAGAGAAGTATCAAATGAGAGAGAAGTTACATAAAAGTATTGACCAATGGTTGGCTAAGAAAAAGGAGGATGATGGAAAACTCAAAATGGTATGAAAATATAAACAATATTTTTTTAATTCTTCTCTTCATGTTATGATCTTGTTAGTAGATTTTTCTCTAAGATCTTTGAATCAGTTTTTACTAAAATTGTAATATTATATAAATATGCTAGGAAGTGTTAATATTTTACAATGAATGAATATAAAGGTTTATTTTTTGTTAACTTATTTAACATGGATTTAATATGGGCTCTAAAATGATCTCTGGCCATGTTGTTATGTTCAAATCTAATTATATTTTGGCTAAATGTAAAAAAATTATTTCTAAAATAAAAATCTTTATCATTTTTAGGAAGAGGAAATGCAAAAAGATGCTGATTGTGTATTGGCTGAAGTAACAAAGAAAAAGTCAGATGCTAGAAAACAGATGGCTCTTATTGGTTCTTTAGCCAAACTAAGGTTTATAAGACACCATATGGCAATCCAGAGAGGAGAAAAACCCTCTTTAGAGGATCAGAATGCTTTCAATGTAACAGTCAGTAAGTTAGAAGACATAAATTTGACATTTTACACTTCATCACAGAAATATACAAAAAAGTACATACCAAAATACACCCGGGTGTCCCAGAAGTTTCTGACTCATTTTAACTGCAAATAGCTCGGAGCTCAGAAACGATAAGGAGGTGCGATTTTTATTGAACAATTTCTTTTTATATAAATGTTTATTTAGTAAAATCTTATATAGGGTGTTTTTTTAAATGCAAATATCTCGATTTTTTTTTAACGAAACACCCTTTATATTTTTATTCCAGTTGAAAGCTGAACTCTTCCCCTTTCCGAAAACGTATAATTTGTTAAAGTTTAGTAGCAAAATGGGTGTTTCGTTAAAAAAAATACGACAATATTTGCATTTTAAAAAAGCACCATTTTTTTAAAACACCCTGAAAAAAAATATATATAAAGACATTTTTCAACTAAAACTACACCTCCCTATCGTTTCTGAGTTCCAATATATTTGCAGTTAAAATATCTTAGGAACTTCTGGGACACTCGGAATTAACTTACAAAAAATAATATTTATATTATAATATACATATAATTTAAATTTTTAGCTGTATTTCTTTTCATTTATTTTAAAAATTATTTCTTTCTCTTATTAGTTCAACTAAAAAATATGTGGGACTCATCTCTTAAAACATACACAACAGAGGAACATGGGTTAAAACTTATGTTGGAGAAAAGTGCCACTGAAGATTCTAAAACAGCGGAATTAGCAAAAGAAAGAAAATTGTTGGAAGAATGGCACACTGTATTCTTTGGTCCAAGACAGGTTATTCCGCAAGATAATGTTACTTATTGGGCTCTAACTGCAGCAGAGAGAGATAACGAAACGTTTATTGCCATAAGGTGGGTACCAGCTGGGAGTACAAAATTATCTAATTAGCAATTTTAATGGTATAAAAAATAATTTTTTATTATTCTTTTTTTAGGAAAAGTTGGGACACTTTTCTTGTATCCCCTACCAATGAAATGGGTTCTAAAATTCCAGTAGGTTGGGTCCTACCCTGTGAAAATGAAAATTGGGCAAAATATTTATCAACTGCTTGACTCTTTGTTACAGAGTACATTGTTTAGCTAGTTTGCTTAAAAAAATAAAATAGTTTTAACATAAATCCTAGAGTTTTGAAATTTCAATGTACTTTATTCCTTTAATACCACTAACCAAAAATACACTTTTTTAACACTGGTATAATTTCAATTTCTTATCTTCAGGTTGTTTAATTTCATTTTAGTTGCTGTTAAAAAAAATTATGTGAAACTTTTTTAATGGGTACAAAAAAATACGTCCCTCTAACAGATCAAACTTTTTATTGCAATTTCATAATTTTATTGATATAAAATTACAATTATTGGATAGGAAGGTAAAAAACCACATCAAAAGAATTTTTAGATAAATAAATGGCGCTATCAATCCTCAGTAAGTCGCCACGTCTCTTCCCTGCATACGCCTTCATGGATGAAATGTAGGGTGAGCATTATTGTTACATTTCCAATTGTCTTTGAATTCTTCATTTATTTTAAGTACATAAGTTAAAACTTGATGTTTACTCAATATTACCTTGGGTAATACTTTAAACCAGGATTCTGTATCCCTTTACCGAACAAACTGGCATGTTACATTCTTGGCTTGTTACTTATTTAAAAAAATATACAAAACTTTATAACCCATAACCATATAATTTCTACTTTTTTACTAAACCTGTTCATCCCCAAGAAAATGTATGTTACCAACCTTAAGGCTTGACAGGTGTTTGGTTTTCGTTGTTGCCACATTAATATCATTAATCAGATTCGCCAATCCCCAAAATGTGGTGTCAAATCAAATCTTGCAAAAATATTTTATTATAATATGGAAAAGATGTCGCCACTTGTCAATCGTTTAAATTTGAGCAAAATAGTTATTTATGCAAGTAGTGTGTAAAGTGATACTTTTTTCATGAATGTGAATGTTGTCGCACGAGCCAATAAGGCGAGTGCGACAATCACATGAGTGAAAAAAGGCGTGAGGTGTCTATAAAAGATTTCCGCCTTCACAACTCGTTATAATACAAAAAAATGCCAATGGTTCAACCGAACAAGTAGATTGCTGAAAAAACAAGTTCGGGGGATGAATTGAAAACGAAATATTTCGAGGAGTAGTGTTGCGAGAGTGCTCCAGAACGATGATCGAAAACGCTATTATACAGCTGACATCTGACAGATTAATTTTTTTATAACTGTCAAATTAAGAATAAAAGAAGAATACCGCACTTATTTTTATGTTGAATAATGAATAATAATATTTAAGAAAATGTCTATAAACTAATAATATTTTAAGTTAAAAAAGAATTATTTTTCATGAAACAAGATGGATGATAAGGTGAACGATTTTTTAAATGAAATCAACGAAATAGCACCTCCAGAAGCAGTTGCTGAAGCCACACAAGAAGGTATTTTTTATGAATATAATTTTTTTTCCGGATTATTTTTATTTAATAACATGTACCAGTTATTGTATGTACTGCAGAAATATAGTTTTGTATTCGGAGAAATTGTAACTGTAGAAAATAATGTGATATGATCATTTTTTGACTACTTTTTGGTTAATACTGGCGTTCAAAGAAATACACTTAAATATGCAAATGTAGTATACAGATATTGATATACCTTTTCAAAAAATGTTACTATGAATTATTTTATAAAATAAAACAAGAAATTTTTTTTTTTTAGTATGGAAACAATGTTATGATGAGCTTACGGGTTATGTATATTATTGGAACAAAAATACTGATAAAGTTACTTGGACTCCTCCAGAATCTTTTAAAGAAGCGACATCAAAGCCCATTGAATCAAAGAAAGATCTGCACATTCCAAAAGTTGAGCCATTAATTCCAAATCTTGTTATTAACTCTAAAGTAAAACCAAAAGATATTAAAATTTATTCAATTGAAGGAAACTCCAATAAATTACTGCAAGTACCTAAAGTTCAAAAAAGAGCAGCTGCAAAAAGATCCAATAGGAAAGATAGTGATTCAGAGGATGAGTAAGTATGTTAAATTAACTGACAAATTATTCTTATTCATTTAAGGTACATTTTCCTCCATAGTCGCTGACAACTGAGTCGCCAGCACATACACCTGTTTTCCCCTAGTTCGACTAGTAAATAGTGTATAGAAGAACTGAAAGTACTGCCAGTGTTTACAAATAAATGAGGAGAATTTTTTTTACTTTTATTAATCTTGGAATGCGAAAAATGTAGGAACAAAGTACTGCCAGTGTTACAAATAAATAGAAAATTAGAAGGATTTCAAGCAATTTTAATCCATAAATACCTAAATGACAGCAGAACTAAATGTATCTCTACCTTTTAAACACTTTCAATAATATGTTCTCAGTTAATCTGCACACACTAACCTCAATAATAAATGTAATTTTGCTGCGACTTTGTCGTAAATCCCCCTTGGTAATACCGACTGCGTAGTAGTTAGAATAACAGATGTGCCCTTGCGAACCACTTCAGCTACTTGGTCGTGGTCGCTAGTTGTCGGCGACCATGTAGGAAAACACCTTTATATAGGGATTTAAAATATGAGCAAAACGATTGTTCTAAAAAAAATTCTTAATAGTCTCTATTATTGTTTTAATGTACTCTCATAAGCCAATGTTAATGTGCTAGTTGCAAAAACTGTAAAATTGATTTGTTTCAATCCGTTTTGAATAAAAAAAACTCTAAAATTAAACTTGAATTGGGTATAATAATATGATTTTAATAAGTTTGTAATAAATGTTTTCACAAGACTAATTTTTTTTAGGAAAATCACTTTGATATCGTCATATGGCACCGATTCAGAGTCCGAAACTGAATACAGAGAACTAAAAAAATCTAAAATAGTAAGTTCCGACAATTTCATCAAATATTGTAAACATAAATAATGATTCCAACATTGAGCATTTATTTAAACTAATTTTATTAGATATTGGTTCATCATTCCAGCTAATATTGTTTATAAGTTTATTATGAATTTACAGTATTAGGGTATGATTCTTTGTTCAATTTATTGATTGATATGATGATAAAAAAAAACACAGATATTGCCATTTGGCAATAAGTGATTTTAAAGTTTTCAATCTGAGTATAGCAATATAGAACCTATGATGAATTGCTGCTAGAGATCTCCATTTATAATGTAGAGATTTTGCAGCCTCTGAGGTGTCAAAATCCAACTCCTTAGCTAATGCTCTTATAATTGTTTTTCTATTACTTCTACAGGAAGAAGAATCGTCACCAATTAAGTCTGAAAATAATAACTCTGATGAAGATGATGACATAGACTTATTGGCAAAAATTCAAAAAAGAGCACAAGAATTACAAGCACTAGGTGGAGATATACCAGCAGAAATAAAGAATGTTGTTGAAAACTCCAAATCTGAACTTTTAAAAACTAGAAAATCCATAATGGGGGTTTCATTAGTTGCTGGTTATAGTGATAGCGAAGAGGAAAATGAAGAAACTAAAACAGTTTTACAGTCAAAAGAACAACCTCAAATTTCTCATAGTACCCTATTTCCTATAACTACACCAATAAATATAAATGATTTCAAATTACCTGTGACAGTTGAGACTAATACAAATGTAGATAGTCCTCAAAATTTTGATAATAAAGCATTTCAAA